>CAKNYM010051993.1:148868-174964 GCA_932195095.1 Andricus curvator
CTATTTAGAATGGGAGCATTTTATGGTGGTTGTTCAAATTTCATCAGCAGTATGGTGAAGTTATTTGTAGCATGAAAAATGAGAAGGCAAGTCACCAAATCCCGGATTTTAAAGGGGGTTTGGTTGGTTGCCTTCTTATTTTTCTTTTCTCTTCTTTATTTTTGTTCTGAAAGAATTTTTTTTAAATTTTTTTTTCAAGAAATTTTTTTTTCTATTTACAATGGGAGCATTTTATGGTGGTTGCTCAAATTTCATCAGTAGTATGGTGAAGATATTTGTAGCATGAAAAATGAGAAGCCAATTCACCAAATCCCGGATTTTAAAGGGGACTTGGTTTTTTGCCTTCTCATTTTTCTTTCCTCTTCTTTATTTCTGTTCAAAAAGAATTTTTTTTAAAGAAATTTTTTTTTCAAAAAATTTTTTTTTTTAAGAAATTTGTTTTTCAAAATGGGAGCATTTTATGGTGGTTGTCCAAATTTCATCAGTAGTATGGTAAAGTTATTTATAGCATGAACAATGAGAAGGCAATTAACCATATTCCGGATTCTTAAGGAGACTTGGTTTGTTGCCTTCTCATTTTTCTTTCCTCTTCTTTATTTTTGTTCAGAAAGAATTTAAAAAAAAAAAAAAATTTTTAAGAAATTTTTTTGTTTTTTTTTAAATTTTTTTTTACAATGGTAGCATTTTATGGTGGTTGTCCAAATTTCATCAGTACCATGGTGAACTTATTTGTAGCATGAAAAATGAGATGGCAATTCACCAAATTTCGGAATTTGAAGGGGATTTTGTTGGTTGCCTTCTCATTTTTCTTTCCTCTTCTTTATTTTTGTTCAGAAAGAATTTTTTTTTTGAATTTTTTTTTTTAGTTTTTTTTTTTGAATTTTTTTTTTTTTGAATTTTTTTTTTTTAGCATTTTTTTTTTGCTTTTTACATTGGAGCATTTAATGGTGGTTGTCCAAATTTCATCAGTAGTATGGTGAAGTTATTTGTAGCATTAATAGAAATATGAATATATTTCCAATTAAAAAATTTTATATATGAAATTTCTGTAATAATTAAAAATTGATAAGAATTTAAATTGTCGTATGAACGGTACAGGTTAAGTTCAGAGATAATAAGGTATTATAGATACCATATTTAAATTTCAGAAATAATTAAGATTTATACAGAATATTCTCTCCAAAAAAAATTCAAACGACATTGATACACAGATTAATAAACATTTCTACCAAAAGAGATGAATTTTTAAACCAAATAGATAAATTTCGGAAGACGAAAATGCTTTTAGTCAAGAAAGGAGAACAATTTTAGGAGAATTGTAACTTTTAAGTGAAAAATATTTTTTAATACAAAATACAAATTTCTTATAACTATGTATTTTTTTAGTTTCCAGGTCAATTTGCTTCAAGGTTATATAAATAAGTTTTTGCTACGTTTCTCAAAGAATTTTGAAACGATTTTTAAGGATTTTACCAAATATAAGAAAAATTTCAAGTCAGATTCAAATATATTTCGGACTATTTTATGCCTGAAAACTATTTAAAAACATTTGATAAAATTTTCGGAAATATTTCAATGTTTTAAAATATTTTTATTTTCTTCAAAACTTCCAAAATTTATAAATATCATTTAAACTGACTCGAATCATTCCTAAAATTTTCCTGAAATTTTTAAATTAATTTTTCAAAATAAAGAATCACTTTTAATATTTCTAGAAATCCTGAGAAATTTGTTTTTTTAAAGCTTTTCAAAATCTTTAAAAAAAACTTCAAAATTTCATTTCCAAACATACAAAAATCTAGATTTCGTTTAAAGTTTTTGGAAATCTTTTCAATTTTTAAATAATTTTCAAAATATTTTCAAACTTCCAAATGTATTTTAAAATGATTGGAATTTGTTCTTAAACTTTCAAAAAGTTCTGCAAAATAAAAAAATTTCAAATCTTCCCAGAAATCTGAAGAAAAAATTATTTTTGTTTCTTTTTAAAACTAAAAATTAATTTTTCAAAATAAAAAATTAATTTACATTTTCCCGGGAATCTTAGGAAAAAATTTATTATTTTCAAACTTTTCCAAATACTCGAAAAACTTTAACATTTTATTTTAAAATCTTTAAAAATCTACATTTTGTTATTTTGTTAAGATTTGCAGTGAAAACTTTCCATTTTATCAATAATGTTTGGAAACATTAAAAAAGAGTTTTCATACTCAAATAGAATTGATTATCTGGAAATTTGGGATTACGAAATTTATGGTGCAGAAAATTCGTCATCTTTATTAATAAATAAATATCTATAACCTTATCTGATATGGTGAAGGTTTTCAAATACAATCTTTTTGTAGTTTTTAAAACATGCGGACGTAAAGTTAAGAACAAAATATTTTCCTTTATTTTTAAAGAATCATCTACAATTCAAAGTTTCTCTTTTAGAAATAAGTTTTCGGATTTAAAATGACTGATCTGGAAACTTGAGAATTATAAAATTAAAGAAAATTCAAAAGAACAAACTGAAAACAGGCACTTAGGTAGTCAACAACAATGAGAGCCAGATTTTCGATAATTTCATTCCACCTATTTTTCAAACAGAAAAAGAATGAAACCCTGGGATCTTTAATTTTCTGAAATTTTTTTTTCATTCTACGTCAGATATTCCATGGCATTGTTCTTTTCTCCACACCTTATTTTTTTCCTAGCGAGATCCTGAAGACTGCGGCAGCCGGTGGAATTCTTATAATCCAGGAAGTCGGCTGGTATTTTCACCCAGCACAACGCACTCGCTTTCCACTGGAATAAATGAACATTTTGATAATGAGAAAACTGTCACGCGTCCCTTTTAATAAAAAATTCAGAACTGTGAGGAGAATATACGAGTTCCTGTTTATTAAACTGGAATTGGAAATATTTCAGAAGAACTAGACATTGCCTTGGCACTTCTAGAATTTATTATAAAGCTAGAAAACATATCTATACAAATTGAAAATGTATTTAGTTGAAAGCTTTCGAAAGTAGAATAATATTATTATTTTGAAAATTCTAGTATTTTTACTACTCGCTGAGACATTCATCATGTGAGAAGCAGATTTAGCGAATGTTCCAGAAGCTGAAGATTTTGAAATATTACTCTCTTGTTGAAGAGAATAGACTCTTCTCTGCTTTTTTGTCGACTCTGAAGATATTTTGATTCGAGGTAAAATAAGATAAATAAAGAGAATGGAAATTCAGATACCAACCCACCCTTTTATACAGTAGCGAGAGACTCTCGGATGACGAGGATAATGTTCTGCCCTGCTTCTTCCGGCACGGTCGTTTATCATCCACAGGGAATGAGAGGTTTTATAGAAAAGAAGCAAGAGTACCTAGATGGGGACGATAGATGCGATCTGTTGCTTTCCGAAAGTCAAGCCCTTCATATATTCAGAGATGTTAGCAAAATATATCCAGAAATATATTTGTTCAATATATTATTATTAATAGATGGGATCAAAAAGCATATATATCATCTAAAGAAGCTAAGGAGTTAAAAGCGAATGCCACTACTATCCCCAGAGCATATGGACTACCTAAAGTTTATAAAAAGAGGAATACTTTAAGAACAATTGTGTCTACCATGAATAGTCCTACTTCCAAATTAGCTAAGTTTCTTTCTGATAATTTAGGATTGATAACAGGAAAATTAGAGCACCATGTTTAAGATAGCTGGGATTTTTTTAATTGGCTACAAAACTTAAAAATGCCAAAACATGACATTCTTGTGTCAGTGGATGTTGTCAACTTATTTCCTAATATTCCTATCAACTTAGCTTTACAATGCATACAAAAAATGGGACCTGATTGCCTCAAATGCTCTTATACCCAGAGATGAATTTTTAAATGCAGTAGAGTTTTGCTTCAGATCTACATTTTTTAAGTTCAATAAAAAAAACTGCAAACAAATAGACGGAATAGCTATGGGTTCTCCATCATCACCGGCAATACCTTGGATGACAATAGTCATGGAAGCACTTGAAATTGACTGTTTATCATCAATCAGTTTTAATTTACCCTTTTATAAAAGGTATGTTGATGATATTTTCATGATCATTCCTAAACAAAAACTACAAGAGGTTTTAGACATTTTCAATAGTTATGATTCAAATCTTAAAACCTATGAAAAAGAAGTAAACTCCACACTTAATTTTTTAGATATTTCCGTCAAAAGAGAAAATAATAAAACTCTTCTAAGAAACTGGTACTACAAAAAAACTTGATCTGATAGATACTTACATTTTTTATCACAACATCCATGGTCTCAAAAGAAACGGATTATTTTTGGGCTTATTGATAGAGTTATTAAATTGTCCTTACAATTTTTGATTAGCAATGGCTAATATATTTGTGGTATTACCGATAAAATAGCTACAACATTGAGACAAAAAGGCATTAAGGTCATTTTTAGACCAACAAAGTCTAATTTCAACATATTTCCATCTCCTAAGGAAGAATTAGATATTATTTTGCATATAAGAAATATTGTTTACTGTTTCGGCTGGTTAAACTGTGACTGTTGTTACATTGGACATACAGGTAGACCATTACAATATAGAATTAAAGAACATCAACGTTATAATTCAAATATAGATAATATCACAGCACTCGAGAGACACATAATTGAGACTGGTCATGATTTTGATTTTGCATGTGAAAAAAATTTAAATAAAGGTTGACTTGGCTAACCGTTGATTTAGAATATTTTCATTTCAAAAACTGATTTTGCCTGTATTTTTCCCTATTTCATGAAAATCCTGTTCTGGAGCCTGATCCATAAAGAAAATTGGAATTAAGAAACTTTAGATGCCTTTTTAAGCTTTGGCCTTTTGGATATTCTTGCCATTTTCATCCGGTTCTGACGCTAATGTTGTCCAGTGTACTTCTGGTCGTACCTAAGAAATTTTTGAATGCCACTTGTACATTTGCTGGTGCCTTGGTTACAATTGACTACTACACCCGGCGTGAAATTCATCATTTTCCCAAATCTTAGAAGGCTTCATCATTATGTTCTGAACCTTCTATTGCTCCAGGCTCGTATTGAGAGAATAATGCTCCTGTGTGTCAACTCTATTTGGTAGATGTTTGGTAGTCAGCTTGTTTGATTCTCAATATTTGAGAAGCGCTATGTTGATTTGCCATCTTTTAGACCGAACTGGGATTTTTCAATTAATTCAGAAGATGGATATTGGATTAGAGAATACCAACTTTAAAGAACATGACCCTAAATTTGAATTGTGATCCTGTGGAATGTAAAGAAATTTGACCAATCAGAAGAAAAACAAATCCCAGTCGGTAGTTAAGAGAACAACGTTGTCAAAGACCAAAACGAACCCCTTGCTGGAAGTAAATGGATGGATTCTCTATCCGTTTGAATCATTTTCTACATCTAAGATTGAAATTAAAAGAGACGATGTATCCATCTTCATCCAGGGTCTATCCCTTCGAACTTTGTCTATCTTTCTTTCGATCTACAATCACCTCTATTCTTTTGAATCCCAATCTTCCTATCCATGTTTTTGACTTCTACACCTGGCGTGAAATTCATCATTTTTCCGAATCTTAGAAGGCTTCATCATTATCTTCAATCTTTATGTTCTGAACCTTCTATTGCTCCAGGCTCGTATTAAGAGAATAATGTTCCTGTGTTTCAACTCTATTTGGTAGATGTTTGGTAGTCAGCTTGTTTGATTCTCAATATTTGAGAAGCGCTATGTTGATTTGCCATCTTTTAGACCAAACTGGGATCTTTTCAATTAATTCAGAAGATTAATATTGGATTAGCGCATATCAACTTTAAAGAACATGGCCCTAAATTTGAATTAAGATCCTGTGGAATGTAACGAAATTTGACCAATCAGAAGAAAAACAAATCCCAGCCGGTAACTAATAAAACAACGTTGTCAAGAACCAAAACGAACCCCCCTGCTGGAAGTAAGTCGATAGATAGATTTTCTATCCGTTTGAATCATTTTCTTTCTCTAAGATTGAAATGAAAAGCAAAGATGTATCCATCTTCATCCCGCGTCTATCCCTTCGATCCTTTTCTATCTTTCTTTCAATCTACAATGAACTCTATTCTTTTGAATTCCAATCTTCCTATCCATGTCTATCCGCCACTTATCCACATGTATCCTTCTCTTTCCACTCCCTATCCATATCCTAGTGTTTCTATCCAAATGAATCCTTCACTTATCCACAGCTATCCTTTTCTATCCGTTAAGCAGTTCAAAATCTTGTCTATCTCTTTCCATTCCTATCTTCTTATCTAATTGAATCCTTTTCTATCATTTCTAAAATATAAGATAGCCCTATCTTCTTGAATCTCAGTCTTTCTATCTAAATGTATCTACAGCTTATCCATCTCTATCCTTTTCTACCCATTTGTATAATTTTTCACCTGTTATGCAATCCAAAATCTTGTCAATCTTTTTCAACTCCTATTTTCCTATCTAACTGAATTTTTATCCATCTTTTTTCAAATGTAAGTCAGCCCTATCCTTCTGAATCCCAGTCTTTCTATCTAAATGAATCCTCTGCTTATTCACCACTATCCTTTTTTATCCATTGATCGAGGAAAAATTTTGTCTATCTTTTCAATCCCTATATTCCTATCTAATTGAATCTTCTTCTATCTTTTTTGGATACAAGTCAGCCATATCCGTCCGAATTCCAGTCTTTTCCTTAACATGAATCCTAAGCTTATTTACGTCTATCCTTTTTCTATTCGTGAGGCAATCTAAAATGTCGTCTATCTTTTTTAATTCCTATTTTCCTATCGAATAAAATTTTTTTTCTATCTTGTCTGAAATATAAGATAGTTCGATCCTTATGAATCCTAGTCGTTCTATCCAAACAAACCCTCCGCTTATCCACTTCTTTCCTTTTCCATCCATTATGCAATACAAAATTGTGTCTATCTTTTCCAAACCCTATCTTCCCATCTAATTGAAACTTTTTTTATCTTTTTTAAAATATAAGTCAGTCCAAACCTTCTGAATCCCAGACTTTCTATTGAAATGAATCGTTCGCCTATCCAAATCTTTTTTTTCTATCCATAAGGCAATCTAAAATTTTGTCAATCTTTTTTAATACCTGTCTTTCCAACTGAGTGAATCCATTTCTATAGTTTCTGAAATATAAGATAGCCCTATCTTCTTGAATCTCAGGCTTGCTATCCAAATGTATCCACAACTTATCCACCTCTGTCCTTTTCTATCTATTATGAAATACAACATTTTTTCTATTTTTTTTCAATTCCTATCTACCTATTTAATTGAAACCTTTTCTATATTTTTTCAAATATCATTCAGCACTAACCTTCTGAATCTTAGGCTTTCTATTGACATGAATCGTTCGTTTATCCACCTCTTTCCTTTTCTGTCCAGTTGGCAATCTAACATTTTTTTAATCTTTGTTAATCCCTGTCTTTCTATTCAAGTGAATATGTCTTTCGTTTCTGAAATATAAGATAGCCCTATCTTCTTGTTTTCCAGTCTTTCTATCTAAATGAATCCTCTGCTTATCCATCTCTATCATTTTCTATCCATTAGGCAATCCCAAATTGTGTATATCTTTTTGAATCCCTGTCTTCCCATCAAAGCGAATCTATTTCTATCTTTTCTGAAATATGATATAGCCCTATCTTCCTGAATCCCAGTCTTTCTGTCTAATTGAATCCTCCCATTATCCACCAATCTCCTTTTCCATCCATTAGGCAATCCTAAATTTCGTCTATCTATTTGAGTCTCTTTCTTCCTATCAAATTGAATATTTTCCTATCTTTTCGCAAATATAATTCAGCCCTATCCTTCTGAATCCGAGGCTTTCTATCGAAATGAATCCTCCTGTTATCCACATCTATATTTTTCTATCTGTTATTCAATCCAAAATCTTATCTATCACTTTCAATCCCTATATTCCTATCTAATTGAATATCTTTCTATCTTTTTTCAAATATAAGTTAACCCAAATCTTCTGTATGCCATTCTTTCTATCTAAATGAATCCTCCGCTTATTTACCACAATCTTTTTCCGTCCATTAGGCAATCCAAAATATTGTCTATCTTTTTTAATCTCTATCTTTCTATCAAATTGAATTTTTTATTATCTTTTCTCAAATATGAGTCAGCCCTATCCTCCCGAATACTAGTCTGTCCCTAGAAATGAATCATCCGCTTATCCACGTCTATCCTTCTTTATCCGTTTTGCAATCCAAAATCTTCTCTATCTTTTTTAATGCCTATCTTTCTATTTAAGCGAATCTTTTTCTATCTTTTAATGCAAATGGATTCAAATGGATAGCATTCAAAACGATATATGGTGGGTAGAACAACATAAATAAAAAAAGATAGGCGCATGTGATCACAAGGGATAGAGGCAGTGATAGACAAAGATAGGCAGTTGTGAACACCAGGGATAGAAGAAGATAGACAGATGTGATTGCAAGGCATAGTCAGGAATACAAAGAGATAGGTCTAAGTAGAGACGATGGATAGGGCGTGGAAAGAAAAAGATAGCGTTTGTGGGATGCAAAGTGTGCATTTGGGACGGATTGAATATCTCTATATTTTTCTATCTTTTTGAATCATTTTGCTTTCAGCAGGGCCGTCACCGTTCACCTTTTCGTCAGCAGCTTCCGAAGAAGCAGGTTCTAACGACGAAAATAAAGTGATTTAATTAAATGTTCTCCCCTTTATTCAAGTTGACTTTTAATACTTGATGCGGAATTTGGGATCTAGGAATTTCCCTATTTTAAACCTTATTTCATTCTTCTATCACTTTGGTATGATTCAATTTTATAAGTCTGATCAAGAAGTTTATTTTCGTTATCTGATTCATTAGCTTTTCTGTTGTGCTAGAAGAATAAAACTAAGGTACTTAAATGAGTTTAAATCCATGATTTCTTGATTGGATTTATTTTTTTGAACTACTTTAACTTATGATTGTGAAATAATCCAATACAATGTAAATCGAATTCCCTTCTTGTGTCCCTTTCCTTTTCCTTTGAATTAATAGGAGCACAATGAAAACATTTAGCTAAGTCTGAAATACTGGACGAAAAGATCACTCATTTACATTCATTTTCTAAATAATGAGAAGCCCCCTTATTTTGAAATTTTTGAACATTTTATTATGTATGATTATTTCAGATTCTTTCTGATTTTTTTTAACATTTGTAAACCTTTTAGGTTATCTTATTTCCCTGATTTTGATATTTGAAATCATGTAAAATTAATTTGGGAACCTCTTGTCTCACTAACTTTGAATTTTTAAAACATGTTATAAAATCAGTTGCTACTTTTAAAGTTAGAATTCTTTATTAGTAATTCGAATTCACATAATCTTTTCAGAAATTGAACCACTTCCCTCTACTATTATTCAGCATAGGGCCTAACCAATTTAATTAATTAGTATTTTAACTTTCAATTGCTTCCGAAGGTAACAACGATTTGAAATATCGGTCACAGGTCCCTATACAGATCATTTGCTTTGTTTAAACTTTTTTATTTTTGTGTAAAGTAGTTTTCTTTGATGAGACAAAGAGATCGAATATTTTTAAAATTCATGGTAGCGAATTGCCGCTCATAACAAAAAAGATGACAAGAATCTTTATCTGAAAGAATCAAGCATTTTGAACATTTTTCAGGTGGTTCAATAAACATCAACTTTTAAAAAGTTACGGTGCAATTGATTTTTTTTTTAATCATGAAAAAAGCTTATTGTTTCAGAATTCGTATTTGTTTTCTCTATAATTTGAGATGATTCATGAACTACAATAATCCCAACATCAACAATATGGTAAAGGCACAAAATAAAATTGCTTAATCTTTATCAAAACAGTCGTATTCTTCTTGCAAATCTGCACAATTTTCGTCTGTTGCTACTTTCCCTAAAATTATTATTTTTAAAGTTATTAATTGTTTGAAGGGTACTCAATATATATTATCTATTCAAGTAACATTAAACAAAAAAACACGTGAAACACAATATGTTTTCTATTGTTAAATGTAATATTTGCAATAGTTTTTTCATAACAAAGCTTTCATGAGGCTTTAGAGATTGAGCTTTCACACTTTGTGAATTCATTTTGAACCGCTTTGTATTCGTTTTGTTTTTTTAAATCTGGAAACGGTTTTTGGTGATCGCATACAATTTGAAAAATTAGTTGCTTCTCTTCTTCGCTCTCTCTAAGTGATTTATCAAAAGTACTTGCAAGAGCAACATCTCATTCAGCATAATCATTATTGCATTTTAATGATCTCTGTTTCTCCCGTGCTTTCTTAGAAGATTTGAGCATTTCCTACCTTGCAACATCATTTTTTGAAAATTGTGTGTCAAATTTCCGACTGTTGAATACAAACTAAGATGTAAATCCAATAACGAAGTCAAGTGACTTCTCAGCGATGTTATCTTTTCCTGCGTACTTAATCGATATCATTTTTTTCTGATTTTGGGAGTATTATTTTAAGCGACAAACCATTAGACACTTTTTCTTTGAAAAATAATTTTAAAAAGACACAAAGGGGAACCATTTCTTGGCTTAAATACCAGAAATGTCGATATGGGGCAATAAGAGCTGCTTCTGAAATTTTTCTTGCTAAAGATGTTTTTCTAGATACCTCATGAGATATATGTGATGACATTTTTTTCTTTAGAAATTCCACTTCTTGAAAAGATGTCAAATATAATTTTTAATTAAGTATGTGTTGGTAAGAAAATTTTTTCCTATTACTTCATTATTTTGATCCAGAGATAAGTAAAGTGTTTGAGAAAAGTTTAATTTATCTCCTAAGTATACTCAAATAAAAGTATTCATGTTATAAATAATCAAACACTATTTTGAAACAAATATGTCGGAATAATGAAGCAATTTGAATTTTGAAATGATTTATTATGGAACTTATAACGTGACAACAGATATAAATATCAAATATTTTTGTCATATAACAAATTCATGCATGCTTACAGTGCCTGATTACGTATTATTGCCTTCTCATACGTAATCGAAACTAATTTTGGAAGAGAGTTAAATGCGAACGTTAGAAAAAAATCTTTCCGGTTAAGATTGTTAATTTAAAAATAGTTATTTAGCGTTTCATGTTTGTGCTTTCTCTTTAGGTAAAAAAGTTGCAATTCTCATTTAATCCTAATGATGTAAGGCTTATTTTATTTCTAACAGTAATCTCTGAATATCTCTTTGGTACGTTTTTATTACAAAAAAGTTATTTAGGAATTACATAATTGTTATCTTTATAAATAATATTATATTATATAAAAACATATCTAAGAGATTTTTAGGAAATCTTCCAAGAAATGAAATGAGTCTTACAAGATTAAATCAGAAATGGAACTTCTGCTTAAAGAGAAAGAAAAGTCATAAAACTGTAAATAACTATTGTTAAATAAAAAATTTTAACCCAGAACGTTTTTATCTAACATTCGTCTTCAATTTTCTTCCAAAATTAAGTACAATCAACAATGGGAATATTTCCCCTGATTCTATTAATAATTTTTAACAATGCTTATTTTTGAATCTGAGCGTATCCGTAGTTTTTTAGAGTGACACTCTGGAATCAAAGAAGTCATTAAGTTTGTATAATAGTACTTAACAAGGTATTATAATTTATTTTGGAATAACAAAATGTTAATTTTAAAGAATTTACCGAGTTACTACTATGGAACCAGGTTGGAAGTTAGCGGTTCTGAATTTTGGAATCATCGAAGTTGACTTTAAAAAAATGTATTTTCCAGAATTTTTTTTCCCTGCTAGTTTGCTATTGTCTGTGCAAGAAGCATATTCTAGTTCTTCATCTACGAGACGTGTATCCAAAAAATGTTAAATATTACAAAATATTTCAGATTATATTGAATGTAATTTATATAGACATCGGCAACCGACCAACATATAAATTATACAAGAAATATAATTGAATAATACGTACCTGTGGTGTATTTACAACAGGCCAGAACTGTAGAGCGTATAAATCAGCATTATTACCAACACCGAAAACACGAATCTTAACAAAAAAAAGTTTTTTGGATGAAAAAATATACATTCTTCCGGAGAGGCGCTGTTTACGAAATACTTAAAAAACGTTTGGCATATAGGTTAAAAACGTCAACAAAATCGTCGCCGTGAAAAAAAAAATCAATAGAGGGAACAAAACTACGATGTAATGCATAGAATTCCTGAAAACAAAACAAGAATTGAACGATCAAATTTGGACAGACACCACAAAATGCTCCTATTGCAATTTCTAAAAACAAAAATTTGTTTCTTTGCACAAAAATAAAAAAGAGGAAAGAAAAATGAGAAGGCAACCAACCACATCCCCTTCCTTCTCTTTTTTATTTCTTTCGTCTTTTTTATTTTTATTATTATCAAATCACAATATGAAAGCATGCACAATATTTACCAACGTTTCGGTGCTCACACACCACCCTTATCAAGGCAAGAAAAATTAGAGCAGGTAGAAACAGCGACGAAATAACGACACTATCGCCTCGACATCTGACAACTGAATGTGGGTCAAGAGACAAATCCGTTATAAACAAACAAGAAATGATAGAAAGTCAAGATCCATGAAAACGTTTTGTTTCCTTGATAAGGGTGCTGTGTGAGCACCGAAACGTTGGTAAATATTGTGCATGCTTTCATATTGTGATTTGATAATAATAAAAATAAAAAAGACGAAAGAAATGAAAAAGAGAAGGAAGGGGATGTGGTATCCTTCAGAAAAGGTTTCTGATTAAATGTCGAAGAAATGATGTTTTACTAAAAAAAAATATTTTTCTTGGATAACAAATTTCGAGATTTTTCTTTTCACAGTAATTTTTGCAATAGACAATTTGAACATAATTTGAAGAATTTCAAACTCTCAATGCTGAATTTACTGATCAAGGATGTTTCAAATCATGTTAATTTTTTAAAAGTAAAAATTTCCAGAACCAAAAGTGAATTAGAAGTATGTTTGCCACAAGATAAAATCATTGATCTTTTAAAACATCAGATTTTCCCTAATTGAAGATTTTTAAACGATGATAAAAAACATGAGAACAAACTTTATATTTTGATTGATCAACAAACTAATATTCGAGAGCAAAATTTAAATTTACACAAGATTTTTGAAAAAGAAGATAAGGATCCTTTGTTTGTAAATTTGGCAAATATTCAAATTCCTGATTCAGTGACAGATATTCTCAGATTAGGTCAAGGTTTTAGTAACCATGTGATTAAAAGTAAATCAAAACAAATGATGGAAATAGTCAAAGATGTTGAATCAAATATACACAAAATCCCAATATTAGATCAACAGGATTTCCGAAACAAGGTTTTACACTTGTCGAAGAGCTTTGTTGATAAAAATTGTTTGCACATTAGTAGTATTGATCGTAAAATTTCTGAAGGTGTCAGGATAACAAAAGATTTCCTTAAAACCAACCCTGATATAATTTGCATGAATGCTGATAAAGGCAATATTACAGTTTGTATGAAGAAATCGGATTATATTAGGGATATGGAGGATTTACTTTCCAATCGTGATAACTTTGAATTATTGAATGAAAATCCGTTGAAACAATTAAGAAGAGACACTTTCAAGACTCTAGACAATTGGAGAAAGAAAGGACTTTTGGGAAAGGATATAAGATGGACTGATATAAATACCGAAGACACATTTCTTGTAAGATATTATGGTTTGAGAAAGATTCATAAAGATGGCTATCCTTTGAGATTGATTATTTCAACTATTAACACTCCCACGAAATTTTTAGAACAAAACTTTAATTTGATACTTAAAGACTCAATTACAACTAATACAATATTGAAAATAGCTGGGAATTCCAAAAAATTATTATTCAAAAAACTGTTCCTGATGACCATGTAATGATTTCTTTGGATGTTGTTGCAATGTTTCCGAGTATACCCCTTGAATTAGTTAAACAGGCAATTTTAAATAGATGGGACAATATAAAGACACGTCCTCAATTAAGTCAAAAAGATGTTATTAAAGGGATAGTTTTTATTATGAACTAAACTTATTTTAAATTCAATGGATCTTTTTTTAGGCAAAAGTTTGATATTCCCATAGGTTCAGTCATTTCACCAATTTTAGCAGAAACAGTTATGGAAGATTTCGAGGTCTTTGCTTTCGAGAAGCTGGATTTTGTTCTGCCCTTTTACTTTCGGTATGTCGATGATACCTTATTATGTGTTCCTCTAGCAAAGTTGCAGGCAATTATCGATGCTTCTAATAGTTTTCATTCAAAACTTCGGTTCACCCATGAAATAGAGAACAATAATAGAATCAGTTTTGTGGACGTAGAAGTAATTAAGGGCCAGCATGGTAATATTATTACCAATTGGTATAAGAAAAGTACATATTCAGGTAGAATTTTAAATCTCTTTTCGGCTCATCCTTTTCGAAACAAAATTGCAGTAATCAAAAACTTAGTTGACAGAGCTCTAGGTTTGCCTCACATTTCATTTCACAAAGAGAATTTGAATATTGTTAGGAATATCCTTTTTCTCTATCATTACCGACAAATTTTGATTGAGCAACATATCACAATTAGAATTCAACAAATCAAAAACAAACAAAGTAACATTTTATCTACAGATAATCAGGAAGAATTGAAAGAATATAGTTCTTCCGATACTTTTGTTTTTCCTTTTTTTGGTCAAATTTCGAAAACTATTGAATTTATGTTAAAAAAAATTTTATATTCATACTATTTTCCATATACCATTTAAAATGGATTCAATAATAACTTTTGGTGAAGATCCTTTAGATAAATTTGAAGAAGGTGGTGTTGTTTACAAGATCACTTGCAAGATCTGTAAGATGACTTTTGTGGGACAGACTAGCAGACTTCTTAATACTAGGGTGGAGGAACACAAAAGTGATGTTCGTTTAGGACGTTGTTATAAGAGTGTTCTTGCTAGACATACGAGGGGGTTTGTTGATGTTGACGATGAGTTTGACTGGGATAATGTTGAAATTTTTCACAGTGAAAGTAATGAGAGAAAGAGAGAATTCATGGAAATGCTTTATATTAAAAAACAAAATAAGTTGTCTATTAATTTAAAAACTGCTTTGGATAAATTGAACAAAAGTTATTCTAGTATGATTAATTAAATTTAGCAATATGTTTTCATGGGTCTTGACTTTCCCTCATTTCTTGTTTGTTTATAACGGATTTGTCTTTTGACCCACAATCAGTTATCAGGTTTCGAGGTGATAGCTCTAATTTTTCTGCATGCTTTCATATTATGATTTGGTAATAATAAAAATAAAAAAGACGAAAGAAATAAAAAAGAGAAGGAAGGGGATGTGGTTGGTTGCCTTCTCATTTTTCTTTCCTCTTTTTTATTTTTGTGCAAAGAAACAAATTTTTTTGTTTTTAGGAATTGCAATAGGAGCATTTTGTGGTGTTTGTCAAAATTTGATCGTTGAATTATTGTTTAGTTTTCAGGAATGCTATACATTAGCTTGATTATTGGACGTTAAATGGGATTTTGAATTTGATTTTAAACTAATTTAAAATTCTTAAATTTCAAAACTACGATGATCGTTGAGCAAATATATGAAAATTGAAAATAGTTTCTCAATTTATTACGCCAGAAAATAATTACTAGAAAAAAAAATTAAAGATATAACATTCAACAATACAAAACATGTTTTGTTTCACAGATTGTAATTGCTCAATGTTACCTCAATAAATAACATACATGAAGTATACTTCAAACAATTAATAACTTTCAAAACATTGATTTTAGAAAAAAATTGCAATAGATGACAGCTGTGCAGACTGACACGAAAAATACGAATGTATAAGTAAATTTGATAAAAACGATTTTATTTGGTGTATATCCCATATTTTTGATAATATGTTTGGATTATTGCAGTTTATAAATCATCTTGCATTCTAGAGGAAAAAATACGAATTCAGAGATACTCTATTTTAAAGCTTCAAAGCCATTTCGGGAGCACCAAATATACTCTCATTTGTCTTCATTTCATACAGTAATCTTTTTTCATGGTTTGGAAAAAAATTTCTTGGTTTTATGTAATAAATCAGAGAGCGATCTGCACCCTCCAAAACCGATAAATTACCAAAAAATTCCGGATTTATTACATAAAATTGAATATATATATTTTTTTCTGTTACTGTAAAACAATATTATTAGACATTTCTAGTTATTTTTGAGTTTTTGAATATCTGATGCAGAAAATATCAATTTACACTGATAATTAGATGATTAAATAAATTTTTTAAAGAATCTATTATTGTTCTTAGTCATCTTCTCTTAGAATAGAGATAGAAAGTTGCGGTTTTTTTTAACTTTTCCACATTTGATCAACTTTCAAATTATAGTCAGGTAATAATTAATTTAAGTTAACAAGCATTATTTTTCAAACAATTTTTTATCTTTTTTAACAATATATTACTGAAATTTATTCAAAATAATTATATGAACAAATTATTATTGTATATAACTATTTTCTCCTTTAGTAACGTCAGACAATTGCGGTTTTGCTTCTGAAATTTTGCACTTTTTGTAAACCTTTCACTCAGAGCCAGGTAATAATTAATGCAATTCAGCAAAAATAATTGATCCAACAAATTATTATTGTTTTTAACTGACTTTTTCTACACTAATGCTAGATAGTGGCGAGATTTTCTGAAATTTTTACCTTTTGTCTACTTTTTACTTAATGAGATAATAATTAATGCAAGGTAACAGGAATAATTGTTTTAACAATTTTCAATCGCCTATAACTATCTACTCTTGGAGTAATTTTTCAGTGCTCAGTAACTACTTTAGGGAAAACTTATATTTATATTATGACCCATATAGAAAATTTGAAGAATATTTCAAATATCTGTTCTATTTCAGAAAAATATATTTACAAAAAGTAAAATTTCTCATAAAATTATTATTTTCATTGTTTATTTAATATTGGTTCATAACTAAAAAGCCAAAGCAGAGTTTAAAATTTAAAAAAAAGCCGCAGCTTTCTAGCAGTCATCTGCGAGAAGATAGTTATGAATGATAATAATTTTTGTTAACAATCATGTTGCTAACAGCAAAAAAAAAACATAATTAGCGCGAAAAACGCGCAAAACCCAATTTTTCAATTATAGGGGTGATGTTGAAAAAATAATTATTCATTTGTAATTTATAGCTAATTGTTAAGAAAAATGTTGAGTTTCAACTCGATTTACCTACTATTGACGATTTTGAATAAAAGGTGATTATATTTGTTTAATAACACAAAAAGATTTAGAAATAATAAAATTCGTATATAATTTTGATGCTTTCATGACAAAATGGTAAATATAGCGTATGGTAAATTTTTTAACCATTTCATCCGAAAAACTAGACCGAAATATTTTGAATGAATTGATCAAAAAATGTTCGGAAATCTTCCTTAAATAGAGGAACAAATGTCGCACTGGAAGTTGTTTTTATTTTAAAGTTCACTCGATACTTTTCTTTGCCAAAACTAAAAAAACGTGCTTTCTGTCAGGTCTCAATTTGTAATTAATTATTATTGAACAATTGGCATTTGTAACTTTTATTCTCCATTTTTTAGGCATCCCTAGGATATAATTCATGTGCATACCAAATTTCAAACAGTTTTAATAATATTTGTCTGAGTACAGACGATTTTAATTTTATTATAAAAAATATACATCGGGATACAATTCTATTTTTTTTAATTTGATTTTTGAACTTTAAAATTTGTATATCACAAGACGCTTGGACCATACTTTTTCGCGTTTTCGAGTGCTCGTCAACTGCATCCGTACCCTCAATTTGTGAAATCAATGTTGGAAAATCGACTTGGGAAAAAGTATTCATAATTAAGTATATTAAGAAACTTTTTTCATAAAGTACCTTGCAGACATTTTTTAAATAAATTTCCAAAAGTTCTGCTAGACATTATGTTCACCAAAATTCGGTAAGTGTAGAACAAATGTTTTCGGTGATCCCAACAAAAAAAAAAGAAAGGGTGGCTAGGTTCACTGATTTCACTTTATTACCTTAAAAACTATTCAAGGTACTAAAAATCCCTGCAATGTGTATCTTGAATTCGCTGCTATTGAATTTTTCTTGAAATTTTATTTTTAACATAAAATTAGTTAGTTAGTTTTAATCTCACCGTTTCTAAGGCAATAACATGAAATCATACTTAAACTTATCATGAAAAAAGATTACTGTATGAATTGAAGGCAATTCAGAGTATACTTGGTGCTTCTGAAATGGCTTTAAAGCTTTAATATAGAGTATCTCTGAATTCGTATTTTTTCCTCTAGAATTCGAGATGATTTATAAACTGCAATAATCCAAACATATGCTCAAAAATATGGGATATACACCAAATAAAATCGTTTTTATCAAATTTACTTATACATTCGTATTTTGCTTGTCAGTCTGCACCGCTGTCATCTATTGCAATTTTTTTCTAAAATCAATGTTTTGAAAGTTATTAATTGTTTGAAGTATACTTCATGTATGTTATTTATTGAGGTAACATTGAGCAATTACAATCTGTGAAACAAAACATTTTTTGTATTGTTGAATGTTATATCTTCAATTTTTTTTTTCTACACGGAGAGGAGTTAAGCGCGACCGTTACTGCCAAGTCCGCTGCCGTCGCGCAGAACTTGCGAGTGGGAGGGAGGCAGAAGCTGTTGCTGCGCTCGCATGAACCATTGCGGGCGAACCTCAACCGTTCCGGCGCGTGACCGTAATACGCAGCGCAGCTATAGTTACTCCACTCGCAGTGATAGGTACGCTTTACTCCGCAAGCATTACTGCGCGCACCGTTTTGTTTTACAATGACTCGAAAATATAATATATTTCGACGTTTGTGACAGCGGCACAAAAACATTCGAGTAAGCGCGACGACGATCAGCTGATATCGTTAGACTTCAGACCGTCCAATCCCATTTCGGTGGTAACCGCGACGGCTCGGGAATCTGGCAGTAACTGTTACTGCGACGGACGCAACAATCGCTGCAGAATTTTTTTACGGAGGCGTGCAGTGACTGTCACGGTGTAGCAGTAATATTTCCGTTATCAACCGTAACCGTCGCTGCCCAGCCACAACATGATTTTTCTGCAGACCTCTTGTGGTCGGCGCAGAAACGGTTACGGTGAAAACTGCACCCGCTCTGGTTTACTGCTCTCCGTGCAGCAATTATTTTCTGGCGTAATAAATTGAGAAACTATTTACAATTTTCATATATTTGCTCAACGATCATCGTAGTTTTGTTCCCTCTACTTGAATTTTTTTTCACGGTGACGATGTTGTTGACGTTTTTCACCTATCTGTCAAACAGTTTTCAAGTATTTTATGAAAAGCGCCTCTGCGGAAGAATGTATATTGCTTTCATACAAAAAACTTTTTTTGGTTAAGATACGTGTTTTCGGTGTTGGTAATAACGCTGCTTTTCACGCTCTAAAATTCTGGCCTGTTGTAAATACACCACAGGTACGTATTATTCAATTATATTTCTTGTATAATTTATGTTTTGGTCGGTTGCCGATGTTTATCTAAATTACATTCAATATGATGTGAAATATTTTGTAATATTTCACATTTTTCAGATACACGTCACGTAGATGAAGAATTAGAATATACTTCTTGGACAGACAATAGAAAACTTGCAGGGAAAAATAAAATTCTGGAAGATACATTTTTTTAAGTCAACTTCGATGATCCCAAAATTCAGAACTCAACTTCGCTAACTTCCAACCTGGTTACATAGTAGTAACTCGGTAAATTCTTAAACATTTTTAAAACATTTTGTTATTCAAAAATAAATTATAATACATTGTTAAGTACCATTATACAAACTTAATAACTTCTTTGGTTCCAGAGTATCACTCTAGAAAACTACAGATATGCTCAGGTTCAAAAATAAACATTGTTAAAAATTATTAATAGAATCAGGGGAAATATTCCCATTGTTGATTTATTTAATTTTGGAAGAGAACTGAAGGCGAATTTAAAAAAAGAACGTCTAAGGTTAAAATTTTGTATTTAACAATAGTTATTTACAGTCTTATGACTTTTCTTTCTCTTTAAGCAGAAGTTCCATTTCTGATTTAATCTTGTGGGACTCATTTTATTTCTTGAAAGATTTCCTAAAAATCTCTTAGATATGTTTTAATCAAAAAGTTGTATTTAGGCATGATATTATTTATAAAGATAAAAATCATGTAATTCCTAAATAACCTTTTTGTAATAAAAACGTACCAAAAATATATTCACAGATTACTGTTAGAAATAAAATAAGCCTCACATCATTATGATTAAATGAGAATTGTAACTTTTTTACCTAAAGAGAAAGCAAAACATGAAACTCTGAATAACTATTTTCAAATTAACAATTTTAACCTAAAATATTTTTTTCTATAGTTCGCATTTAGCTCTCTTCCAAAATTAGTTTCGATTATGCATGAGAATATTCTCCTCAATTTCATAATAACATCGAGGAAATTATCTTTTTGTAACACATGCACGAAATGTTCGCTTTTCGAGGTATGTATTACGTGCGGGAAGTGACCAATTCCAAAGCTGTGGTAAAAATACTTTTTCTAGCTGCTGCGCTTGCGCTCTTTGAGCAAGATTACTTTTTCTAGCTGCTGCGCTTGCGCAGTTCCAGCCAGATTACTTTTTCTTGATGTTGCGCTTGCGCATTTCGATTCAGATTTACTTTCCAGGACTGTCGGAATAATAGCCTCACTTCATTATGATTGGACGCTTGAGAGACTGATTGTGAGTAGTGAATAGTGATTGGACAAACTCGAAGTGATAAGTTACCATAAATGACTGATAAATTACCATCAATTACCGATAAATTACCAAAAATTTTAGAAATTTGTGGATACCTGAAATTTCCGGTAATTTAGCAATTTTCCATAAATTTTGGAAATTTCTAAATTTCTTCCAAAAAGTTTTGGCTACCTGAAATTTCCAGTAATTTAGCAATTTTCATAAATTGCCGGAAATTTAGCAATTTTCTATACATTTCTGGAAATTTTTGGATTCTTTCCAAAAGGCTTTGGATACCTGAAATTTACGATGATTTAGCAGCTTTTCATAAATTTCCGGAAATTTAGCAATTTTCCATTTTCCGGAAATTTTTTAAATTTTCGGATTTTTTCCAAGAACTAGTAGTCTTGCGCGCGCCAAGGCGCGCGCCTACTAATTTTTTTTTTGAAAAAGAATAAACCAAATACTTATTTTTTCTATGTTATTCATATTTAATTAATTTTACAAAATATTCGCAACAAATAATTAGAAGGCACTACAGGATGATGTACGTAGCCTTCAATAAGGAGCTCCTTTTCATATTTTTTCCCTGTTGAAGCTAAAGGAGTAATGAATTTCTCATAATTTATTTGTAGATAAATTCTGCCACCGTTAGCATCTTGAAAAAATTGTGAATATAATTCAATTTATTATAATCGGCTCTTAAATTTGTTTAACATTTAACATTTAAGTAAAATGTATTTTAGTATAACTTTTTTTACATGAACATTTTTGTGTGAACATTTTTATCGTATCTGTTGTTTACGTCAAAATGATTAAATTCTTTCATTATAAGAAGAAAATTATCCTGTCGATAGAACTTTCCAGGCCTTTATAAACGTTACAGTATCTTTCTTATTAAAAACTAAATTAAACAAAAACTTTTCAAACAATATATTTTTTCCCCTTCTGCGAAAATCTGTCAATTTTTTATTCTTCAAAAAATCTATAGTGGTTGATAAATTCGTGTTTTTAATTGGAAAATAGTATCTTTAGTGTCTTTTTTTTCAAAATAGTAGCAAAACAGCGTCATCGCTTGAAAAAAGTGTCAAATAGTGTCAATAGTGTGTTTTGAGCCCGAGGCCTGAATTTGTAGTTTATTATTCTAAGGGCGGCTACAGCCTAATTTATTTAAGAATAGTGACCTATTCAAACCGAAAAAAGCAGAGAAATTGCCCTACAAAAAACGTCGGATTGAAAATTATTCGAAAGTATTGTATTTTGAATGCGAAGTTGTCTAAAAGCAGATGTCCAGAGAATATCTCGGGAGTGCGCAGCAATAATTTTTAATTCGACGTTTTTTGCAGCAAGACTCATTTCTAATCCAAAAAGTGACTTAAAGTAAATATGTGCATCAATAGTGTGACTGATGTTCTTTTGGATTTGAAAGCATTTCGAAAAATTCAATTCATAAAACTTCAAAGAATTAAAGTTAAAATTTAAAACATGGAAATAAATTAGAAAAAATTTAAAACTCCAAAAAATGTAATTGATTTTAGTAATTTTAAAATGATTTTGGAAAAATACAAGGGAATTCAAAAGAATTTTATTGAATGTTGAAGAATTCAAAATAAGGTTAAAACACTTCAAGACGAATTAAACACAAACTGAAAAAAATATCCATTGAACAGAATAGAATTATTGATTTAATTGAAAAGAATTCAGGTAAATCAACAAAATTCGAAAGACATAATAAAATAATTCTGAATGAATGAGTAACAATTCAGGGTGAATTCAAATTAATTGCAAAACATATTTGAAAATCTCTACAAATCTGTGAAAACCTAAAAAACCCCTCACTTCTTGTTAATGAATTTCTTAAAGTACAGTGAAATATTATAAAATCCCGTGAAATTATATGAAATTTTAAAGTATTTTCTTGAATCCTGGAAAATTTTTGAAAATACCTTGGGAGCTTTTAAAATCCATTAAAATCATTGAAATCTTCGGAAATCGCATAAAATTCATTTAAATATTCTAAAATATATTGAAACCTCGCAAGTCCTATGAAATAGTTTCATTTATTCCAAACTTGTAAACAAATTCTTTAAACTCTCAGAAAAATGTGTTCATTCCTCTTAAAGTCATTCAAAGCATTTAAAATTCCATAAAAAATTAATAATATCTTGAAAGTGCATTAAAGTCTTTAAAAATAGTTTATAATATTTTAAATAATTTCAAATCCTATTAGGTTACCGAAATAAATTCAAAATTGCTTGAAATATTTTGATATACCCTAAAACCTGGCATAGGTCCTATTAAATCGATCTATATTTTCGAAATTTTAGAAAACTCTTCGATACAATACCCCATGCAAATTTTGTCAAATCTCTTGAAAATGCTTTAGAATCTTTTTAAAGACTCTAAAATATTTCAAAATCCTCTGAAACCAATTGTACATTCCTTAGAATCTTTTGAAATACTGTTGAAGTTATCAAATCCTTTCAAACCTTTGGAAATCAATTGAAACATTTTAAAGCTCTTGAAAATGCTTCAGATCTTCTAAAATACCATAAAATAATTCAAATCCTATGAGTAACATTAAATTACTGAAATCAATTCAAAAATTCATAGGATCTTTCAAAATACCCTAAGATATTTAAAATCCTTCACAATATTTTAGAACTCCTTGACATTTTTTTAACTCTTCAAAATCCCTTGCAATTTTTAAAAGCACCATAAATTATTTCCAATCCTTTGAAACTCTTTCAAATTATTGAAATCCTTTAAATCTTTAAAAATCACTTGAAACTTTTTAAAGCTTACGAAAATGTCTTGACATTTTTTAAAATACTCTTCAAGTTCTCAAATCCTTTACCATTTTTTTAAATTCCTCAAAATTATTGAAATCTCTTGGAAATGCTTTGGAGTCTGTTAAAATATCCTAAAATATTTCAACCCCTTTAAAATCTGTTGGCATTCATTGAAATTATTGACATCTCTTTCAAATGCTTTGGATTCTTTTCAAATGACCTAAAATATTCCCAGTCTTTTTTTTCAAATTCCTTCAAATTATCAAAATAAACAAAAAATTCCTTGGAATCTTTTAAATTACTCCAGAATATTGCAAATCCTCTGAAATCAATTAAAGTACTGAAATCAAATGAAAAATCCTTGGAATCTTCAAGAAACCTCTAAAAGTTTCCAAATTCTTTACATATTTTTGAAATTCCTTCAAATTGTTTAAATCTCTTGGAAATACCTTGGATTCTTTTGAAATATCCTAAAATATTCCTAATCTTCCAAAATTCCTTAAAAAATCCTTTCGAATCAATTAATTTTTCAAATTCCTTCAAATTATCAAAATAACAAAAAAATTCCTTGGAATCTTTTAAATTACTCCAGAATATTGCAAATCCTCTGAAATCAATTAAAGTACTGAAATCAAATGAAAAATCCTTGGAATCTTCAAGAAACCTCTAAAAGTTTCCAAATTCTTTACATATTTTTGAAATCCCTTCAAATTGTTTAAATCTCTTGGAAATACCTTGGATTCTTTTGAAATATCCTAGAATATTCCCAATCTTGAAAAATTCCTTAAAAAATCCTTTTGAATCAATTAAATTGCTAAAATCGGTTGAAAATTCCTTGAAATCCTAAAATATTTCAAACCCTTTAAAATCTGTTGGCATTCATTGAAATTATTGACATCTCTTTCAAATGTTTTGGATTCTTTTCAAATGCCCTAAAATATTCCCAGTCTTTTTTTTAAATTCCTTCAAATGATCAAAATAAATAAAAAATTCTTCGGAATCTACTGAAATTCTTTGAAATATTTTCCCACAATATATCAATTTTAAATCTTTTAGAATCAATTGAAATTTTTTAAATCCTCTGAAATCCTATTAAGTTAGTGAAATCAATTAAAAATTCTTTAAAATATTTTATAATAAGTCAAAATATTCCAAATTCTTTGAAATCTTTTGAAATTCCTTGCAATTGTTTGAAGATCTTGAAAATTCCTTTTGGATAAAAAAATACCTTATAGTCTTTGAACTTCTTTAAAATCCCTTCAAATTATCAAAATCAATTTCTTAAAGTATCGGTGTTTTTTTTAATAGCAGTGCTCATTGAGAGCTTAAAAATTCCTAATTTGAACATCTTCTTAAATTATACAATTTTTGATCTGTAAACATACACAGATCTCTGACATACTTCTATTCAAACCGAAAAAAATAATTATTCGAATGTGTCACTATAAGGAAATGGAGATTTCAATCCTATAGGGAAAGTAGAACTGAAACGTACACGAGTTTCACAAATGATATTTAATATGATAAATATAATTAAATCATGATAGAAATCACAGTTACAGAGCGTAAAAATGATTAATTTGAAAATTACGTATTATTATGACGTATTATTATCGAACTCGAACTAAGTGATCCCGAAAAGACCGCCTTGCCATGCGCATGCTTCGATAGAATGGCGCTTATTGGTTCTAGTTCGCGTCCTCATTGGGAATTCTAATACGGTCGCGTACTGCAGCCAATCAACTATATTACAATTCAAACATGCGCATATAAAGGCGACTCAGTTAGCAGCACTGATTTCAAATGCAGCACCACACACAGACACACACTACTGTTGAATATGAGCGGCCTACAGCAAGCAAACGTTACCACCGTGTTACTCTCGAAAATCGTCAGAATCGAAAACGACAATATCGTTTAGAGATTTTATATTAAGGACCTTTGAATACCTTGAATTTCTGGAAATTTTCGGTAATATACAAATTCACCGAAAATTTCCGGAAATTTTCGGTAATTTTTGGTAATTTTACCATGAATTTCCAAAAAACGTATGCTTATTGTTTCGCAAATCGAAAATTTCCTGCATTTGTTACAAAAAATATCCTGTGCAACAGGTGCTGAAAGTAGACAGTTGCGACTCTTGTGAAGTTTACAGTACTTGCCATCGGCTCATCTTCGGGTCGCCTCTGGCTCGTACAGCAAACTTCACACTCGTGTGGAACTGCCTTCTTTCCGCACTTGTAGCACAATATAGTATTTAAATATTGAACATGCAAAAAATGTATTTATTTTATTTGTTCAAAATTATATCATATTTTAAATCATTTTGAGAATTTTCTGTGTAATAAACTCGGAAAAATTCATAATTAAATGGTTTTTTTCAGTACAATATTAGCTAATTTGAAAGTGTTCTAGGATTTTGCTCATGCAGGCCAGTGCAGGCTCTTGGACAATTCAGTAACGCTTGTGTATTTTAAGGATTTTT
>CAKNYM010051993.1:189964-221722 GCA_932195095.1 Andricus curvator
AGTTCGTTGGTGTGCATTTTAATTCGCAAACGGGCCACACCGTCACAGGGCCTACCACGAGACATGCACGATACTTTTTACAACAAGATCATGAAAAGTGTGAAAAAAACGCTACCTGATCGAAGTTGCGGGGGGGCGGTCCAGGGTGCAGCCCTGGTGGGGGTGCAGGGGGCGAAGCCCCCGCTGGGGAGTTCGGGGGGCGAAGCCCCCGTCTGGAAAAAACCAACCAACAAACGCGTGACAGCATTCAGAAATAAGGTTATAAAAGCCGGTAGCCTCTCCGCCGCTAGGTGCGCTATAGTTGCTCAAGTCAAAGTTGCGGGAAAATTTAAATTAGATAAATGAAAAATTACTTTTTTATTACAAATTACTAATAAAAGTTTATAGTTTACTCATAAAAAAATGTTATCAGTTTGAAAAGACAAAATTTAATATTTTAAGTACTGATTAGTTTTTATAGCGTATATATTTCTGCACGGTATGTCGCGAGACGAGCGCGCTACAGTTGTCGCTGAAAACATCGACCTATTTCCGTCTTTATCTAACTATCTTCCTTTCACTTATTGTGAAAATGTGGAATGCTTACGAAAAGAGGCCTTTTCGTAAGCATTCCTCATTTCGTACGTTCTTTATTCGCATCGTTCGAAATGCGCCACATTACACACAGATCATAAGTACGAAAACACGCCATTTTCATGATAGTTTTGTAAAAAAAATATTTTTTAACTAAAATGATGAATTGTAAGCGAAAAATGAATTTTTAACAAAGTAGTTCCACTTAGTAGGTTTTTTTCTAAGGAAAGGGTAAATAGTGTGCGTGTAGCGCGCTCAATTTTTAGTTATTTGAAATTTAAATTTGTGAAAGAAGGTATTCCTTTCTTTGAATTTAAAAGCAATCATTTATTTATAAAAAATAAAATAAAATTATACATTTATTTTTCAAGTTAAAGGACCCTACATTTTTTTAATTTAGAAGCTCAATAAATAAATAATTGTTGAACTCTTATAAATTGTGCAATTCAAAGACTTAAAAAAATATTTAAATCGACGCTATCATTTTCAATTCTCTAAATTGAAAATGAACCAACGAATTCAGAGATTTTCAAAATTATATGCTTTGAAGTTATTATTGTTTTATTATTATTGTTTAAAGTTAAATTATAAGTTAGAAATATTAGAAATTGGAAGAATAAATTTTATTTACTAAATCATAAATCAGAAATTCTTCTGAAACCTATTTTAAATATTCACTTAGAATTATTTTTGTTTTAAAATAAAAAATCATTTAAAACATTTCCAGAAATCTTAAGAAAATTTTTTATCATCTCGAAACCTCTTAAAATCCGCAAATAGCTTCAAAACTTCATTTCAAAATGTTTTGAGATTTTTTTAATATTCTGTTGAAAAAAAGATCTACAAATTTGATACAAATCACTTTTTGATAGGACGCGTAGTTTTTGCTTTATTCGTAAAAACTGCATTAAAATGGAAAAGTTGAATTTTGGCCGAACGTAGCTAGATACGAGAAAAACAAATAGACATGATTTGTTGATCCAAGAAAACGCTACAAATTTGTTTTGAATTATTTTTTGATAGAATACGTACTTTTTGTTCTAATCGTGAAAAATAACATTAACAATGAAAAAATTAAATTTTTGAAAAAAAGACTCAAGGTACGGAAAAAAATGATTCAACGAAAAGTTTGCGTTCAAAAAAGATCTGAGCAATCACTTTTTGATAGGACGCGTGGTTTTTGTTTTAATCGTGAAAAATAAAATGAAAAACCAAGGAATTAAATTTTTGGACAAACGGCACAAGCTATGAAAAAAAATTAATCAAAAAAAGTTGCTCACCCAAAAAAGAGCTATAAATTTTTTTAACAAATTTGTTTAACTCTTTAAGTTTTATGTTCAACTTTTTTCTGAATTGGAAGATCGAAATTTTTTATTTTCAATAATTTGTGTTGGTGGCCAGAAAGGGGCATTTTTTTGGATTTTTAACATTTGGCTGGAGATGAAAAAGGGAAATTTTTAAGTTTATTTTTTTCAAGTTTTGAGTTTAAAATGTTTAAATTTGTCATGCCTAAAATTGTGCAGTTTTGAATACTTAATTTTTAAACAGTGGCATGTTTAAAACCTTTTGACGATTATTCCGCTTGTGAAGCTTTGAATTAAAAAATGGTAGTTTTTATATCGCCTAATTTAAAATTGTGCAATATAAAACTTTTTGAATATTGAATAATAATAATTTTCAAATTGTGTCTCAAAATTTTTACAATTTGACTACATATTTCAATTAAATCGTAAAATTAAGATTGCCAAATGGAACAATGAATTTTAATTGTAGCGTTAAAAATTGAAAATTCAGCTTTCAGCAATTATATCAATTCATAATTAATCAAACCATACAATTTCGAACTTTTCTATTTAAAATCGTTCAATTTCGAATACTTCTATTATATCTATTTTTTCGAATTCCGTTTAACCTTCTACAGTTACAAATAATTAAAAGTAAAATTATGAACTTTTGAGTTTAACATTGTCAGATTATTTGAAATTATTTAAATCAATTTGAATATGTAGATTAATTTTGTCAATCTGTAGATAACAATTATTTTAATTTGAAGATTTTTATTCATAAATTATAAATAGCAGTGTCTGCGTGTCTACATTCTTTCAAAAAATTTCAATTCATTGAGTTTTTTGTAGCTTTTTTTTATTTCACCCTAAAGTCTTTTGAATTCATCTTGAATTCTTCGGCATTTTATAAAATTCTCTGGAATTCACTTGAATTTTCCTCAATTCATTTCAAATTTAATAAACTCAATTAATTTTTAAAATATTTTTTATTGTTTCCAATTTACTTAAATTTTTGTTATTCATCGGGAATTTTTATGACATGGTTTGGCTTGCAGAAACTCACAGAATGTCTCCTTTATATAAGTAAACATTATTTTTAAATATTACATAAAAAAAAAAACAGTTTTTGCCATAAAAGACACTTTCTGAGTTTTTAAAATGCAGTCAGGAAGGTAAAGTTGAATATAAGACAAAAACCTATTTTTTGATTGTATCCAATAATTTTCAAAAATTCTTGTTTCTACATATAATTATAAAGTATAATTCTTTTAGGTAGAATTATTCATTAATAAAGCTTCTAGGTATATATTAAAATCTTATCATTTTTACGATACAAATAAAAAAATAAAGCGATAAGAATAAAATGTTTGGACACGGTTAATGTAATCAAATTGCCTTCCTTGGACTGATTTATGAAATATAAATAAACTTGAGACCTATAATCCATCAAATAATGATTAGGATGCCGGAATACTAAATAAAATGACACTTGTATACTAATTAAATACAATGTTAACAAAATTTTTCAGTAACGCATTACTAAGTTTTTTCCATAATTAGAAGAAATGGGAATCGTTTTTGCTCTGGTCGTTACTTTAATGGTCATCCTTAATTCTATTGGTAAATATAATACTATACTATATCCATAATTTCAAAATCGTTTTTATGATTTTCATATGCATAAAAGTTGAAAAATCATACTCTTCAAATCTGAGCCAAGGACACGAATAAATATTGCATGCTTGTTGAGTAAATACAAAAAGTTTTAATGGTGGAATGGAAATTTATGCGAAGCTAAAAGTAGGAGAGTTTCTTATTGACATTGAAAAAGTTACAAATCATTAGTGGTCTCATTTTGGTTTTCTTTTTTCCGCGAAAATTACCTCTGATTTGTTTCAGAATTTAAAAAAAATATTTAGAGGTCGCTCAAGGGCATTTTAGAGGATAAATGGCTACTCATAATTAAATTGACGCTATTAATTGATTATTCATTTCTGACGAGTATGAATTGTGTTCTTTACAATTCAATATTGCACTCAGATTTTTTTCAGATTTTGACAATTACAATCAAAGGTGGCTCAAGGTCATTTTCTGAATAAAATGTTGATTCAATGTAATTTTGTCTAGTTCTTTTTCTATAGAGAAGCAGTGTCAATTTATTCATGAGTGCAAAAAAATTAGTTAAGCTGTTTGATAATTGTTTGTCATATTATTTGAAGGACATTCAAGGTCATTTCGCAAAAAATAAGTTTTTGTAAATTGTGATACTGAAAAACAGTGCTCACACTTGCATATTAGATAATAGTTTATAGCGAACTAAGTGTTTCTCTTTCTTTTCTAAAACGTAAATCATTACCCCTTCTTCTGCATTTATGATAATTAATTCTTTGTCATTACAATTTGACACGGAAACTTGAACATATAATAATAAAGCTGCGATATCCTACTGTTTTTAACGATTTCCATTTTTAATTTAATGCAAAATTAACAAAATAAATACCATGAAAAAGAAAAATTTGTTGAATCACCATTTCTCGTAAAATGACCTTGAATGATGTTAAAATAATAGTACACGCGGTGATTAAACCTTTCGACTAATTTTTTTGGCCCAATGAATAAATTGACACTGTTTCACAAGAATGAACTAAAGAAAATTTAATTAAATCAAAATTTTATCGAAAAAATCACATTGAGCGATCTTTGAATGTCATTGTAGAAGTGTGACGAAAATGTGAGTGTAATATTGACTTGTAAATAATACAATTCATACGCGTCAGGAATGCATAATCAATAAATAGCGGCAATTTATTAATAATGGCTATTTTTAACCTAAAATGGCCTTGAGCTATCTCTGAATATTTTTTGAAAATTCTGAATATATATATAATTAAAAAAAAAATTAAACAACCACCGCAGGGTTCCACTAAGAGCAACTGCCATCCAAAAAATGTCAATAGCCCCCAGTAGCACCGCGGTAAATCACACTCACGGCATAGTCTCACAATCGTGAGATGGGTGGTCATAGGCAACGACGAAATCACAACGACAGGCCGGCGAAACCCTCGTGTGTCTTGAGGACACGAAGCGACCCAAGGATGACAGCTTTCTGCATCCATCTCGCAAGTGCCTTGGCATATTTTTGGCACGCGGTTGTGGCTTTAAGGTTACGAACCAGTGATAGTTTCGCACCTCCGAGAGCACCTATCACAAGGACAATTACTTGTACTGATTTTTTTGGGTACAGTCGTTGTAGCTCTCTTTTAAGGTCTTGATACCTCTCCTCTTTTTCTTTCTCCTTTGCAGTGATGTTATATTCGGACGGAGCCGAGAATTCGATCACGAATATAGTTCGTTTCTCGAAGTCTTGGAGAACAATGTCAGGCCTCGAGTGCGTAACGGAGACTGCTGCCCGAAAATCGTAGTTCCAGAAAATTTGGCAGTTCTCGTTTCGGACAATCGACTCTATCTCCCTTGGAGCGTTCGGCAGGGCAGGATCGCGGTAAACACCGTAAGAGCGACAAAGATGGTATTAAAGCACTCTTAGGGCTGCATTATGTCTGTAGATATACGTCGTTCCCGCGTGGGTCGGACACCCTAATAGTATGTGTTCTAGGTACTCAGCGTGTGCATGACACGCTCTGCACCTATCACTGGGAACTTCTTGACATGAAATGCGCTCACGGTAGGCTAAGGTGGAAATGACACCGTCCTGGCATGCGAAAATAAAACCCTCTGTGCCTGAATTATTCCCTGATGATTTGAGGAAAGCAAAAGTTTGCTCCTTCGACAAGGACTGTTTTTCTACATTTCTGTGAAAGTTTCCGTGCATTTTCTTGTCGAGTAGCTCTTGGTGAAAATTTTCAACCTCTGCTTTCTTCACTCTCGTTTTTAGAAGTGAAGCATCTAGATGAAGTAATGCACTCTCCTCACTTCTGATGTTAAAATTCAGGCCAAGGGTCTCGGCCGCTTGCTCCGTGGCTTTGTAAAGGAACGCTCCTTCGCCAATCATCTCGTGGTTCCTGTCCATCTTTAGAAGAGGATCTCTGACATTCGCAACGATGTAAGCTGTACTTAGAACAATCCGATTATGAAGACACTGGAGATTCAGAAGTCCGCGTCCGCCTTGACGGCGTGAAATATATAATCGCGGAACTGACGAATTGATATGCAAGCTTTTATGCATATGCATGATCTTACGTGTAATGACATCAAGGGCCTTAAGCTCGTTCTTCGTCCATCGAACTACCCCAAACGAATAGAGTAGAACCGGAACGGCAAGCATGTGAGTCGCAGCTACCTTGTTCAACGCCGACAGATTGGAAGACCAAATCTGTCGAAGAAGATGCTTGTATCTGCTTCGGAGAGATTCCTTCACTGATGTTACGTCCTGAATGCAGTTCTGAGGCACGCCCAGGTATGTATAGGTCTCTCCAGTATTAAGATGTCTGATAACACTTATATCCATAAGCTCAGGGTCCTTGGGAACGCCAGTAATCTTTCCTTTCTTCAGATGAATTTTGGCACACTTGTCCAAGCCAAAGTCCATCCCAATCTCTCCTGTGTAGTTCTTGACAATATTTATAGCAGTTTGAAGTTTGCTTTTACCAGAGGCATAGATCTTCAGGTCATCCATATAAAATACATGAGTGACCTTATGCTCGCGCTGATTAGTGTCGCCACAGAGGTATCCAGGAGAATTTCGCAGTGCCAGAGATAGAGGCAGAAGTGTGATGCAAAAAAGCAAAGGGCTCATGGTATCACCTTGAAAGACGCCCCTCTAAAAGGTGACGTTGTTCGTTGTCACACGATAATTTCTAGATGAGATAGTAAATCTAGTTTTCCAAAGAGGCATCAATCTCTCTATGCATCTCACTATGTGTTAATGTACTTTCAAGCTTTCCAACAGACAGATGATAAGTCTATGAGAGGTTGAATCGGAAGCTTTCCGGTAGTCAATCCAGGCCATTGACAGGACGCGTGGATGGGCTGCAGCGTCTTTACAGACACACCTGTCAATTAGCAGGTTCTCTCGACAGCCTGCTACATCTTTTTTCGAGCCACGTTGTTCGTACATCTCTCGCCATACAGGCTCAATTCGTCGAACAATCCTGTTGTTGAGGACAGCTGTGAAGATCTTATACAGCGTGTTCAAACAAGTCATTGGCCTGTAATTCTCTGGGTTGGACAAGTTGCCTTTTTTGGTAGGAGTATAGTGCATCCTAACACCAGCCACTGCGACAAGGGCACAGGGTTTCACTGGAAACAACTGCGATCCACAAATGACACCGGCTTCCTGCAGAATCGCGGTCCAGGGCGCAGCCCTGGTGGGAGTGCAGGGAGCGAAACCCCCTTTAATGAAAAAAAAACATTGCAAAAAGAAAGAAGAAAAAAAGCAACAAGTTTTCTGTTCAGGAGCACGTTTTGATACATATGAAAGTAAGGTTATGAAACGGTACTAGAGACTCGGCGAGTAGGCATACAGATAGCAGCACTTCCTGCACACTCCATGCTTTACAACCCTGATTTCAGAAAAATAATGTTACTTTATCTCCATAGGGAAGTAAAGAGAAGCCCCACCACAGACTTCATTCACCAGGCTGTAAACAGCACCTTTCAACTCGCAAGGCAGTTGGCGTAAAGAGCGTAAGCGCTCTTGTGCATGCTAAGGTAGAAATAAAGAAGGAAAAACTGTGCGTATAAGAAATACAATGTATTTTTCAAATATTTGAAGAAGAGATTCTTGAAATGATACAGGGAAAGCATTTCTAATATCGTATGGTACTTTATTCTATAACCGGGCACCTCTTACTATGAATGATCTTTGAAGCTGACACGTTCTGTAAAAAGGAAACTTGAAGATTTTATGTCTTTCACGAAGCTTAGACTGTGCTGGAGGTCTCTGTCTACAAGTTGGAAGAGGTTATATAGATACTCAGGAGCTTTGCTCTGAAAAAGAGTGTGCAGCAAATCACCCATAAAGAATTGTCTTCTCTTGGCAACATTAAGCAGACCAGCCTTAAGTATGTATGAAGTTATGTGTTCGTATTTAGGCAAATTGCAGATAAAACGGACACAGGCATTCAACCCACACTCGAGCTTTAAATTTAAATCGTCGGCCAAATCATCATATACTAAATAACAGTAGTCAAAATGAAGCACGATGAGACTCTTAACCAAAAGTATTCGCTTAGAGGTAGATAAAGAGTCCTCATTCCTATATATTTATTGTAGAATTCTGTATGTTTTCCTCGAGATTCTCTGTAACTATTCCTTCCAGGCCAAGGTACAGTTATGGGAATATCCCAGACCTTTCACTGCTTCTGAAAAAGGGATAGTGAGATTCTCGATACAAAGAGGTGGAAATAATGCCAAAGTTCCAAGCGATGGAGATGAAGTGGGTGAATCAAAAAATTGCCTGTGTTTTGCCCCGGTTAAGAGTGAGTCGATTTTCCAGGCCCAGATGATCACACGATTGATGTCCTCCTGGACTAGAACAAGTAATATACTTAGTAAAAAAGTGGTCCCAATAAGTGAATTTTTAAATCTTCAGCATATTTATGTTAGCTGCAATGTTGAAGTTCACTTTCAAGGTCAAAGAGGAACAAATTAAAGAGGAGGGTTGCCAAAATGGAGCCCTGAGGAACCTCACATTTAACTTCCCACCACTCGAAAACTCCACCACTACTATTAATCATTATGTGAGATTTATTATTAAAATAGGATTTCAACCATTTGATGACAGAGTTTGACACGTTAAAAGATGTTAAATTTTGCATGAGTAACTTATGGTTAACCATAACAAAAGCCTTTGAAAAATCAAACAGAACAAAATCGTGATCTCCCTATTACCCACTGCTAATTTGAGACCCGTTGTTACTGTAAGAGAAGCCTGATTGCATCAACTTGATTGAATCGGGTCAATGACATTAGATATTTTGAGAAATTTGGAAAGTTTCGAGTGAACAATTTTTTGAAGTGGTTCAGACAGTAAACATAAAAAAGAAATTGGCATAAAGTCTTTCGGGGAAGTAACTTTAGAAATTTTTGGAACTGGGGCTTCTTCCAGATATCTGGGAAGATACCGATCTGAAGGGAAACATTATAAATATGCAATAGCATGGGAAAGATAAATGGAAGGGCAAGTTTAATCATTTTGATTGATATTCCATCAGTATCAATGGCACTTGATTTTATTTCAAGTGGTTTTTCCAAAAGTATTTCAAGTGTGATGTCAACGAAAAAACAGGCGGAGTCATTAAATTTTGAATCAAGAGGAAGATGATGTTAATAACTCTGCAACTGCGAATGTAAAAAAAGTGTTTCAAAGGTCATCAGGCAGAGAATTAATATCAATTGATGCGTGCTTGGGCGGGAATGGGTGTAAACTTCTACGGAGATGCCAAATGTCCTCTTTTTTGTTTCTATGTACAATCTTGTTATAATTGTATTGACTGAACGCATCTCTAATCTTAGTTTAAAGTAGGTTTTTGAGCTAACGAAATTAAGCTAGTATTATACTGCTTTTTGTTCTTTTTGCAAGTCGGCGCTTGCCCTCACTTTCCCTTATCAGATTTTTAATTTCAGATGTCATCGAGGGGGCAGCTTTATAAAAATTTTTAGGAACGTGTAGCGAAGAAAATTTGTTGAATGCGGTGACTAGGTAATTAGTCAGAGCGTCGATTTTAGTGTCCGTATCTGTATCTAGTGATATTTTTTCCCAATCATACTATCCATATTATAGAAAAATTTAAATGTAATGTTAATCAAGTCGTGGTTAAAGAGAAAAGGGGTTACATGTTGTTCGTAGTATACCAAAGATGTTAAATATTTAGAATGATCGGATGTGAGATTTTAGTTAGTGTTGAAATCCCCAGTAAGGATAATGTTATTAAAGTTAAGAATAAGTGAACAAATTACTGATTCAAGCTCTGTTTCTCAATAACAACAAAATTCAATGATGGGATAAACAGCTACTGGACTCCCGTCAACCACAGTCCCACTCAGACTATCATGAAGAAAAAGACAAACTTCAACACCCCTTCTCTCGTCTCGGTCTCTTCAAAAGAGTGAATAGTTGTCAATGCTAACGAGGCTAGAGGGTATACTTGGAGTGAACCAGGACTCAGAATCAGATATTATCTGGCAGGAACATGTACTGAAGAAATGCTTGAATTCTAGAAACTGTGCTAAGAGAGACTGGGCGTTCACATGAAAAATGCTTAAGATATCCAGGGATATATTAAGATGAACATTTTATAGAAAGACAATTTAAAAATAGGAAGCTCACGCAGCACACGTAAAAATTTATTGAGACCAAGAACCATTATCAATACAGTCCAAACTAAGTGATTACAATTCTAATTAGAAAATCGGTATTGAACACAAGTTAGAACGATAATAAATTGATAATAAACATTGTCAAAAACAGTAGCGTAAATCTCTAGACAAATTCTCCACAAAAGTGGACATGATTTCGAGATATCGATATCTGGATATCTGGAGAGCTGTGAATATTGAAACGGAATTAGAACATTTAAGGTATCCAAGGTACACAATCAAGCCTAATATTATACAATTATTCTCAAAAAGGCCAAAATCAAGATTTAAAGCTACTAGTTTAAATATGAGATCAAGTTTGCTATCTGTATATACATATGTAAAAGGTATAAAAAACTGAAAAATATTGAAGATATATTCACCAACGAGAAAGACTAATATCACACCATTGTGTGTGTAACCGTTTCGTAGAAAGCCTAATTGCTATTGGAATCTTTCTATGTGTTGCAGCTGTGACAGCTGCAACCTAGGCGTGCCATCATCCTTGCGACAGAAGATCTTTCTTCCTGCAATCTAAAGATATTTTATGTTTTTTTCTCTCCTTACATTCAATGCGAAAGCGTAGATCCTTCGATTGAAGGGCGTCACAGCCTCTCGTATGAAAATGAGACTTTCCTCCCTATCTGGCCAGCCAAGATTGGTCGTAGAGAAGTCGCGTACTTTTTTTCTCTGCTCAATGGGGTCGTTGCATGAATTTTAGGTAATATATTTTTTAAATACTGCATAACATTCTGATTATTTTGGTGCATTTAAAAAAAAATTTGAAAATTTCATTGTGGAGAAAAAAAATGTTTAAGAAAAGTATTGAAATCCCTATTCAAAAGCTCTGTGACCTTGAAACGTCACTTCCCAAAAAGCGCGTAACCAATCAGAATAATGATCTATTGACTAACGAAGTATCTAGCAGACAGCTGGCGAAAATTCAATTTACAATTTCTAACAGAGATATTTATTTACTTATAATTGTCGAAAAGCAATACAATTTTGCTTAAAATATAAAACCTTAAAAAAGATAGTAATGAATAATATCATTCAAGTGCGTGAGAACGAAATGTTTCCAAAGATAACCTCAATTTGAATATCTTTTACAATAGGTTATGTTTACTGTTTACCCATTCAGTCGCTAGCGGCCATATTATACTCCATCACCAACCGGACAACCGCGCTAATCAGAATGAAGTACTTCCTGCAAAGTACTTCCCGCAAAAATTCAAAAAATATACTTTTTAAACATTAAAAAAAATATTTAAACTTGATTTAAAAAAAGTTTCCTTTTGTAGTTACATTATTTTTTTGGTGTTCTTTTAATTTTACTAGGAAAAAAAATTATTTGAAAATATGCAACAACCCCATTATCTTATCCTTTACCAATTGTCTGCTAAATTTGAGAACGATGATCATTGCAGGCAGTGGATTATATGTCGGGGATTTATGAATGCGATAAACATTCAGCAGGTCATCTTCAGCAAAGGGAGCATCAAGTGCCTTGGCAATCAATTCCAGGAGCGATGGAAGATCCTCATTGGGCTTGGTAAGTAACCCATGGATCTCAAGGGTAGTTTGAAGCGCAGCTTGCTCTTGGTAGTTAAGGGAAGCTTCAAATGAGGCGACCTTCAATTTCAGCGAGCGTGTGAGCGAGCGTCTCTGGCATGTCTGTATTGATTTCCTGAATCGTAGTGTTGATATTTGTGATCCACTCATGCTGCTTAGTTTCGAATTTCTTGAGAAGGTTTCTGATCGGTCCCTGCGCCTGCGCGGCCGCTTTCCTCTGAGCTTGTAAGACCGCACTGTGAATAGCCTCGATTTATCCAGGCGGCAGGGACGCATCAGTCACAGGGACAGGAGAAACTGCTGTAGGTGAAGGGTGAACTACCTGCTCCTTACTGGCAGGGTCGATGTCTCCACTTAGCAAAGAGCTTTGATCTCAACCTGAAGAGGTGTCGCTAGCATTCGCTGAATTGCATTTCACCACACTTTACGCAGGAAATAGCACCCTGCGATCCTCTGGATATTAACTTATTGCACTCGGGCCAAGCATTTATAGTTATACTCATGAACTGCACGAGAGCTGTCGACCTCCGAAACTGAAAAACAGTTTTTTAAGCACCAAAGAGACCAAAAATCACCAATTCCACATATACACTGCACTCCGAGCACAAATGCAATCACTGTGATACAATACAAAGTACATAATGGCCTAATAAACAAGTTACGGCAAGTTTAAAGCGAGACGAACCGGAGCAGATTTCAAGAACCGAGCAGTTCTGTATTATGAGTCCAACTGTTTGTTACGTGTCAGTATCTATTACCAATAATAGCTGATGTGTCGGACGAACCAAACAGTTCTTTAGGGTGATGCCCTAGTGGTTCACATTTATGTGGGATCTTTGTCTTTCCACTCTCCTTTGAAGTCCCCGTTACTTGTGTTTAATTTTGAATATTAAGAGGGCCGATCTAGGTGCTTAATTAAATTCAAATTTGATTACTCAACAATAAGGAAATATTTATCTCTCTTTTAATTCGAAATTGGGAGTAAGACTTGCACTGAATTTTATAAATTTTAAAAATGTTTAGATACAATTTTCTCGATTTGACGATGATTTGAATGCCCAAGATTAAAAAAATTCTGAACAGTATGAGATATTTGCGAAACTTTCAAGCAGTTGTTATTTGAAAGTCGTACATTTATTTTTTGCACAGACAACGTTTATATTACGATCTGAACTTTTAGCTCTTAGTCATGTGTAATTGTGAATTTTACATACAATAAAATACCGAGAATGCAGGACATGATAGGTTTGTTACATCAAGCAATCTCCCGAAATCGAGACCACATTTTTATCGACTGTTCTTTCTAGTGTAGATGTTTTATTTAACAAAAAACAATTTCATTTGATCATTTGGTCAGAAAATGGGTAATTATTAATATATTGCAGTTATTCTTTCACGTATTCAAGAAATTATAATCACCGTTTTTTTTTATCATCAGTTTGGGCCACGCAAGGATTCATTTCGTGCCGCGCCCTTGGGTATCCAGTTCGCTATTATTTAAATAAACTAGAATGAGCTACTCTTGCATAGTTTTCCGTACTTTAAAATAATCGAATCCTCTGTTTCTTCTTGCAGAGTTAACTTCACAGTTTGAATGCTTACCTAATGGAGACCCTATTCCGGGCGTTCCTCGTGAGGGAGCATCTTCTTCTTCAGATAGACAACATTCTCCTGCTGAGCCTTCTCCTCATACCAGATTCAGGTCTCCTCCTGCAAGGCATAAATCTCCACCTACCACGATTGCTTCTTCTAGCGGACATGAATATGAACTTGATCAACTTCAATTGATTCAGATCACTTCCTCTCTACATCCGTACCAGCTATACGAGCTTCGCAGGTACACTTTTCCGCCGGAAAAACGAATTAAATTAATCGTAGGACGGAGTTTTATGTCCGTGCCGAGGGGAGAACAAATTGTATTATCATCAGCCGATGGTGATGTCTTTGCTATACTGGAGAGTAGTAATGTTCTTGCTGGAATAAATAGATATGATCCTCGCACTAGACGTACACGGCGGGTAAAAATAAACATGGAAAGTGGCACGACTACCCCATTGACCAAAAGAGAAATTGTAGAAATTCCAGTGGGCTCCGCACGTGCATTTTCATTTAATTTTAGAGTAGAGCGTGTAAACCACAGTGATGGATAAGTTACTCATTTGAAAAGCAGCTACTTCTCGTTATCGTTACCTTTTCAAAATGTAATTTTCTTAGTTACTTTCGTATTTAATATGTATATGTATATATATATATGTATATATATATATATATATATATATATATATATATATACTGAAGAAAATAATGAACGCTTATTTCTATCCGTACTCAAGGTTGCTACAGAGTCACTTAAGACTGAAACATCTAAAACGACATCTGTTTTTTCGATTTTGGAAGGAAAAGATTTTTGCGAAGTTACGAATACTTGAAAATTTAGGGTTGTTTTTTCAAAAACCCCAACTATTTGTTTTTTATGTTAACTTCTTTTTGTTTTTGTGCTGTTGTAAGAAAGACATCCTGTGAGTTCCATACGGTCGGGCCAAACTATTTTTGTGGTCAAGGGAAAAAGAGGGAAATTTAATTTTTTGAAAACAAATTCTCATGGCCACAGACATATATTGTCCTGCACAAAATTCACAGAATGTCTTCTTTATATAGGTCCGTTTCACATTCCCCCTCCCCACTCTAGATTTTTAATATCTAACCATATGGATTTAAATGCGCTCCAAATGTAATCAAACGCACCACCAATTAAAAATGTTGCAGAACAAAATTGTAGTTTTTATTACAAGTCTCAAGGTGAGAGGAGGCCTACTGAGGGCCTCACGTAAAATTTTGAATGCACTCATATGCATCATCAATCAAAAATTTTGCAACCTGATATTCACGCATTCATAATTCTAGAAGTGATGATCAAACATAAATTTCATTTTTAAAAACTGTGTGAAATTAGACCGAAAACGGCTTATTCGACTCAATTTCAAATGCCCTAAAATGCATCAGCATTTAAACAATTAACATTCTTATACTAGTTCACAATGAGTTTTACAATGATAATAAATGATTAAATGATCATATTTATACCAACAGAAAGTTTCTATAATCGCCGGAAACGACTGTGAAGTTTACAAAACACAATAAAAAAGACATTCTTTCTTCTAAGCGGAAATATAAAAAATCGTGTTAGAGGAAGGCAGCGCTGAAGTGAATCAAACACGAGTCTCCGATGTAGCAAAACGGAGACTTTTTTTCTGTAATAGAACAAATCATCAGATTTAGGAATTTGATCATCCTCACGAACCTCGGCACATGAGGCGTTATTCGGCAGTGAATTTTCTATTTTAAATGAGAATTTTTGCAAAGCACTTCACTCATACGTTTTTCGTGTCATTGCACCTTCCCATTGAGATCCTGGCCGCGCGCGAGACTACATTTTTCGTCTTTAATCCGAACTCAAGGACACCGATAACAAAAGGATCCCAAGGCCTCCGAGGGTAATCACTAATCCGCTTAAAATTGTACAGAATGTTTATATTATTTATCTTCATGGTATTTATTTTTATGTGTTTATAACTTTGTTTAACTGCAATAATTATGTTCTTAGGATGGCAAATCTAAAAAATGTTATCCATGTTTTCATATCGCCAGCAGTTCACTAGATACTTGTAGAAAATCACAGTTTTTATATTTTGAAGGAAAATTGCATATGGCTGTAGTTCTTGAGACTGCCAGGTTCGGAATTTTGAATTAGCAATTCATTTATCACAAAATTAGAAGTTTTATTGGTTTAAAATTTTAATCCTTACCAGATGTCAACTGTTTGGTCCCAGCCTAGATACCTGGTTCCTGAAAATGGCAGGCCCTGTCGATGGCTCCCATAGTTTCTAGAAGTCGGAGTTGTTCATTTACCAAGACTTAAGCTCCTCGTCTTAAGACAAATCCAACTCGACTTCTCTTCAAAACCCATCGTAAGCCTTAGTCATAAACTCAAGACTCACATCTCCGACTTCTGAGTCTATGGTTCTATCATTTCATTTGCGAATGTCACTTTTTCCTTAATTTAATTTTCTATCGAAAATATCAGTCTTTCCAACTCTAAATGACAATCAGTAAGTTTGGAGTTTTTTAATTGATATGGAAAAAGCATTGCTTCGTATCGCTGTGGCAATTAATACTATTTTATGACTATATCCTAGATTGTCATCGAACTGGCAATAGTTTAAAAATTCATTGACATTGTTAAAAACAAATAAGTGAATGAGAATGGATTCATGGGAATTGACAGTAATTCGTAAATAAATTTGCCCGAAATTTTAACAATTTGTAGACGGCAATTAATACGGGAATGTGTCATAAGTCATTTCTAGACCCTGATGTACGTATACGTGGAAATGAACAATTTTAATTGTTGACAACAACTGCTTAAACAAATTTTCATCAACCTAGATATTTTTCATGAAAAAAATGCATTTCTTTTAGTACTAAAGGAATAGGTGAGCGGAACAATAAGAGGAAAATGGAAACCCTTAAATTACACATTAGAAACTTCTATTGCAAACAAAATTATATTTTGATATTTTATCATATTTAATTTTTGGCTGTATCTAGTCTTTCCGAAAAATTGGAGGAGTTGAAAAAGGGGAGGGACTAGTCGTCACGAAAATTCGGGGCGACTAGCCAAGGTTTTGATAAATATTGGACTAGTTATGCCGAATATCGGGACGACAAGACACTTCGTTAATTCAATCATATCTATTGTGAATATGAAGTAATCAACTGAAAGGCACTTAGGTTAGGTTTCCCACCTAAAGGTGTTGATCACAGATCAGCATCAGTCAAGGTGATAGCCATTCATCTAGAAACTTTGTAACATAACACTTGACACTAATAACTCAAAACACACGCCCGAGCGCACGGGCAGCACGGGCAGTCAACACTGAATGCAGTAAGCGAGCCCCACTCCACTGACAGCGTCGGGCCACGTGAGCTAGCGCCACCAACCAGAGTCGCCGACCAACCCCACCACAACTACCGCTACCACCACCCGACAGCCCGGAGTAACGACAGGAGCATATAAGGCCGTGCAGGACCCAAAAACGACAATTTGATCCGCCAGCTTGACTGGCGCAGCATCCTCGAATCACTTGGAGTGGAAAAAATCTACCAGCTTTGTCTGGTAAGTCACAACATTGGTGTGAATCAAAATATCCGCCAGCTACGTCTGGAGTGTATTGCGGAGCACCAATTGCAAAGACTATCTCGAATTATTCTAGTCATTTCATGCAATAAATCGAGCGGAATTAAACTTGGTTTATTTTACTTGCCCACTATTTTTAGTGGTACATTTTACTTTTAAACGAGTGAGTATCTCTTCTATTAAGTCCCACCGCGAGAGCACAGGACCCAACTTGCCCGCCTGGCATTTACTTTCTTGTCCGAGGCCGAGCGCGTAGACCTCTCTCGGCATTTCCAAGAGCCCGAATCCGCGAAAATCACCGTCACACGAACGAGAACAATAACAATGTATGGGGATTCCCCGATGGTTCCCCCGAAAGTGCTAGCCGAACTCCGATGGAACATCAAAGTTCCGATAACGAAACTATCGCGGCCATAGACGCGTTATTACATGAGTATTCATAAAAGAGTAATTGTGATTACCAATACAATATTTTAATTTAGTTGATAAGGGAACATATTATATCGGTAGAAGTAAGAGGATATTGTAAACTTATAATGGATTGTATTGCTGCATAACGGCCTATCACTTAATCTGTTATTAATAAATTAACTTTATGATAAACGATGCCTCCTCAATGTGAAGACTGACCTCCTCTCGGGTTACAAATAAAGAATAAAGATAAGAAAAAAAGAGAAACAGAAAATTAAAAGAGAATGTCTCTTCGCCGTACGCCAATACGAAGACGATCGGCTGGCGGTCGTCGAGACTTATCTTCCAGCCGAATACTGGAGAGACAGCTCGAGGATCACAGTCGACCCTCCCCGGGCAAAAACCCCCTAGGCAGCCGTGAGTCCTAATCATGTGACTGGGGGCGAAGTCTCTTACAAATTATTATCGGTATATTTCATCATTTTGAAACCGCAATTTCACTTTGATTTCAGTTTTCAGTACGAAGATGGACATTTGCCACATTCGAAACAAACTTTCTCGCGTTCTCCGCAAGAGTTTCCCTACATGGTCACATATCTCTCGTTGTTTCCAAAAAAAGTTGTGTTGAATAACAAAAACATTGCTTAGGAATCTCAGGCTTGAGAAAAAAAAATTTTGTCTTAACAACAATAATTTAACTGTGACAAAAAAAAACAGCTCAATGAAATGGATTTCTTGCGCTTAATAATTTTTTTTAAACGGTTATTGTTACCGTTGCAGAACGTAATTTTTTCTTAGTTAATTTTCTGTGAAAAAAGTAACTCTGATTACTTCAATTTCTTTTTTATACTAGAAAAATATACCAAAGAAAATAAATAATACATTTGTCTATATGTACAAAATATTTCTTTAGTAGTATAGCTATGACAGTTCGGTGACACTTTGGTCGGTAAAACAGTGACCGGTAATTTACCGACAGGCGCTAATGGTTAGCTTCCGTGCTAAATTACCGACAGTCGTTTCCATATCCATAATCGATAGTGGTGTTCTCTACCATACCGGCAGAGTGAGACACAGGCAATGGAGCCACAGCAGTCGGTAAAACATCGACGCGCAAAGTTTCACTTTACCTACAGTCGTTTCCGAACAGACGGTCGATAAATATGATCTCTGTTTTACCGCGAGAGTGTGACACCGAAGTTCAGATACATGCCACGGCGTCTCGTCGTGGGGTCTCCGGCTCATATTCAGAGGCGCCTTACATTTACCGACGAAAGATGATGGTTCATGTCCGTGCTAAGATGCCAACAGCTAATAAGTTGTTACGAGCAATTGATGGCGCCACCATCAAGTCAGTTAAATTACAGGAAAATTCAATGTCGCACATGGTGAATTTAAATGAAGGATGGGGTAGGGGGAATTATCAAGTTCTAGAATCTTCTAGAGGTATTGGTGGAGTTGGGGATAGCGGACTATAAAAGGAGACATCAGATCTGAGTTCAGTCATTACATCGTGCGAGGTAGTCCAGTGAAAGTGGATAGTAAATATAAAATTATTAAAACAGAAAGAATAACTTGTGAAGTTAAAACATTAGCAGTGTATACAGTCTATATCTAGTAGAAAATGATCCTCGATGAATGTGTAAAACTTATTCCTGCTTTCGAAGAAGTACTGACCCTGCTTTCATCATCATCATCATCAACATCATCTGGGAACGTACAACTAAACAAAGTTAATCGATGGCGAAACGAGTGCCTATTGTGTTTAAAAGCAGTGCGAAAGGAATTGTCATGTATACCACGACTGTCAATAAATCAGAAAAGAAGGTGTCTAAATATTATTGAACACTTGGAATGTTTTAAAGCTCGATTCGAGTTTCTCACTAAAAAGGGTAGCGGACTTCAGAAGAAACGCAATGACATTAACGATCGAGTGGAGTGGATTGACGTCGACAAAGCATTCGATAGTCGAGTGAAAACATGCATTGTCGCGAACCTGGTTCACAAGGATGTTCTTGCCTTCCTAGATGACGCCCAAGTGCTATTTATTGTACATGTGGGCCGAGCCTTGCGTGAACATAGAGCTTTTAAAATCAACACTGTGCTTAATGCATATTATCTAAAGATTGGTAAGGAGGATCCTGATGTAAAGAACTTTAAATCAAAAAATGAAGAGATATACGTCAGCACGGATTTGAAAATATGGTTTACCAACAACGCAAGATACCCTATCTTAACAGAAATGGAGAAGTTTCAAAATAAAGACTCTGGATGTACCTTACACTCTATTGTGAAATTAGAAGTGAATATCAACAAACTAAACCCCATGAAAGGTAGCTCTTACATTGATCTTCCTCTACGAATCAAGAGAAAAGAAGCATGTGTGAACGTGCAAAATACGAACGACAACGAGTGCTTTAAGTGGGCTATATTATCAGCCATACATCCAGTCAATACAAATCAGTACAATCCTAAATGCGTGTCCAGCTATCAGCAATACAAGGATGAATTAAACTTTTCTGGAATAAATTTCCCCGTAGCAATGAAAGATGTAAAAAAATTCGAAGCACAAAATGGCATTTCAGTGAATATTTATTGCTTGATTAAAAAGAAGCAAAAGTTGATAGTGGTTCCTCTTCATCTCACTTCACAGGTAAGGGAAACTCATGTAAACCTCCTCCGAGTTGAAGAGGAATATGTAAATGAAGATAGCAGTGATGAAGAAGAAGAAAGCAATCAACAGGATAGCAGAACCCAGTCTTTCAACTTCCACTATGTATGGGTCAAAGATCTTTCTCGATTAGTTAGCTGCCAGCTATCGAAACATGATGGAAGAAAACATATCTGTGAACGATGCTTGCACTACTTTTCAAAAATAGAGACGTTGGTAGCTCATAGGGAAGATTGTAAAAAAGTGAATAATTGTAAAATAATGCTACCAAAACCTGGTAGAAATATTATTGAATTCAAAAATTTCAAGCATAGAGAAAAAGTTCCATTCATTATCTATGCCGACTGTGAGTCCCTATTAATACCAAGTGGAGACGTACAAAAACAGACGACAAACACTAAAGTATTCCAGAAACATGAAGTTTTTGACATTGGGTACTTGTTCAAGTGCAGTTACAATGATTCACTATCATTCTACAACTCATGTCCTGAAGGTGTGGAACCAGCAAAGTGGTTTGCTCTAGAGTTACAGTTAACTGCAAATAAATGTGAGAAAATACTGGCATCTCCAGTTCCGATGCAGAAACTAACACCAAGGCAACAGGAAACTTTCTTTGAAGCCACTACTTGTCACATCTGTCAGAAAGCTCTACATCCACCGATGAAGAAGGTTCGCGATCACTGTCACCTGACAGGAAAGTATCGAGGTCCCGCACATGAACACTGTAATCTAGCTTACCAAGATGCCAACATCATACCTGTTGTGTTCCACAACTTGAGTGGGTATGATGCTCACTTTATCATCCGCGATATTGCTACTCAATTTGAAGGAAAAGTTAAAGTTCTAGCATTAAATAAGGAAAAATACATATCTTTTACCAAATATGTTAAGGGAACACAGATAAAATTCCGATTCATCGACTCATTCAGATTCATGGCATCATCCTTGGAAAAGTTAGCATCGTATCTCACTGAGTATAAAATTGTGAGTGCAATGTTTTCTGGAATGGAGAGTGAGAAAGTTGAACTTCTAACGAGGAAAGGTGTTCTCCCCTATGAATACCTGGACTCAAGGGTGAGATTGAAAGAAAACCAGCTTCCACCAAAAGAAAAGTTTCACAGTATCCTGAATGACTCATCAATTATACATGAAGACTGATGTGTTGTTGTTGGCTGATGTCTTTGAAAATTTCCGAGAACAGTGTTTCATGGCTTACGGTCTCGATCCAGCACATTACTACACGACTCCTGGCTTCACATGGGACGCCATGCTCAAATATACAGGGGTAAGATTGGAACTCCTCACGGACGTTGATATGCTACTGATGATTGAGAATGGTAAAAAGGGTGGAGTAAGTCAATGCTCCAACCGATACACCATTGCCAACAACAAGTATATGAAAGTTTTCAATGAAAGAGGTGAGATCATCTACATTGTATATTTCGATGCAAACAACCTTTATGGTTGGGCAATGGGACAACCCCTTCCTTACGGTGGTTTTGAGTGGGTTACAAATTTGGAAAATTTTGATTTCAATATTTCAAATGATTCACCTATTGGTTATATTCTAGAAGTTGGTTTGTACTATCCACCCGAGCTTCACGATGAGCATAATGATTTACCGTTCTGTCCAGAACACTCGAAACCACCGGGTTCCAACCAGGAGAAGCTTCTAACTACCCTCCTACTGAAACATAAGTACGTTCTCCATTACCGAGCTCTCAAGGATGCTCTTACAAACGGTCTGGTATTAATCAAAATTCACAGAGTACTTAAATTCAATCAGTCAACATGGCTCAAGAGTTACATAGATTTCAATACTGAAAAGAGAACACAAGCTAAAAATGAATTCGAAAAGAACTTGTACAAATTGATGAATAATGCAGTTTACGGTAAGACAATGGAGAATGTGCGAAAGCATGTAAACGTGAAACTCGTGGCGAAATGGGAGGGTAGGTTTGGAGCAGAAGCCCTCATAGCTAAACCGAACTTCCACAGCCGAGCCATTTTCAGTGAAAATCTCATGGCTATAGAGTTAAGAAAGACAGAAGTTTTGTTTAATAAGCCAATCTATGTGGGTCTGACAGTGCTGGATGTGTCTAAAATCCTAATTTATGATTTTCACTACGGTTACATGCGTAAAAAATATCGTAACAACTGCAAACTCTTGTACACTGACACGGACAGTTTAATATATGAAGTGAAGTGTCAGGACATTTATGCTGACATGAAAGAAGATATGGAAAAGAATACTCAACAATTCGACACTTCAGATTACCCTCGGGACAATATTTTTGGAATGCCGCAAATAAACAAGAAAGTTTTGGGTTTGATGAAAGATGAATGTAATGGTGAAATAATTACACAATTTGTTGGTTTGCGAAGTAAGATGTATAGTATCCGTGTCAATGGTGAGGACTTTGTTAAAAAAGCCAAAGGTGTAAAAGCAGCTGTTGTAAAGAAAAGTATTACCTTTGATGATTACACCGAATGCTTGCGAAATTGGAGTATCCAATCTAGAACGCAATATGTAATCAGGTCAAGACTATACAATGTCGAAACTATTGAACAACAAAAGATTGCACTAAGTCCTTATGACGATAAGCGATACTTACTCCCAAACAGTACAGACACCCTCGCATGGGGGCATTATAGAATCAGTGCAATGGATGTCGATGATGTCTTGAGTGATAGTGATGAAGAATTGCTAGATCTTCTGGTAAAAGATTAGGTTTAAGTTGTAAATAATTGTCAATAAAGTAGGTCTGAGGGTTATACTGAATAAAAGACATAATATATGTATATGAATTGCTTTTTTATTCATCAAAAATCTTACATCTAGTTAGCACAAGCGTAGACTTAGTATTATAAATCTCATAATTTAGTTTAACATTCAATCGCTGTTGATTCATCATTGATTCAACGTTGGTTCAACATTGATTCATCGTTGGTTCAGCATTGATTCATCGTTGGTTCAACATTGATTCATCATTGGTTTCACATTGCACAGAGTTGATTCAACATTGCACAAAGTTGATTACATATTTGATTTATCTATCCAGCTGTTGTGTGAACTATCAAAACCTAACCACTTTACAAATATTTTGTTACCACGTTTCTTGATTACTTTTTCGACAAGGTATACGTCTGAATGTTTAACTTTGAGAAGTTCTTGCTCATAAAATCCACCAGCAACGGGTTCTTCTTGATAGTCTTCGAGCCTGTACGTCACTGGATTCGTAAGCATAACTCGATCCACAGTGAATATCTCTGTTGTCCAGTTGGGAGTGTATCCTTTCTCAAAAACGTGCTTGTGCTTGCTGATTCGAACTTTGTCACCAACTTTGAACTTTGGTCTTCTCCTCGGTATATTTCGCAGTTTTTTAAAGCGTTGCATCAGCTCCTCTTCATCCTCGGTAGTGACATCTTTTGGCTTCATACCGATTGATCGATGTTTCGTATTATTGTACTTGAAGATGAGAGTAGGCAAAATGTCTATCCACTTATAGTTACCTCTTAAGCTAAATTGTGGCCACATCTTGTTCTTGAGCGTGCGATTAAATCTTTCACAGATTGACGCCTTTAGATTACTATGTGTTGAGTAGAGATTGATACCATATTGTTTCATAAGTTCTTTAAAATGTGAATTATAAAATTCTTTACCTTCATCGGTGTGTAAGTTTTTTGGTATACGACCCTGCACTAGTATAGATTGCATTGCTGAAGTGACATCTGGTCCACTCTTGCTTTTACAAGGAACCGCCCAGGCGTACTTGGAGAAAATATCTATAACGGTGAGTAAATACTTGTAGCCATTATTCTCACGGGCATAGGGTAGCATTTCAACTAAATCTGCCTGCCACGTTTCGTCTATACCACGTGTCTGCACGCGACGACGTGCTTAATTCTTCCTAGCAGGTTTATGCAGTTCTGTGACTACTGCCAATTTCTCCTTGTCCATTCTCGAGTGCGTTTAATCGAGCTTCCAACTGAGCAATGAGTTCAGTGTTACGGACTAAAAAATCTTGTTGGGTGTCAATCTGCAGGTTTTTCAGTTTCTTATTGATCGATTCTTCAAGTAAACGTATCATCAAACTATTATTGTCAATCTCTGTTCCCATAGATGATGTGACTTGATACACAGTACGTATCTCGTTTTGTACAATACGCTGTACAAGTCCCAAATTGACTGCGTCGTATTGTTCTTTGGCCTCACTAACGTTACAAACTCTCTTGCCATCTACGTCGTAATGACCGTCAGAGGTAATCTTGAATCCAACACCAGGCGGCCCACGGCTTCCTGCAGCGGTTCGATCCAGGTGACGTCCAAACACGTCGATACTCATCGTAATACTAACGAAAGCGTTATGAGTACACTCCTAATATATGATTCCAGCTTCCCGCAGTTCCTCAATGATTGATATGATTTCATTGTTGTGACTCGGGTTGCCTGCTGCCTGAGACACTAGGAGTAGACGGAGACGATCAACTAGTTCGTTAGGGTCGTCCCAGTAGACATAGTCAGTCCTAACATTTTTTCTTGCTACCATATACTGTGGCAGGGAACCTCCACCTTTGGATGATCGTCTGCGTGATACGTTGAACAATTTTGAAATAAAGTTCTTGTACTTATTATTATTGCTGGTGCGAATGGATTCACTGGAACTGTATCGCTTCTTGTGTGCATTTGTAGCAATCAAAATTTCCTTATAATTGTTTCGATCGTCAGTGCTTATGTGGGATTCTTCTGGATTTTGTTTAAACAAAAGTTCAAGCAGACCAACAGTTTTCAGATACTGTTTACCACCAACATTGATATATTGTGCCTCAAAACTAATGGGTTTGTCACCAATAAAAAGACTGCCATCATTGAGTTTACGCACACCATAAACCATATCCAAATACTGCTTCCTATTTTGTTGCAGCATCCTGAGAAATTTGTTTGTTAAATACTCGTAATTATCAGCAGGCTCAGGCACTGCATCTTCTTGACGCACAGTTGTATCTTGCTCTCCTTCAGCATCAGCAGTCATAAAGGAAGCATTATCGTCGTCCTCTTCCCACTCATCCTCCCCTTCCTCCTGCTCATCCACCTGATCTTTTTTCTTTACAAGCTCATTTTGTTGAACTTCCTTCTTGACTGATGGATTCGATATATCAACCAGTTTCTGCAATGGCATGACGATTGGCTTGAACGTTTCACTCATTATTTTTTCAGTGGCTTCTTTACCCATTTTGAGCAATCGATGTTTACGCCGAATCGCCTCAGTAGCTTTAGCAATTTGACGGAGCACCTCCTTCTCTTTGTGAAACTTTGACATGTTGACGTGTTGATGTGTCAATTTATAATGACATCATTTCTACTACATGACATATATTTATAGAGAGATAAAACAGTCAAAACCTTTTCTGTATCTTCCCTTATTGAGCTCACTATCCTTATCAATGACAACAAATCCATACTTCTCAGTATTCCAACATGATGCACATAAGTCTTTAAATTGTAAATAACTCATGTCAGTGTTCACATGATCGTCATACACATGTCTTAAATTCTTCTCATCCTGCTTAAAAAGTATCAATAGATTGACGTTATCTCGAACCAGATGTTTAGGTATTCGAGCGTAAGTTTGACATAAGTAAAAACTGTCAACATGAGCGTGTCTGCCCATACAGAAAAAGGCTCGAATATTGTCCTGTTTCTCACAGGCAACATCATCAAATACAATTACCGAATTTGGTTGAGCTTCACTTGGTGGTATTACTTCTTCATGCTCACTGAAGAGAAAGTACTCAACTCCATCTACATCATTCAAAACCCGTTCCAAGAATTTGTACTTTGGTTGTTTGAGGGATTTCGAGTAGACGTAGACACTTTCAAATTTCAATCCGTTTGGGTGTAAGATTAGGGCAAGTAATGCATTTGTCTTGCCGCAATTTGATGGTCCGCAAAACACTGCGCGAATGCTGTCTGGTAGAAGGCTACCATGTCGTTTCACCCTATACTTTTTTGTTTGATTGGACGAGGGTATCAATATTAAAAACCGGAAGTTTAATAGGTTGTGTCTTGAACCGCATCTTGATATCAACTGCTGTGAAAGCTATAAATACAGCGCTTATATAGCTTCCAGGTCAGTTGCGTGCTAACCTCCATTCAGTGAAGAATGATTGTGCACCATAAAGTGAACAAAGTATCACGCCGTCATCATCGAGGTAAAGGATTGGTCAACAAAGTCATCAACAACTTGCCGTTTGAGTTGCACTTGCCTGGCTACCAATACTGTGGTCCAGGTACTAAGCTAGCCGAACGACTTGCTAGAGGTGATCCCGGTATCAATCCTCTAGACGCTGCGTGTAAAGAACACGACATTGCATACTCGCGAAATCGTGAAAACGTTGATGTGAGAAACGCTGCAGATCGTGTACTAGCTAGTAAAGCCTGGAAGCGCGTTTTCGCTAAAGACGCTGGAATTGGCGAGAAAGCGGCAGCACTAGCAATAACTAACGTCATGAATGCCAATGCGAAACTCGGTATGGGGTTGACTAAGAAACCCAGTTCAAAGAAGAGGAAACCTAGTGTGAAAAAGAAACCAGCTGCAAGAAATAAACTGACAGCATTCAGAAAGGTTGTTAATGCGGCTAAGAAAGCAATGAAAAGAAGTAATGATGCAAAAGTGGCCATCAAGTCTGCAATCAGAGGGGCACAGAAAGCCGTCAAAAGAGCAGGCGATAAAAATCAAGTGCAAAATCCACGTGTTCTACCAATCCCTTCGAAAGTCGGTGGTGTTTTGCCACTGATTCCAATTTTTGCTGGACTTAGTGCACTTGGAGCTCTCACTGGTGGAGCAGCAGGTGTAGCTAAGGCGGTAAATGATGCTAGCGCAGCCAAGCAACAACTGGCAGAAGCTCAACGTCATAACAATGCAATGGAGGCTATTGCTCTAGGAAAAGGTTTACACCTAAAACCCTATAGAAAAGGATTAGGTCTTCATATGAAACCTTACCGAAAAGGACAGGGACTTCGTCTAAGACCAGGGTCAAAAAACTTGCAGTGAAGCTACCTCACCATGCACTCACTGATACCGATCTGTTCAAGTATGCTAAAGCTCTAAAGATTCCACATTTTCGTGGAGTATTTATGCGCAATCAACTACCAGTAAAGGGACCCCACCAAATCGAGTCAGCTATTGTTAATCTTGATGATAGCCACGGCCCTGGTACCCACTGGGTAAGTTATAGAAAGATCGGTGATCAAGTCCTATACTTTGGCAGTTTCGGTAATCTTCGTCCACCTTTGGATCTCGTAGATTACCTAGGTGTTGGTAGCGTGATAAAGTACAATCATGACAGATATCAGGACTATGACAGTATTGAATGTGGACACTTGTGCTTAAAATTTCTATCTGGACAACTACATATAAAAGACAAATACTGTCTATATAAGAACATGTAATGAACGGACTAGAGTCAGTACAGAGAAAAACACCATCATGGAAGAATCATTTACTCTCACGATAACAGGAAACTCTTCTGTTCTAGACTCAGAGTGTTTTCCACCAATAGAACTCTCTCCTCATAAGAACTATGTACATGTACTCGTTGAAATGCTCACATTTAATGCGATTCCTAACGTTGACACTGGAAAGAATAAAATCTATGTTGGTGAACGAGTAGTGACCATACCTACTGGCAGCTATGAGATTGAAGACATTGAGAGTTATGTCCAGAAAGCTCTAGCAATTGATGGAATTACAATAAACATCAAGCCAAATAATAACACATTGCGCAGCGATATCAAGTGTGATCGCAAAGTGAACTTTCAACCTCACGATTCTATTGCACGATTGTTGGGATTCGCTCCACGTGTTCTCGAAGCCAATAAGACTCATACTTCTGATCTACCTGTGGCTATTCTCAAAGTGAATGCTCTGCGAATTGAGTGTAATATCACTACTGGAGCTTACATAAATAATCGCAAAGTGCACACGATTCATGAATTCTTTCCTGTTGTACCACCAGGATATAAGATCGTTGAAGTGCCGTCACACGTCATTTACCTTCCAATCGCCGTGAAGACAATACATCAAATTCAGCTCCGCATAGTTGATCAGGACGGTAACTTGGTGAATTTCCGAGGAGAAGTGATAACAATACGACTGCACGTCAAATCATCATCATAATGGGTATAGTGTACAATCCCAAAGGAGTTTATATAAGAGCGTCAACATGTCGAATGCAAACCAGTTTTCAATCAGCACGCAAGGAGCTAACACCTCAGAACGTGCTCTCTCTGGAACAGCTTGGTCTGAAGATCAAACCACGTGGAAAAAGAAACTGAAACGTCCATTCAAGATATTGATCATCTCCTTTTGTTGCAATAAAAATGGAAGAAATACTAAACATTCAAGCACCAGTGAGATTTGATGAGTCTATAGCTCACTATGAGATTCATGCACATCAGCCTTATGCATCATCATCATTCAACAACAGTGATGAAATTCGAATTGCTGTCCAGCATCAAGATTTGTGTGTACTACCCAGCAAGAGTTCACTGCATGTGTATGGACGACTAACAAGGCCTGATGGGGTTACAACTGTTGCTAGTACAGCACTAGTGAGCAATGCCATCCGCTATCTGTTTGATGAAGTTCGCTATGAACTCAATGGTATTGAGATTGATCGCTGCAAGAACGTCGGTCTCACTAGCACCATAAAGGGCTACATCTCACATGCTCCTGGACAAAGTTATTTTATAGAGAATGCCGGATGGCTCGACATGCCGGAAGGAACAAAACGTCTTTCCAATGATGAGGAATACTTTGATGTCACTATGCCACTCAGTATGATCCTAGGATTTGCTGAAGACTATCGAAAGATCGTTGTTAATGCAAAGCATGAACTTATCCTGACAAGATCACGCAGTGACATAAATGCTGCTGTTCAAGCACGACAAGCGCCAGGAAACGAAGAGCAATTCAAGATCTCAATTCATAAAGTAGAGTGGATGATACCATATGTAATAGCTTCGGATGAGCAATAGATAAATTTGCTGAACGTTATTGGAAAAGATTTTCTCACAACTATGAGTTTTCGCTCATGCGAATTGTATGAATACCCCATGCTTCCCACCACCACAAGACATATATGGACTGTGAAAACATCAACTCAGTTAGAAAAACCACGTTATGTTATACTGGGTTTCCAGACAGGTAGAAAGGATAGGCTAGCCAGATATGCTAATCGCTTCGATCACTGCAATATAACCAATGTCAAGTTATTCCTCAATTCACAGTACTATCCGTATGGTAATTTAAATCTGGACTTTGGCCATAATCAGTTTGCACTACTGTATGAGATGTATGCAAACTTTCAGGCAGCGTACTATGGTAAAGAGCCTGAACCAATGTTGAAGAAAAGTGATTTCAAAGAATACGCTCCTCTCAGTGTCATTGATTGCTCAAAACAAAATGAGTTTCTCAAACAGACCTCAGTGGACGTTCGTTTGGAATTTGAATCTGCAGACAATTTTCCCGCTGAAACTGCAGCCTACTGTCTAATTATACATGACCGTATGATTCAGTACCAGCCACTGAGTGGTAGAGTGAAGAAGTTGATTTAAGATGATAGTGGCGGGGGTAATGTTAGTGGTTGTGGGGAGTAAAGGTATAAAGTAGATGATTTTAGTAAGAGAATTCAGTTTTGGTCGAAATGGAGTTCATTGTAGACGTGCAAGGCTTCAAGAAGCCCAACAACCAGTTCATCTTCAAGGAATTGGCTATAGTTCCCCTCCAGGAAGAGGCTCAACCTCTAGTCTACCTCTTTGAACCTCCCTGCTATTGGAACTCTCTGCCTGCTCGATACAAGAGCGAAAATTTGTGGCTGACGCGCAATTATCACGGTATCGGGTGGACTTCTGGTGACATACCCTACGAGGAAGTAAGACCTATACTTCAAGATATACTACTTGGTGCTTGTGCTATTTACGTCAAAGGACTTGAAAAGAAGAAATGGTTTGACGAGTTTGGGCTGAATGTACGCAGAATGTACGCAGTTTCCGTCACGTGTAATCATCATACCCAGTTCTGGAATCACAACTGCGCTGTCCGAAATGTCCTGACGCTCAAGACCTGGTTCTTGACTCCTCAGGATCAGCCAACCATCAGGATTTATGCTGGAAGCAGTGCTGACGACGATGATGCTGATGATGTGACTAAAGGTGTAGATACTACAGACACTTGTTTGAAAAATACAACGCTCAAAGACTTTTATAACAAGTGCGAATTCCTGTTTTCATAATGTTTCTTTTAACAAATTAGGTTAAGATTTTACTTTGTAAAAATAGGTTAGGTCTTTTTTCTTGAATGAATAAAAAAAATAACTAACGGTAATAAAAGAGTTCATTACTTTTAAACCTATCCATTAGTTAACCATTAGTCATGTCAAATACACAATTTTTTCAAATTCCTAACTATTACTTTTATGATTATTATTGATAAATGTTGCTACATAATAAATAATAATTTTATTAACAATTAAATTTTACAGTCATTACTTATACTGAGTGCCAATACTATAACTCAACAGTTTAATTTTCTTCCAGCATCTAGAAGATTTGTGCGCATGTGCAACGAGTGGGGTAATGTTTAAAGAGTGGGATAATGGACTATAAGAGCAGCGACAGGTTACAGTGGTTTCATTCAATAAAGTGCAGTGCAAACGTCTTGTGAAAAAAGTTAACTAAGCCTTTAGAGAAGATGGATCTTAAAAAGATTAACGCAGTTGGTCGAATGGATGGGGTCCTACCTACAAAAAAATTATCGGAACTGACTGTGAAGAAGAAGTATGCTGTGTTCAAGATTCGAAAAGTACGAACAAAGTATGGTAATAGGATTGTGGTTGAATTGGACAATCAGTTTTCTGTATTCTTGCCTGGTAGAATCATGAAAGTCTTTGAGGAAGCATCCGAGAACACACAAGAGGAGGATAAATTTGAAAAGATGGAGGAAGCAGTTAAGAAAAAGAAACTTTACTTTCACTACCTTGGAGGACCTTACAATCATTTTCAATTTGAATATGAGCACTAAAATATCTTCCTGAGAAAAATGTAATTGTGACAATATTTGTCTAAAAATAAATGTCATCTTTTCTACATACTTAAATGTTATATTTTAAACCTATCTACTGCGTGTGTATTAGCAATAAATAGAATAAGGTTTATATAAAAAAAGAGAGTTTCTGGTGACTTCATTTCATCATATAACTAAGGACACATTTCAAAAACAAATTTTGTAGAAGGTGCATCTTGAAGAGGATAGACTCCAATCAATAATTTATCTGTGGTTACTTACTAAAGAAAGAATGTATGCCGTTTCGCAGATTCAAAATGTTTATAAAAGATTTGGTTCAAGAATTGTTGTTGTTGAATCGGAGGATCAATTTATAGTTTTTTATACCTGAAAGTATTGTGCACGCTTTGCAAAACAAATACAACGTAAACATAATGAATAATACAACCATTAAAGTGAAAGATTAAACATTTTTATTTAATACTCTTATATTAGGTATCAAATCTTACATGCATGAAATTTAAAAAAATTATTATTAATTTTTCTTTCACAAATTTCGAATATTTTTTAAATATTCAATCGTTTTTAGACTCCACCTTTTTCTCAGAAGTTGATGTCTTAGCTGAAGATGGTAATGAGGGTAGTGATTGTTCCAAATAACCAGGA
>CAKNYM010051993.1:227302-249069 GCA_932195095.1 Andricus curvator
AATTCAAAAAAGAAAAAAGAAACGGATGTTAAAATACTTTGAGTACTACATTTTGTAACGAAGATACTGAACGAACAAAAAACATTTAAAGTGTACATTAGTTAATAGCATACATAAAAATCAAAACAGCTGATTGATAAACCAGATGTTGTATTTAGGACATAGAATACGTAGAAAGTGAATAGAATCAACACCTCTCAGGAAATATTGAACGCAATAACGTAGTGACATCTACTGAGCGCGCCAAGAACTTTCAATTCAAAAAAGAAAAAAGAAACATTAATTTAGAATGCGTTGCTAATAATTGTTGATGTGCCAGCTTTTAGGTTGCGAGTTAATGCTAATGTCAAGATATTTTTTATAAAAATTGAGTCAAGAAATTCACGTTTATAAGAGATATTCTCTTTCGCTAGTATTTTGATGCTGTGGTCATCAAAATTGAAATACAAACTTTGATACAAGCTTTGCATTTATAAAATAAATATTAATGTTAAACATTTTAATAGAACCTCTAATTATTTCACATTATCCTCGAATTTATGGAAGAGTTGGGACTTTATCATTCGTAATATGATTATCCAACCACTTTTGTTTCTCAGTGTTGTTAGAATAGTTATGGATTTCATCAAATATTTCTTTGGAAACACTGTCAAAGAGTGGTAGGGGATAATCATTGAATTGAAATGTTTCTTTCATAAAGTTTAATACATCTATCAATTAAGTTTTTCATTAAACCAATTTTTTACGAGAATAAATTATGAGAATTGTATTTAAGGTATTGACCAGATGCTGTAGGGTTTTTAAAATTTCAACAAACTCATTAATTTTGTCAGTAAGAATTATAGTAAAAACACAATCGACAAACGTCTGATAAAAAACTGTTTAAAAATTTAATTTAGATGCAAATGAATTTGAATAACCATAAATGGCCATAATATTAGATACTAGCAGTAAATGCACGTGCGCCAAGCGCGCGTTCACCTGTCTGGGTTTTTATTTCCTAATAATAAAGATTAAAGACATAAACAATTTGAAAATGCATAGCAACAAATTTTCAAGTATTTAGTTTTAAATATTTTCGAAATATTTTAAACTGATTTAATAAATAAAATATGATGGAATATTGCTTGTTGGATCTATTCTCGTAAAGTAGTAAGAAATTTTTTTTACGCGCTATTTTCAAGTTATGATCAAATAAATTCCACTTAAGAGTTAACGGAAAAGATGTTTGGCAGAGGTTTTGTAGAACTTCAAAACATTTAAAAAATAATAAATATGCAATAATGATAGTGTGTTGCTGTTTTACAATTAGGAAATAATTTAATAATGTTTCTTCTTGTCAGTCAAATGATTTATGAAAATATCACAAGATTACTTCTAAAATCAAAAACAATTTGTTTTCTTTTCCCGGTTTGGTTCAATTTTTTTCTGAGTTAGAAGATCGAAATTTTTTATTTTTAATATTTTCATGTTTGTGGCAATTATTCCGTTTGTAAAGATTTGAATTAGAAAATGGTAGTTTTTCTATCGCCTAATTCAAAATTGCGCAATATAAAACGTTTTGAATATCGAATAAACGTTTTTCAAATGTATTTTTCTTAAATATTCTCTAATCTAAAATAAGAAACATGAAAGATTGAACAGTTTAAGTAAAGTGCCTTTAAATTTGAGCAATTCCGGAAACAAGTGTTAGCAAGTTTACAAACATTTGATCAATCATAATGATTGTTTAAAAATATAGATTTTTCAAAAATATCTTCAGGATAAAAAATAGACATATTATTTATTCGTGAAAATCAGCATTTGGTAGGTGTTATGTGAATACGATATATTTCAACGATTTATGACTCTCTTAATGTCTTAATATCATAAAAATTATTATAAAATTGATAAAAATTGTTATCAGGTATCTATTATATCATAAAGTATCAAGTGAAATTCAAAATAACTGGACAGACTTTCTCAACTAAAAAATGAGATTTCTGTAAAAAAAAGTTTAGTGTAATTTTCACCGTTTGAAATTGAATAATTTGAAGTTGAAAACCATTCAAGTTTAATAATTCTAAAAACTTTACAAATTATATAATTTCGACTGAAATTTGAGTATTCTTAAGTCGATTTTGCGATTAAAAATTAATAATATTCCCAATAAAAAAAAATTGTCTGCAATTTTCATTATTCAAAATCGAAAAATTTTGAATTAAAAGACCCCGAAATTCGATTACAGCTGCACGTTTTTTTAATTTGAATTGGGAAACTGAAACTTATTTTTACATTAGAAGCCTTTGAAGGCAATTGATAAAATTTTCAAACTGAGTCTCAAAATTTTTACAATTCTACTACATATTTCAATTAAATCGTAAAATTAAGATTGCGAAATGGAACAATGAATTTTAATTGTAGCGTTCAAATTTGAAAATTCAGCTCTCAGCGATTTTACTAATTCTCTATTAATCAACCAATACAATTTTGAACTCTTCTGTTTAAAATCGTTTAATTTCGGATACTTCTCTTATATCTTTTTTTTCGAATTTTGTTTAACCTTCTACAGTCACAAATTATTAAAATTAAAATTAGGAACTTTTGAGTTTAACATTGTCACATTATTTGAAATTATTTAAATCAATTTGAATATGTAGCCTTTTAAAAGATTCCACAATTTTATATCAAAAACATTATCGGAAAGGAAGATTACTGAATGATTAGTACCCGAAGTCGCTAAAAAATTGGTCAATATTTTTACTAATAGACTTAAGTAGAATAAGCTTCTGATTTTTTACTATTCAGTTAGTGAAATGCTAAAATATAACTGTTTAGTTAGGTAAACACTCAAGTACTAATTCAATTAGTAAAAATTTCCACAGCCACCCATATCCTAATTATTATTCAATGAAAGGATTGATCCACGTACTAAACAATTTTTTCTAAAATTTTAAACTTTGAAATCTTTGATAATTATAAAGTATAATGCTTTAAGGTAAATTCATTCCTTCTTGAAACTTCTAGGTATATATTAAAATCTTATCATTTTAACGATACAAATAAAAAACTAAAGCGATAAGAATAAAATGTTTGGCCTCGGTAAATGTAATCAAATTTCCTTCCTTGGACTGATTTATGAAATATGTATATCTCAAAAGGAGAAACTTGACACCTATAATCCATGCAATAATGATTAAGATGTCAGAATATTAAACAGAAGAGCACGGGCATACTAATTAGATAAACTATTAACCAAATTTTTCAGTAACGCATTACTAAGTTTTTTTCATAATTAGAAGAAATGGGGATCGTTTTTGCTCTGGTCGTTACTTCAACGGTCATCCTTAATTCTATTGGTAAATATAATACTATACTATATTCATAATTTCAAAAACGTTTGTGCTACATACTTTGCTCTGTTTATTCAAACTTCCTCAGACACAAATAGAATTAGTAAATTCACTGCCTGTGAATGGACATTTTATTTATTGAATTATTTCCTTCATTTGTCTAATCATCATAAACAAGTTAATGGATAGAATTGGCATTATGGTCTATTTTTTTTGTGAAATCATTTCTTTTCCTTTCAAGAATAACATCTTGACACAAGAAATTGACATTCGAAAGCATTTGTAATTGTTTTCCAAATTTATTATAAATTAAATTAAATTTTTCAACATACAACATTATTCTTTTCTTCAGAGTCACCTCTTTTCATCTCATGATAATTTTTTATAAATAAAATCACTTCTTCTTAAGATAAAAATAAGTGATTTTGCCAAGAAGAAGAACCTTACAAGTGAAGAAAGTCGTAGAGTGTCAATTTGGTTACAAGAACTTCTAATAGCAATGATAATAATTATGTTATTGAAGTGCAATGCAAATTTTCTATATTTAAAACGGCAATAGAAGAGCAGTTTATTATAAAAATGGTTTATAACAATTCAAAATTGTTGCCTGAAGACAATCTACAGCGGGGAGTGTCGGGGCAGAGCCCCCTTAATAAAGAAAAACACATTGCAAAAAGACAGAAGAAAAAAAAAACAAGTTTTCAGTTCAGGAGCATGTTTTGATACATATGAAAGTAAGGTTATGAAACGGCACTGGGGACTCGGCGAGTAGTGATACAGATAGCAGCACTTCCTGCCCACTCCATGCTTTATAATCCTGATTTCAGGAAAATAATGTTACTTTATCTCCATAGGGAAGTAAAGTGAACCCCCACCACAGACTTCATTCACCGGTCTGTAAACGGCAACTTTCAACTGGCAAAATAGTTGACGTAAAGAGCGTAAGCGCTCTTGTGCATCTTAAGGTAGAAATAAAGAAGGAAAAACTGTGCGTATGAGAAATACAATATATTGTACAAATATTCGAAGAAGAGATTCTTGAGATGATACAGGGAAGGTGGATTTCTAATATCGTATGGTACTTTATTCCATAACTGGGCACCTCTTGCTATAGATGATCTTTGAAGCTGACACGTTCTGTGAAAAGGAATTTTGAAGATTTTATGTCTTTTACGAAGCTTAGACTGTGCTAGAGGTCTCTGTCTACAAATTGGAAGAGGTTATATAGATACTCAGCAGATTTGCTCTGAAAAAGAGTGTGCAGCAAATCACCCATAAGGAATTGCCTTCTCTTGGCAACATTAAGCAGACCAGCCTTAAGTCTGTATGAAGTTACGTTTTCCTATTCAGGAAAATTGTAGACAAAACGGACACAGGCATTCAACCCACGCTCGAGATTTAAATTTAAATCGTCGGCTATCATCATACACTAAACAACCGTAGTCAAAATGGGGCACGACTAGACACTTAACCAAAAGTATCCGCGTAAGGTAGATGAAGAGTCCTCATTCCTATATAGTTATTGTAGAATTTTGTATGTTTTCCTCGAGATTCTCTGTACCTATTCCTTTCAGGACAAGGTACAGTTATGGAAGTATCCCAGACCATTCCTACTTCTGAAAAGGGGATAGTGAGATTCTCGATAGAAAGAGGTGGAAATAATGCCAAAGTTTCAAGCGACGGAGATGAAGTGGGTGCATCAAAAATTACCTGTGTTTTGCCCCGGTCAAGAGTAAGTCCATTTTCCAGGCCCACAGGATCACACGATTGATATACTCCTGGACTAGAACAATTAATATACATAGTGAAGAAATTGGTCATCCTTAGTGGAAAGAGCATCAAGTGCCTTGGCAACCAATCCCAGGACCGATGGAAGATCCTCATTCGGTTTAGTAAGTAACTCGTGGATCTCAAAGGTAGATTGAAGCGCAGCTTGCTCTTGGTAGTTGAGGGAAGCTTCAAGTGAGGCGATCTTCAATTTCATGGAGTGTGCCGTTGTCTTTACCTAAGTGACCTTATCCGCATTGCTAACAGTAGAACTTTCAAGCAGATTGATTTTGCAAGAATTCTCTGACATGTCTGCTTTGACAGCGCACTGTGAATAGCCTCGATTTATTCAGGCGGCAGGGCCGCATCAGTGACGTGGACAGGAGAAACTGTTGTAGGTGAAGGGTGAGCTACATGATTCTTACTGGCAGGGTCGATATCTCCTCTTATCGAAGAGCTTTCATCTAAACCTGAAAAGGTGTTGCTCGCATTCGGTGATTTGCAGTTCCTCTGGATATTGACTTATTGCACTCGAAACAAGCACCCATATTTATACGTATTAACTGCACGAGAGCTGTCGACCTCAGAAACCGAGTAACAGTCTTTTAAGCATTAAGCAGCAAAGAAACCCAAAAATCACCAAATGCGACATACAAACTGCACTCCGAACACAAATGTAATCACTGTGATAGAATACGAAGTGGAAAATTGCCTCATAAACAAGTTATGGCAAGTATAGAGCGAGACGAAATGGAGCACACGTTAAGAACCAAACAGGGCTGTATTAAGAGTCCAACGGTTAGGTACAAACTGTTTGGTACGTCTCAGTATTCATTATCAATGATAGCGGATGCGTCATACGACCAAAACAGTCCTTTAGGGTGAGACCCTAGTAGTTTACATTTATGAGAGACCGTTATCTTTCCACTTTTCTTTGAAGTATCCGTTACTTGTCTTTAATGTTTAATATTAAGAGGGCCGATCTAGGCGTTTAATTAAATTCAAATTTGATTGCTCATCAATCAGGGATCTATGTTTTAGTTCTAAATTTGGAGTAAGATTTGCATTGCATTTCATAAATTTTAAAAATGTTTAGAAACAATTTTCTCGATTTGACGATGAGTTGAATGCCCAAGATTCAAAAAATTATGAACAGTATGAGATATTCTCAAAACTTTCAAGCAGTTGTTATTTGAAAGTCGTAGATTTATTTTTTGTACAGACAACGTGGATATTGCGATCTGAACTTTTAGTTTTTAGTCATGTTTAATTGTTAATTTTACATGCACTTAAAAACCGAGAATGCAGGAGATGATAGGTTTGTTACATCAAGAAATCTCCTGAAATCGAGATTAAATTTTGATCGACTGTTCTTTCTAGTTTAGATGTTTCATTTGACAAAAAACAATTTTATTTGATCATTTGGTCAGCAAATGGGTAATTATTGATATATTGCAGTTATTCTTTCACGTATTGAAGAAATAGCAATAACCGTTTTTTTTAATATTAGTTTTGGCCACGCAAGGATGCATTTTGTGCCGTGCCCTTGGGTATCCAGTCCGCCATTGGCTAAAGTTTAAAAAATAAACGTTTTCTCATATTTAAATAAACTAAGATGAGCCATTCATGCATAGTTCTCCCTACTTTAAAGAAATCGAATCCTGTGTTTCTTCTTACAGACCTAACTTCACAGTTTGAATGCTTACCTAATGGAGAGCCTATTCCTGGCGTTCCTCGTGAGGGATCATCTTTTTGTTCAGATACACAACATTCTCCTGCTGAGCCTTCTCCTCATACCAGGTCCAGGTCTCCTCCTGCCAGGCATAAATCTCTACCTACCACGATTGCTTCTCCTGACGGACATCAATATGAACTTGATCAACTTCAATTAATTCAGATCACTTCCTCTCGATATCCGTACAAGCCATACGAGCTTCGCAGGTACACTTTTCCGGCGGAAAAACGAATTAAATTAATCGTAGAACGGAGTTTTATGTCCGTGCCGAGAGAAGAACAAATTGTATTATCATCAGCCGATGGTGATGTCTTTGCTATACTGGAGAGTAGTAATGTTCTTGCTGGAATAAATAGATATGATCCCCGCACTAGACGTACAAGGCGGGTAAAAATAAACATGGAAAGTGGCACGACTTCCCCATTGACCAAAAGAGAAATTCTAGAAATTCCAGTGGGCTCCGCACGTGCATTTTCACTTAATTTCAGAGTAGAGCGTGTAAACCACAGTGATGGATAAGTTACTTATTTGAAAAGTATTTATCCTGTTGTAAGAAAGACATCCTGTGACTTCCATGCGGTCGGGCCAAACTATTTTTCTGGTCAAGGGAAAAAGAGGGAAATTTCATTTTTTGAAAACAAATTCTCATGGTCACAGACATAATTTGGCCTGCACAAAACTCACAGAATGTCTTCTTTATATAGATCCGTTGTACATCCCCCCTTACCACTGTCGAATTTTAATATCTAACAATATGGATTTAAATGCGCTCCAAATGTAATCAAATGCACCACCAATTAAAAATGTTGCAAAAAAAATCGTAGTTGTTATTACAAGTCTCAAGGTGAGGGGAGGGCCTACTGAAAAGCTAAGTCCCTCACGGAAAATTTTGAATGCGCTCATATGCACCACCAATCAAAAATTCTGCATCCTAACGGTGACGGGCTGGTGACATTTTTCTTAAAAATGAAGTTTAAAAAAAAAATCGTTGATCACATTGCTTAGTTTACAATGCACTCAAATGCACTCCCAATTAAAATCTTTGCGCCAGTTAATTGATACAATTATTAATTATTATTAAATGGTGGTGGACTAGTGATATGCTGGTGCTAAATTCTTAGTAATAAGGTAGAAATCGATTTTCCAGATAGCAACATATTCTAATTGAAATGTGCTCTTATGCACCAACAAAAACTGTCGCAGAAAGCAAAAAATGTTCCAGACATTGACGCATTCATAATTCTCGAGGTGATGATCAACGATAAATTTCATTTTTAAAAACTGTGTGAAATTAGATCGAAAACGGCTTATTCGACTCAATTTCAAATGCGTTCAAATGCATTAGCATTTTAACAATTAAAATTCTAATACAATTCTAAAAACTGTATCCACATCGGGTGGGGAATATAATAATAATTGATCCAATAATTGTATTTACACCAAAAGAAAGTTTCTATAATCCCCAGAAATGACTGCCAAGTTTACAAAACACTATAGTAAAGACATTCTTCCCATATTCATTTCACGTATTTAGAATTTTTCCCATAAAAAATAGGGAAAACTTCCATGGTCGGATGAGCAAAATAAAGAGTAATTTGCATTGAGTGTTTTATATATATATATATATATATATATATATATATATATATATATATATTGTGACGGGGTAATTTGTACCCCGCACAAATACATCTAAAATCTATGAAAATTAGCGTCAAAAATATTTCTACTGGGGATATGAGTTTGGAATCACGGATCGAACCCACGGACTGTCTGCGAACAGTACAATATTAGCCGTGAATATAAGAGTTCCGCGGCTAATATTTCAAAGAATTCTATTTTTGTTGTGTCTGAATTATTATATTAAATATTGAAGACTGTTAACGTCAATAACAACTCAAACTCTAGACGAGATATTAGCCTAGAATATGAGAGTTCGACGGCTAATATCACATCACAACGTCATAATCTATTTTATAGTATTATTGGTAAATTATATAAACTCACCTTGACTTTTACATTAAATTAAATCAGTTGAAAATATGAATGATTCATCACCTGTCAAAAACTGGGGAGGTTAGGTCATCCGACCGGAATCACCAAATTGTCAGACCATGGGTTCCAAGTGCCTTATTATATTTTATTTTATTTTAATTTCTCTTGTTTTTCTTTGTTTATTTCATATTCAATTTGGGTGGAAGGGTGGATCAACCACCCCCCACACAACAATAACAACAACTGTCAGATTGTACGAGGTTGACTGTATTGGATGTCTGCTGTCACCAAGGACTAAGAAGAGGAGATTTCCCTGGCGCATGCGTAGTGGACGGGATTCCCATACGTGCAAGAGCGCCCGGAAAGGCTAGGGGCAGGCGGCCATGGAGAATCTGCGTGCTGACCTAAGTCAGCCCCACCCCTGGACCATGGACTAGCGGCAGGCGATGAAGGCTTGCGTGGCAAATAACGCAGGTGGACTGTGCGCCACCACGTAGCGGGGGAATGAATAATGTATCAAATGATACATTATAACCAACTAAAATGGTCTAGTGGTCACTCGGACCTAATTATATAAGGTCGGTTCTTGTTTTCTCTCGTTTTGGAGTGGGACGAAGGCCCACTCGTTATAAGTATTTGAACGAAATGTAATTCTCTGAGTAGACTTTTTCTTTATCAATTATAGCGGTGTTTAATTTGGAAATGTTGCTTTTCACTGAATTCACTTACCCTTGCGTCCCCCCTTTCTCCGCCACTCTGCCGGAGTTATCAGGCAACTAAACCATACTCTCTGTCTGAGTTATTTAGATGACTTCAAAGTGTTTCTTTTGGTAGTTTTAATTTAGAAAAACTACCTGGCGCCCTTCAGGCATCGCTTGGACTCATTCTGAGTCCAAGTCTCAATTAAGAATATTAAACTGGAATGATAAGTAAAAATTAAGTTATAATATATATAGAGTTAAAAATTTTTCATAAGGACAACCGCAGGATTTCGCTGGGAGCGGGTGCTAATCTGAAAAATTGCACCCGCTCCCAGCGAAATCGCGGCAAAATTTCAGCTGTAACCATGTTTCACGACCGTGAGATAGGTGGTTACAGTCTGCGACGAACTCAATACCATGATACGGCAAAAGTCTAGTGCACCCTGAGGACACGGAGCGACCCAAGGACGACCGCCTTCTGCATTTTCCCCGCATGTGTCTCAGCATTTTGTTGACCTCGAGTGCGCAACAGAATCAATTGTCGAGAATATGATGTTCCAGTATATGCGGCACTTCTCATTTTCGACAATTGACTCTATTTCTCTAGAAGCGTTTAGCGGACAGGTATTTGGGCTAATACCATAAGAATGACAGAGATGGTAATAAAGCACTCTTAGTGCCGCATTATGCCTTTGGATGTAGGTCGTTCCCGCATGAGTTGGATAACTAGATAGTATGTGTCCTAGATGCTCGGGGTGTGCATGACACGCTCTGCAGGTATCATCGGGAATGTCTTGGCTCAAAATGTGGCGACGCAATGCTAGAGTGGAAATGACACCGTCTTGACATGCCAAAATGAAGCCCTCCGTGCCCGACTTCAATCCGGGTGATCTAAGGAAAGCAAACGTTAGCTCATACGACATCGACTGATCTTCCACATTTATGTGGAAGATGCTGTGCATCCTCTTATCGAGGAGCTGTTCGTGGAAGTTTTTCTCCTGTGCTTTCTTAATCCGGGCCTTCAGGAGTGAGTATTCAAGATGGATAGGATGTGATGCATTTTGCTCACCCCTAATATTGAAGTCAAGGCCGAGTGTATCAGCAGCCTCCTCCGCTGCTTTGTACAGAAACGCCCCTTTGCCCACTTCTTCGTGTTTCTGGACCATTTTAAGAAGAGGGTCTTGTCCATTTGCGACCAAATATGCTGTACTCAGAATAATCCTATTGTGAAGACATTCAAGATTCAGTATTCCGCGACCACCTTGACGGCGTGAAATGTAAAGTCGTGGAGCAGAAGACTTAAGGTGCATGCTTTTGTTCATGTGCATAACCTTTCGGGACCCGATATCGAGGGATCTGAGCTCGTCCTTCGTCCATGTAACTACTCCAATTGAATAGAGTACTACGGGGACGGCAAGCATGTTCATTGCATATACTTTGTTCCTCGCCGACAGTTCGGAAGACCATATCCATAGCGCTTCTGCCAACGAGCTCAGGATCTTCGGGGATGCCATTAAGTTTTCCTTTCTACAAATTAACCTTGGCGCATTTCTCTAACCTGAAATCCATTCCAATCTCTTGAGTGTACTCTTTGACAATTTTTAGAGCTAGATGTAGTTTCTATTGATTCCTAGCATAGATCTTAAGATCAGCCATGTAAAATACATGAGTGACCTTATGCTTTCGGTTTCCAGGTTTGCCGCAGAAATACCCTTCGGACTGGCGAAGTGCGAGAGATAGCGGCAATAATCTGAGGCAAAAGAGGAGAGGGCTCATGGTGTCGCCCTAAAACACACCTCTCTGAAAGGTGATACTGTTAGTGATCACACGATGTTTTCCAGATGAGATAGTAAATCTGGTTTTCCAAAGCGGCATTAATGTCTCTATGCACCTCACGATGTGTGGATGAACCTTTAGGCTTTCCAACAGACAGATGATAAGTCTATGGGAGGTTGAATCGAAAGCTTTCCGCTAATCAATCCAGGCCATCGATAGAAATCGCTGATAGGATGCTGCGTCTTTACAGACATATCTATCGATGAGCAAGTTCTCCCGACATCCTTCTACGCCTTTCTTTGAGCCACGTTGTTCATACATCTCTCGCCACACAGGTCCAATTGTCCGAACAATCCCATCATTTAGGATAGTTGTGAAGATCCTATACAGTGTGTTCAGACAAGTTATTGGCCTGTAATCCTTAGGGTCAGCTAAATTTCCCGTCTTCGGCAGGAGCACTGTGCGCCCTTCCACCAACCACTCCGGAATAGGCTCTTCCGACTTTAGATATGAGGTAAAAATTCGGGCCAGATTCTGGTGGGTTGGAGGAAACTTCGTCCACCAGAAGGCCTTGATACCATCTGGTCCCGGAGCGGAATAGTTCCTTATGCCTCTTAATACGTTTCTCACCTCCTCGGTAGTGATAGGTGGGCATTCCTCCTTAGCTGTTATGCGGGCATTGCACAGCTCCTTGAATCTATTTACGTTCTTTGAGCCTTCTTCAAGTGGATGTTGGACTTCGTAGACTTCTCTCCAAAATGCTTCGACCTACTCTGTTTTGGGAGGATTTTCGACAGTAACTGGAGGGTCTTGGAAGAGTCAAGATGGGTCAGACAAAAACTGTTGATTTTCTCTGACCCACCTCTCTCTCCGCTCTAGACTTCTCCTAACGTTAGATAGTACTCGTATTCTGTCAACAATATGCTGCCTGATGTTCAGTAGCTTGGAGTTGTTGATTGTGTGATGACGGATCCGCAGTTCGCGCGCGAACTGTCGAACCTTGGCAGTGAAAGTCCTGCCAGATATTATGTAGTCAATCACACACTGAATGCGGGACGCGTACTGTCTTGCCCAGCCTATCTTTGTGCTAAGTTGATGCATTCGTCTTTTAGTGTTATGATCAACCGTTGGTTTTGTTTTACGGCTTGCATGTGCCAAAGTTCTCGCTGTATTGTACACACTATAATTGATAGTCCAGAGGTCGGATTCTTCGGAAAATCTCCACGAAGCTCATCATCCAGTTCAGTCAGATATTTGAGCTTGGGAGAAACCTGAATGTTGATGTTTCTCCGGGTCTTGAATCATCGTTCTTCCTCTATTGGATGCCTGTTCGAGGTTGGTCTCAATGTCGCCTCTCTTTCTCTGTTGCAGGCTTGTTCTGGCTGCGGTTGTGTAGGCGCTCCGCTTATATAAACGCTTTTCCGGAGGTCCTGGGCGCGGTTTCAAAGACGTTTTTGCAAAAAATCCGAGAGCTCTGGGTGTTTCTCGCACCAAAGAGCATGCAGTCGCGCCATATAACCTTTTCGTTCAGGGGCCATACTGGCATCATAGCACTCCAGCAGGTCGTCCTTGAGTCGATCCGTCCACTCAAAAGTAATGAGATTCCGCCGGTCAATTGTATTGACACCGTCTTGATTGGCTCCCCCAACTCTAGGGTAGTCGGCATTGTTGTCCGACCCATTGTCGGGAGCCCTGCGCGTTCGCTTGTTTTGAACCGCACTTACTACAACTATGTTTGGTGTTGTCATTGTTGTTCCCACGAGCAGCTAGGGAAAAGGGTTCGTCCATCCTTGTAGAGCCCCGCGTGCAAGGATAAGGCTGATACTCTGAGAGGTCGCCCGGTATCCCAGAGTCACCGTTTGAGACACCTGACCCAGGTGCCATTCAGCTTTCAGCACGGTTGTTACGCTTTCGCTTAGGATTTATTCCTTCGGGACCATCCCTGGACAATTGTACGCGACTGCTTATTAATTATTGTAACCATATTTAGCACAAACCCTTGGTACAGGGACCCTCCATCCGCAAACTGAGGACGCTTTCGGTGGCTTTGTCATAGGCCCTTCGGTTCGATTCCCAAGGAATCAAAACCGAATACCGAAGATATATATATATATATATATATTGGTTTGTCCAACGTTGTCAGTCCCACCATGCACGGTGTACGAAACCAGACCCGGCGTAGATCGGCAGCTTCTATGTTTCGCCAACTTTTTTAGGCCCAATATATAAAACCGTCTCACCAGGCCCATTTGTATATAAGTTATGCATTTATCCGACGCTACCAAGCCCGCGACGTTGCCACATTTTAAACCAATTTTATTCGCAAAGTTCTGCTACGAGCAAGCCTTCAAATATGTTACAATCGTACTCAATATTTTGATAGTAAATTCTTGATTTGCGATATCTAATTTTCGCCTTGTAGTTTGTTCAATCAAAGATTTTTATGAAACAGGAATTTGGTAAAGGTACGCAAATTTTTGTTCATGTCTTTTTAGATAATCTTAACATAAATTGGGTTCTCTTAGGAGAGGTGTTTCTTAAAATCCTTTTTAATAACATTTCAATAGGGAAATGTATGACATCCCCATTTTTAAATCATTCAAAACTATAAATTTAAAAATTTTAATTCTTACTTTTTGATCAGCTTTCAACTTGAAATTTTCAAAATTAAATTACTTGAAACTGGAATTGGTTAAATTCAAACAACCTTCAGTAGAAAGCATTAAAAAGTCAATAATTTTGTACCAAAACATTTCGAATATTACGGTTTCATTTTAGAGTTCTTCCAAAATTTTCTCATTTGCAAATAATTATACTTTACAATTACAAGAATAATTGAGACCAATACGTTATTAGATAATTAATTTTAACTTGAAATGTCAAACAAATTTATAGTTTCCAATTTACATTAGTAAAATATTTTAGGCATTAAATATTTCGAATTAAAAGCCTGTATAAATATATTTGCTGGTGTAAAGTTTTGTCGAAAGCCAATATTAACAATTTTAAATCTAAACTCTAAATTGTAGACTTTCAAATTTAAATTCACGAATGACATAACATAGAGCCATAGGGCATGAGCCATTGGGTGGCCCAAATGCATACTTGTAAAAAAGGGATTCACTAACTGTTGTCATTTCTACCATTGAAACGCAAATTGAAACTGGAACTGTCAAATAAAAAGTTTAAATTTTTATTAGAAACACTTCAAGGAATGACATTTTGACAATAAATTGAAGTTTATTAACTTTTTTGAACATTTTTTTGCTAGATCACCACTAATCAGTGTACTATATATATTTATTATCTTTTGAAATAACATGAGATGAATACAATTTCTGATAAACAGCACAATTCTTATATATTTCGATACGAGTGGTTAAAAATAAATCATTTTTTTACAGTTTCTCTCTTTTTGCAATGATTATTTCAATATTTTATCATTATTTATTCCTATAACAATTAGCTATAATAACAAAAAAATTAGGTTATTGAAATGTAGTAATTTAAACTAAAGTTAATAAAAATATATGACACATTCATTATTACTAATTTAGGAAAAAATAAATAAACTTCTTTATATTGCCAAACTCTCATTTCACTACTTACAGGGTGGTATTTAAGAGTGAATAAAAGGGGCTTAGGAGGGTGCAGATTATAAAATTATTGTTGATATTGAAACTCAACATTTATCTTCACAATCAGCCATATAATATGAATAAAATATTATTTCATGAATATCACCCCCATGAGTATGTTTTATAGGGTCCCAAATAAACCCCATAAGTGAAAAAATGTGCTTTGTTTCTAATACATAAAATAGTACTTCATACTAATAATTAGATATTGACATAAATCGTATGAATAATTTATTATTGTTTCGAGCAATTTGCTCTTAGAATAGAGTTAGAAAATCGCGTTTTTTTCAAAAAATTTCCACTTTTCGTTCAATATTCAATTGCAGTTTTTTTTTAAATTTTACACTTTTTGTCCAATTTTCAATAATATTGATGTAAATAATTAATTTGAGTTTATAAAATCAATTGTTTGAAGAATTTATTATTATTTTTAATAATATTCAATTGGAATAATGCTAGAAACTTGTGTTTTTTTCTAAAATGTTTAACTTTTTACCACTTTTTACGTAGTGAAGTAATAAATAATGTAAGTTAGCAAAAATAGTTGTTTAAACAATTTATTATTGTTTATAATCATTTTATCTTAGATAAGTGCTAAGTAGTTGAGGTTTTTTCTGAACTTTTAAACTTTTTGTCCACTTTTCACTTAGTGAGGTAATGATTTATGCAAGTTAACAAACATTTATATTACAATTTATGCAATTTGTAATTCAAGGTGAAAAATAGAATAATAATGTGTATATATTTATTAAATAGTAGCTAATTTTAAGAAGATCCTAACAAAATAGATATGTTTTTGATCAAATAGTTGAATTTTCAATGAAGAAGATTAACTTTCTACCAGAAAAGACGAATTTTAAACAAAATGCATAAATTTGTAACCAAATAGTTGAATTTTCGACCCTAAAGATTTATTTTCTACTGAAAAGACAAATTTCCCAAAAAATCCCATACATTTTCAACTAAATAGCTTGAACAATGAGTGTGATGTTGGTCCAAATTTTATTTGAATAATTTATAGTTTATATTTGTTTCGTTTCAAAATTTTTTAACTAAATAATTGCATCTTTATACTAAAAAGAACAATTCTAAGCAAAAATGTATTGGTTAAGTTTTCAATTAAGAGAATTATTTTTGAATGAAAAAAAATGAATTTTCTACAATACAATAGAATTTACATTTGAAAAAATTACTTTTTATTTAAAAAATACGAATTTCCAACTAAAATGATGAATCTTAAAGAAAAAAAATAAACTTTTAAGAAAGTAGGTCAACTTTCAACCAAGGAGTTGAATTTTCAAACTAAAAAGATGATTTTTCAACAAAACATATAATAGTTGATACTTCATAAAACAAGTTTTAACTTAAAATAAAAAACAGTTGGATTTTACAAACCAAAAACGAATTTTCAAAAAAATACCAAATTGTCGAATTTTCTACAAAACTGTTGAATTATCAACAAAAAAGTAAATTTTCAACCAAAAAATTGATTTTCTATCAAAAAGACGAATTTTCAACAAAATACATGAATTTTTAATGAAATAGTTGAATTTTCTACTAGATTGTTGAATTTTTAAGCAAAAATACGAATTTTCTAAAAAACAATTGAATTTTTAACAAAAAAGTTAATTTTCAATCGAAACAGATTAATTGTTAACCAGACATCTGCATTTCTAACCAGAAAACAATAATTTTTTACAGAAAGAGATGCATTTTCAAACCAAAAGATGAATGTTCCACAAAATAATTGAATTTTCAACCAAAACATATTTATAAGTCAAGGAAGAAAGAAAATTGTGAATTTTGGACAGAATTGTTACATTTGCACTAAAATAAATCACTTTAATAACAAAAAAGGATATAAGAATTCATAACCAAAAGTCTATCAGTAGATTTTTCTACTGAAAACAATGAACTTTCAAGCAAAAATAATTAAGATTTTCTCATTGGTTTCTATTAACTAAGTTCGTATTTAAACGGAAAAACGGGAAAAAGAGGGGAATAGGAAAAAAGACTGTGAAGCCTGCGATAAAAATTCTGAAAAAATGCAGAGTTTGGCTATTTTTTAATTATTAGGCTCGATTTTTTACAAAATGAACTAAGAATGTCTTTCCAATGACTTTTTTGTATAATTTTCTGCAAAATTCCAAGATTTTTTCATCATTTATACAATTTTCATAAACAAATTCAGAGTTGAGCTATTTTTCAAAGAAAAGGCTCAGTTTTTTTCCGCAATTAATAAATAATGTATTTCCAATCACTCTTTTTTACGATAGTTCGCACTTTTACAATAACTATTAATTATTTAAACAATTTTTATAAATATATTCATAGTGCACTATTTTTCAAGGCTAATTATCAGCAAATGTCCAAGATTTGTTCATCATTGAAACAATTTCCATAAAAAAATAAAGATTTGGGCTATTTTTTAAAGAATAGGCTTAATTTGTTTCCAGAATCAATCAAGAATGTATTTTCAATCACTCTTTTTTGCGATACTTCGCATACTTACAATAATTATTGATTATTTAAACAATTTTCATGAAAATATTTAGAGTTGGGCTGTTCTGCAAGGAATAGGAATAATGTGTTTACGAAGTAAATTAAGAATATTTTTCCGATGACTGTTTTCTATGTTGCTTCGTAAATTTATAAGGATTATTAATTATTTAAACAATTTTGATTAGAAAATGCAGAGTCTGGCTGTTTTTCAAGGAGTAGGCACAATTTGTTTACGGAGTTGACGAAGAATATCTCTTCAATGACTCTTTTCTATGTTGCTTTGTAAATTTACAAGAATTATTGATTATGTAAACAATTTTATAAACCAATTAGAAATTTGGCTATTTTTCCATGAATAGGCCTAATTTTTTACAAAAAACTAAGGATATACTTCCGGTGACTTTTGTCTATAATGCTCTGCAAATTTCCAAGATTCATTAATTGTTTAAACAATTTTCATGACCAAATAAGGAGTTTGGCTATTTTTTAAAGAATAGGCTCGATTTTTATTAGATATCAACAAAGAAGGTATTTTCAATATCTCTTCTACGATACTTTGCATATTTACAATAATTAATAATTATTTCAACAATTTTCATACAGATATTCAGATCTTGGCTATTTTTCAAGGAAGTGGCACAATCTTTTTTTACGGAATGAACTAAGAATATCTATCCAAATACTCTCTTCTATGTTGCTTTACAAATTTAAAGGTTGGCTATTTTCAACGAATAAGGTAAATTTTTTCATAGAATTAACAAAGAATATTTTTCCGTTTACTTTTTTCTATGAGGCTGAGAAAAGTCTTTTTCATGACTCTTTTTTATGTCGCTTATGTACATTTACAAGAATGATTCATTATTTAAACACTTTCCGTAAACAAATTCAGAGTTTGTCTATTTTTGACGAATTGGCTCAATTTGTTTACAGAACAAAAAAGAATGTATTCATAATGAGTCTTTCCTACGTTACCTTGTCAATTCATAATAATTATTAATTATTTCAAAAATTCTCATATTCTATTTAGAGTTTGGATATTTTTCAACGAATAGGGGCAATTTGTTTACGGAATCAATAAAAAATGTTTTTCAAATAATTTTTTCCTAAGATGCTTTGAAAATTTGCACAATAATTATTAATTATTTAAACAATTTTTATAAACATATTCACAGTTTGGGGTTTTTCAAGGAATATACACAATTTGTTTACGGAGTCAACTAAGATTGTCTTTCTGATGACTCCTTAATACGCTTTAAAAATACACAATAATTATTAATTATTTTAACATTTTAATTCGTTAAAAAACAGCGAATAGGCTCAGTTTGCTTACGAACTTGACTAAGAATATCTTTCCTATGACTCTTTTCTATGTTGCTTTATAAATGTACAAGAATTGTTGATTATTTAAACAATTTCCATTTAAAAATTCAGAGTTTGGCTATTTTTCAAAGAATAGCCTCCATTTCTTATAGAATTAAGTAAGAATATCTTCCGGTGACTATTTGCTATAGTGCTCTGCAAATTTCCAATGATAAATTATTATTCAAACAATTTTTATAAACAAATTAGGAGTTTGGCTATTTTTTAAAGAATAGGCTCAATTTGATTACGGAAGCAAGAATGTTTCTCAAATTAATCTTTTCTATGATGCTTTGCAAATTTACAATAATTATTAATTATTTTAACAATTTTCATAAATATAATCAGAGTTTGGGTTTTTTTCAAGGAATAAACACAATTTCTTTACTAAGATTGTCTATCCGATGACTATTTACTATGTTTTGTAAATTTACAAGAATTATTAAATATTTAAACAACATTCATAAACAAATTCAGAATTTTGAAATTTTTCCACGAATAGGTTCAATTTTTTACATAATTAGCTATAAATACATTTCCGACAATTTTTAAATATTTAAAGAATTTTCATTAGCAAATTCAGAGTTTGACCATTTTTCAAAGAATAGGCTTAATTTGTCATAATATCACTTTTCTATCTGAACTATATGTTTAATAAGAATTAAAAAAGCATACAAATTTCATAATGGTGAAAACTTTCCTTTTCATTAATTGCAGTCTTTTTTCTTTCTGTTAATTCCTTCCAGTATTTTAATAATCTGTTTCGCTTAATCCAGATTTCTGGGCTCTCCTCGAGCCGCGATCATTTACTATGTATTTTAACGAAAATTGGTACGAGCCGCCATTTTAGAGGTTTTTTTTAAAGTTACATGAAAATCGCCGTCTCCAGGCCGCCCTCCGAGCTTCTCCTCCCAGGGCCACCTCTGCCCCGTGTGCCGCCACCCCCAGCCATCCTCCAGCTGCTCCCTCCGCCAACCTTCCTACTACCTCTTCCTCCACACATCCAGTCCTTCTCCTCAGCTTCACCACCACTCTTTCTCCTCGCTCCCACATAACGTTTATTTGCGTTCCTCCTCCCTCACCTTCTTCTTCGTCGTTGGGCCGTTTGAATTTTTCCGAACGTTATTTTTTCCAAGCGATCCCATTGACTCCTCGAAAGGTTTCGGCAACGGAAGCTTCGAGGACTCGATGGCCCTCGACGGCTGAACAGAAGCCATTTGACTTCGTAGTTCCTGTTACTCCCAAGGGACCTTTGCCACCTACCCCGGGCAGATGGTTCCAGCACACAATCCCGATACCTGCCCCTGATCCCGCTCCTACTCCCTCTCCTCACTCCTCTTCCAGCAGCGACGACGACGTACTTCTTCTGCACGCCGACGAATTCCCTTCTTCTCCTTCCACCCCTCCGGCCAAACGACCTCGGTGCCCGGACCCTCCGCGTCCGGGCAGGAACGGTGGCCCACCAGCACCCCTTGTCTGTCAGGCCCCTCTGTGCGGTCCCAGACTAGGAGACATCCCGTTCCACACGAACGTCGAGTGTCGACAGTGACTCGCACTCACTAGAACCTTTCATGGAGACTAGCACCGGGCCAACCCCGCGTGCCGACGAAGCCGAGAACGAGGTACCAGGCGAGTACCTTGTAAATAGACTTCCAAATTTTGTATATAGGGCCCTTTAATGTTAATTTCTTCAGGTTGGAGAGGGCTGCCGAAACGCACCCTACCTTTCTGTACATCGACTTTTAAAATTTTGTATTTCATTCTTCAGGTTAGGAAGGGCTGCCGAAACGCACCCTACCTTTTGTACATAGACTTTTAAATTTTGCATTTAATTCTTTAGGTTAGAAAGGGCTGCCGAAACGCACCCTTCCCCTTTTTGTATATAGGTATTTTTATGTTTACAGCCTAGGTTAGGTCGTTTCCGCAGGTATTCATTCTTAATTAATTTTAAATCATCAATGGGGTAAGCAAGCTCTATCCGGGAGAGGGTGGACTTATTATAGGCCAATAGTCCTAAAATTGACAACCACTGACTAAAACGAGTTAGTCACGTAAAATCCCAGCTCGGTTTTCAAAAACAAACTCGAGGGTGACATTTTCCAGCTAATCGTTCTACAATGGTGTTTACGAAAACGAGCTTGCTTTCTCCCATTGAGTGAATCATTATGGACCGGGTGATAGAAGACCCTGACGAATGGGCCAACAGCGGGTCAGCTCGCTGTTGCGATCTCCAAACTGACCCGCCCGCCTGGTGCAGCCGTGCCGGCGGGATTTTCCCGAGCAAGTGATGAGCACTCTTCTTTAAAGTCCCCATTTCGTTTTTTAATACTTATTCATTGGAAACGACTCTTTCCCTAGGATGCTAAATATTCTAAACTATAATTAAACATTAAATAATCCTTGGCTTGATTTTATAAATAATGTAAATAACAACGAACTAATCGTATTGACAGTTTCTTAGATTATCAGGATTGTATGTTATATAGAACTAAGCTTTAGACCGTTAGGCATTTTTAGCATGTGAATTATTTTAAGATTTTTGATTTTAAACATTTTTAATCTCAAAATTGAACTTTTAAAATTGTTTTCAAACGGCAGAAGGCGCGTGAGGTCCACATAAGGCAGTACGGAGTACGGTGTCCTCACCGCTCCATTGCGACTCCAGTGTCGGAGTCTCCGCCAATCAGCGGGCCAGCAGCCGCTCCCCTCTTCGCCCGAGCTCTCACGTCTCGCCAATGAAAGCCGGTGCACGAGCAGAACTTGTCACTTGGCAACTTGTACCGCTCTGAGAGATGACTTGGTCTTGCGGGAACCGCCCTTCGACCCTGCGTCCACTAGGGTCTCTAGAGATTTTTTTTTGCAACAGGCCAAATAAACTAAGTCAAATTAATTCCTCCGCCTCTTCACTCCAACCTCACTCACTCACTCACTCACTCACTCACTCACTCACTCACTCACTCAC
>CAKNYM010051993.1:249079-337453 GCA_932195095.1 Andricus curvator
CTCACTCACTCACTCACTCACTCACTCACTCACTCACTCACTCACTCTCTCACTCTCTCTCTGATTTACTGTCTTCATTCGTATAGTTTGTCTTCGAAGCTCCATACCCTCTCTCTCTCTTTCCTCTCTCGTGTGGTCAGCCTTCGAGGCTCCATACTCTCTCTCTCTCTTCTACCTTCGTGTGTGGTCTGCCTTCGAGGCTCCATACTCTCTCTTTTCTCCCTCGTGTGGTCTGCCATCGGAAATCCATACTCTCTCTCTCTTTCCTCTCTCGTGTGGTCTGCCTTAGAGGCTCAACACCCTCTCTCTCTCTGGCGGTCTGCCTTCGTGGCTCCGCTCTTTGTCAAACAACCTCTTTGTACTCTTTCTCTTTGGTACCCAAACCAAGCCGTATGCATGGCCACCGACGAGCACACTCCCGTCCCAGCAAAGGCACCTGGCATCGTCGTCTCCAGGCCGCCCTCCGAGCTTTTCCTCCCAGGGCCACCTCTGCCCCGTCTGCCGCTACCCCCAGCCACCCTCCGAATGCTCCATTTGCCAACCTTCCTACTACCTTTACCTCCAGACAGCCAATCCTTCCCAATCCTTCTCCTCAGCCCCAGTACTCTTTCTCCTCACTCCTAAATGAAGTTCATCCGCGTTCCTCTTCTCTCACCTTCTTCTTCGTCGTCGGGCCGTTTGAATTTTTCCAAGCGTTACGACGACCTAGAAACCTTCAACCCTCGAGGCGCGATCCCATTGACTCCTTGAAATGTTGCAGGAACGGAAGCTTCGAGGACTCGATAGCCCTCGACGGCTGAACAGAAGCCATTTGAATTTCTAGTTCATGTTACTCCCAAGGGACCTTTGCCACCTACCCCGGGCAAATGGTTCCAGCACACAATCCCGATACCTGCCCCTGATCCTGCTCCCAATCCCTCTCCTCACTCCTCTTCCAGCAGCGACGACGACGTGCTCCTTCTGCACGCCGAACAATTCCTTTTCTCTCCTTCCTTCCCTCAGTGCAGTCCCAGACTAGGAGAAATCGCGTTTCACACGAATGTTCCGTGCCGCCTAGACAAGCCTGTCTAGCGCCCGGCTAGTACCGGACCAGTTTCGATAACGGGAAAACCCGACATCCCCTCTGCGCCAGGCCGCCGCTCATGGACGGACTACAAGCATACCGCTACCTCCTCTCTTCTCGGGCAGCGACTACAATCCACCAATCCCTCCCGAGCAGCCGGAAGAACGAGGGACAAAAATCCATGAACAACCTCGACTCTTTTCTAAAAGGAAACAACCAGTATCTACCCATTCGATCTGCTCCTACCTTCCCACTACCACTGGCTAGGGCCAGTCCAGCGCCCCGATAGCTCTCGTACGGCAGTAGCCAGATCAGTCAAGACCTCTCAGGCAATCTCACTTCCCGAGCTTACCACGAACTTCATCTGTGATTAAGTCGGAACACCATTCCCCTAAACAACCGGCTTACATCATTATATAGCATAAAAGAAATTTAAAGAAACATCATTGTAAAGTAATTCCATTGGATATTATATTCATAATTGTGCACTCTATGAAAGTACGTTTAACTTCTGAAAGATTTTACTTATAGAATTTGGATTTCTAGATTCCAGGCCTCTTAAAAGGTTCCATCATTTCATATCAAAAACATTATCGGAAACAAAGATTACTAAATGATTAGTACCCGAAGTCGCTAAAAAATTGGTCAATATTTTTACTAGTTGACTTAAGTAGAATAAGCTTCTGATTTTTTACTACTCACTTAGTGGAATGCTCAAATATTACTATTTAGTTAGGTGAACACTGAAGTACTAATTCAATTATCAAAAATTTTCAGAGCCACCCATATCCTAATTATTATTCAATGAAAGGATTGATCCACGAACAAAACAATTTTTTCTAGAATTTTAAACTTTGAAATCTTTGATAATAATTATAAAGTATAATGCTTTCAGCTAGAATTATTCATTCTTAAACTTCTAGGTATATATTAAAATCTTATCATTGTAATGATACAAATAAAAAAATAAAGCGATAAGAATAAAATGTTTCGCCTCGGTTAATGTGATCAAATTGCCTTCCTTGGACTGATTTATGAAATATAAATATGAATATCTCAAAAGGACAAACTTGACACCTATAATCCATGAAATAATGATTAGGATGACGGAATTTTGAACAAAATGTACACTTTTAACTACATTTTTCAGTAGCGCATTACTAAGTATATTCCATAATTAGAAGAAATGGGTATCATTTTTGCTCTGGTCGTTACTTTAACGGTTATCCTTGATTCTATTGGTAAATATAAGACTATACTATATCCCTAATTTCAAAACCGTTCTTTTAATTCTCATATGCATAAAGGTTCAAAAAATAATAATAAAATAACCAATCTTGATGTCGACAAAAATAGGTCAAATAGCCCATCTTAGAGTGTCGGTTTCCTGAGACGAGCCTCCTATAAAACCTATAGAAAATAATTTTACTTAATACTTGGAATAGCTGGCAATTTTCTTCGCAGTACATTGCTTTAACATTTATGCACTTTGACGACGCATTATACATAAAAAAACACGTTAGAAAAAGTAAAATATGTGTTAAATGAAGCTAATGTTGAAAATAGCATCAAGAAAGGTACACAGAAATATAAATTCATAAAATTTTGTAAATTCTGAATATTATTTACCTGAGCACACGAACTAATTATTATAAAGCGAACAAACAATATTTTTTTAAGAATTTCTTTTCACTGCCGAAAATAATGTACAGAAAATTATTATTATATATTCTTTGAGCATATCTGATAAAAATTTTATTATATATAATCAAACGTACTTGCCGAAACAAATTCAATCTTCAGATTTGATAAAAATCTTACCTAAAGCAAACAAAAGAATTTCACAAATCATAATCTATCAGAACACTTGATATAACTTTTTATCATGTTCTGTCATATTAAATCACATGCTTCTAAGTTCCGGAAATATTTTTCAAATTCTATGCATATAGAAATATTTTTTGTATCAAAATTTTGAATCAAGATTTTGCGTCGAGTGGAATTCGATAGAAATTTTTCAGGTTCTCGAAAATGGGATTTTACAGCCGATTTTACGTGATTCTAGAGAGTTTTTTTCTTAATTGAGGCTTGTCCAATTTGGGAGAGGTATGTTGCATCTGATTAACAAAATCATAGGCTCCTTATTCAAGCAGAAATGTTCCAAAAAGGCATAATTTTTTATATATGTGCTACATACTCTACTTTGTTTATTCAAACTTCCTCAGACACAAATAGAATTAGTAAATTCACTGCCTGTGAATGGAAATTTCAATGATTGAATTATTTCCTTCATTTCTCTAATCATCATAAACAAGTTAAACGATACAATTGACATTGATGGTAGATTTTTTCCTGTGAAATCATTTCTTTTCCTTTCAAGAATAACATCTTCACACAAGAAATTGACATGCGAGAACATTTGTGATTGTCGTCAAAAATTATTATAAATAAAATTACATTTTCCAACATACAACATTATTCTTTTCTGCATTCAGCTCTTTTCATTCCAAGATTATTTGTTATAAATAAAATCACTTCTTCTTAAGATAAGATTAAGTGATTTCGCCAAGAAGAAGAACCTTACAAGTGAAGAAAGTTGTAGAGTGTGAATTTGGTTACAGGAACTTTTAATAGCAATGATAATAATTATGTTATTGAAGTGCAATGCAAATTTTCTCTATCTAGAAGGATGATAGAAGAACAATTTATTATAACACTAGTTTATAACAATTGCAAATTTCTGTTGAAAGACAATCAACGGTGACAAGATATGTGCATTTTTTAATGAAGAAACATGAGCCCGCAGTAAAAAATTTGTTTATAAATATTTTGGCAGAAAATAGTTGAGTTAACACAAAAAGTTTTAATGGTGCAATGGACAATTATGCGAAGCTGAAAGTACAAGAGTTTCTTATTGATATTTAAAAAGTTACAAAACACCAGTGGTCTCATAAATATATATATATATATATATATATATATATATATCTGACAACCAGTCAGAAAGTCCACCACTACTATTAATAATTCTGTGAGATTGACTACTAAAAAAGGATTTAAACCATTTGATGACAAAGTTTGACCCGGTAAAAGATTTTAACTTTTGCAGGAGTAACTTATGGTTAACCGTACCAAAAGATTCCGAAAAATCAAACAGAACAACAATCGTGAGCTCCCTGTTACCCATTGCTAATTTGAGAGCCGTCTTTACTTTAAGAGATGCCTGTTTGCATCTCATTCCATCAACCTGATTGCATCGGGTCAATGGCCTTAGATATTTCGAGAAATTTGTAAAGTTTCAAGTGAACAATTTTTTGAAGTGGTTTAGACAGTGCACATGAAATAGAAATTGGCCGGAAGTCTTTCGGGGAAGTAGGTTTAGAAATTTTAGAAATTGGGCCAACAACAGCCTTTTTCCAGATATTTGGGAAGATACCGACTTGAAGGGAGGCATTATAAATATGCAATAGCATAGGCAAGATAATTGGGAGGGCAAGTTTAATCACTTTAATTGATATTCCATCAGTATCAATGCCATTTGATTTGATTTCAAGTGGTTTATCCAAAAGTATTCCAGGTGTGATGTCAACGAAAAAGAAGTCAGAGTCTTTAAATGTTGAATCAAAAGGAAGATGATGTTAATAACTCTGAAACTGGGAATGTGGAAAAAGTCTTTAATAGGTCATGAGGCGGAAAATTACTATCAATTGATGCGTGCTTGGGCGGGATTGGGTGTAAACTTCGACGAAGATGCCAAATGTCCCCTTATTTGTCTCTATGTTCTTTTTGCAAGTCGGCGCTTGCCCTCACTTTCCCTTATCAGATTTTTAATTTCGGATGTCATCGAGGGGGCAGCTTTATTAAGATTTTTAGGAACGTATAGCGAAGAAAATTTGTAGAATTCGGTGACCAGGTAATTAGTAAGAGCGTCGATTTTACTGTCCATATCTGTATCTAGTAATATTTTTTCCCGATCATACGTAATTAGATGTTCGTGGTATGTATATTCATATTAATTTTTAGGAAGATTCCGTACCAGTCTTTGAGTATTACTTGAATTCATATTATAGAAAAATTTAGAAGTAAAGTTAATCAAGTCGTGGCTAGAGAGAAAAGGGATTACATGTTGTTCGTAGGAGACAACCTTATCAATATCGTATACAATCATTAAGTCAATACGACGACAGGAACGATCAGTATGGTGAGTAGAATCATGAGGTAAAATCGAGAGATCCGTAGAGTATTAAACTATAAACTAGGTATACCATTAATAGGTTATATATATATACCATTATACCATTAGGTGTTTAATTAAAATCAAATTTGATTACTCAACATTCAGGAAATACTTATCTATGTTTAAGTTCTAGATTGGGAGTAAGATTTGCAGTAAATTTTATAAATTTTAAAAATTTTTAGAAAAAATTTTCTCGATGTGACGATGAGTTAAATGCCTAAGATTCAAAAACTTATGAACAATATGAGATATTTGCGAAACTTTCAAGCAGTTGTTATTTGAAAGTCTCAGATTTATTTTTTGCACAGACAACATGGAAATTACGATCTGAACTTTTAGTTTTTAGTCATGTGTAATTGTTAATTTTACATACACTCATATACCGAGAATGCAGGAGACGATAGGTTTGCTACATCAAGAAATCTCCCGAAATCGAGACCACATGTTATTCTTTTACGTATTCAAGAAATAAAGTAAAATGAGCTACTCTTGCATAGTTTTCCCTACTTTAGAAAAATCGAATCCTATGTTTCTTCTTACAGAGTTAACTTCACAGTTTGAATGCTTACCTAATGGAGAGCCTATTCCTGGCGTTCCTCGTGAGGGAGCATCTTCTTCTTCAGATAGACAACATTCTCCTGCTGAGCCTCCTCCTCATACCAGATCCAGGTCTCCTCCTGCCAGGTATAAATCTCTACCTACCACGATTGCTTCTTCTGGCGGACGTCAATATGAACTTGATCAACTTCAATTGATTCGGATAACTTCCTCTCTATATCCGTACCAGTCATACGAGCTTCGCAGGTACACTTTTCCGGCGGAAAAACGAATTAAATTAATCGTAGGACGCGGTTTTATGCCCGTGCCGAAAGAAGAAAAAATTGTATTATCATCAGCCGATGGTGACGTCTTTGCTATACTGGAGAGTAGTAATGTTCTTGCTGGAATAAATAAATATGATCCTTGCACTCACCGTACAAGGCGGGTGAAAATAAACATGGAAAGTAGCGCGACTACTCCATTGACCAAAAGAGAAATTCTAGAAATTCCAGTGGGCTCTGCATTTGCATTTTCAATGAGTTTCAGAGTAGAGCGTGTAAACGACAGTGATGGATAAATTACTCATTTGAAAAGGAGCTAGTTACCGTTATCGTTACCTTTTCAAAATGTAATTTTCTTAGTTACTTTTGTATTTAATATGTGTATGTATATACTAAAGAAAGTAATGAACGCTTATTTCTATCCGTACTCAGGTTTGCTACACAGTCACTTAAGTCTGAAACATCTAAAACGACATCTGCTTTACCGTTTTTGGAAGGAAAAGATTTTTGCAAAGTTATGAATACTTGAAATTTTATGGTTGTTTTCTCAAAAATATAGGATTTTTCTAAAAATGTTAAGAGTTGATTTTCCCAAAAACCCCAACTTTTTAGTTTTCTATCTTAACTTCTTGTTGCATTTGTGCTGCTGTAAGAAAGACATCCTGTGAGTTCCACACGAACGGGCCAAACTATTTTTCTGGACAAGGGAACAAGAGAGAAATTTAATTTTTTGTAAACAAATTCTAATGATTACAGACATAGTTTGGCCTGCACAAAACTCACAGAATGTCTTCTTTATGTAGGTCCGTTTTACATCCCACCTCCCCACACTCGAATTTTAAAATCTAACAATATGGATTTAAATGCGCTCCAAATGTAACCAAATGCACCACCAATTAAAAATGTTGCGGAACAAAATTGTAGTTTTTATGACAAGTCTCAAGGTGAGAGGAGGCCTACTGAGGGCCTCACGAGAAATTTTGAATGGGCTCATGTGCACCATCAATCAAAAATTTTGCACCCTACGCTGACCGAGTTATCAGATGTCAAAAGAGCAGGGCTGGTGACATTTTTCTTAAAGATGAAGTTAAAAAAAAATCTGTGATCACCTTTCTTAGTTTTAAATGTACTCAAATGCACTACCAATTAAAATTTTACGCCCGTTAATTGATACTATTATTAATTATCATACAATGGTGGTGGACAAGTGATATGCTGGTGCTGAATTCTTAGTAATAAGGTTGAAATCGATTTTCCAGATAGCAACATATTCTAATTGAAATGCGCTCTTATGCACCTGTTGCAGAAAGCAAAAAATGTTCCAGATATTTACGCATTCATAATTCTAGGAGTGATAATCTCCGGAAACGACTGTGAAGTTTACAAAACACAATAGTATAAACATTCTTTTTTCTAAGCGGAAATAAAAAAAATCGTGCTAGAAGAAAGCAGCGCTGAAGTGAATCAAACGCGATTCTCCGATGCAGCAGAACGAAGACTTTTTGTTGAACTGCAATAATAATGTTCTTAGGATGGCAAATTTAAAAATGTTATCCATGTTTTCCTAGCGCCAGCAGTTCACTAGATACTTGTAGAAAATCACAGTTTATATATTTTTGAGGAAAATTTTACATGGCTGTAGTTCTTGAGACAACCAGGTTCGGAATTTTGAATTAGCAATTCATTTATCACAAAATTACAAGTTTTATCGGTTGTAAAATTTTAATCCTCACCAGTTGTCAACTGTTTGGTCCCAGCCTAGCTACCTGGTTCCTGAAAATGGCAGGCCCTGCCGCTGGCTTCCATAGTTTGTAGAAGTCGGAGTATAATGGAGAATAAAATTCACGAACGAAAACTTTCATAATTTCAAAATTTCTTGTCTTCAAAACCAGACGTAAGGCTTAGTCATAAACTCAAGACTCACATCTCCGACTCCTGAGTCTACGGTTTCATTATTTTATTTGCGAATATCACTTTTTCCTAACTTCAATTTTCTATCGAAAATATCAGTCTTTCCAACTCTAAATGGCAATCATTAAGTTTCGATTAAATTTATCATTGATATGGAAAAAGTATTTCTTCGTATCGCTGTGACAATTAATACTATTTTCTGACTATATACCAGTTTGTCATCGAACTCTTGTAAAAATAAAATTTTTAATGACAAATCACACAATCAATAGTTTCTTTGTGTAAAGAAACTATCCAGGAAAGTTTTCTGGTAGCCTAGCAATTGTTGAAACATTTATTGAAATTGTTAGAAACAAATAAGTGAATGAGAATGGATGACAACGAAAATAGTGGATCGTTATCAAGGTTTCTAAAATGAAAAGTTAGAACATTAATTATTAACAGTTGGTTACGTTGAAAAGACAAAGTTTCCTTTAGAAATAGACCCAAATATGTATTGGTTAATTAGATTTGTTAAAATAATTATAAACTGTTATCGATCAATAGCACAGAGCCATTACTGAATAGCAATCTGCTAATACCTTAAAGAAATGCAATACTTTGTCTTTAAAAATGTCTAAGATGACAAAAATTCGTTTCATCAATTATCGTTAACAGATAAAATGCTTAATTTGTCATGTAAGCTTCCTAGAGGTCTAACAGTTACAGTAATTTACGCTTCATTACGTTGGAAAACCCAAGTTTTTAGATCTACAAATAGCCACATAGTGCATTTGTTGATTAAGATTTATATTCAAGAAATCGTCAATTCTTATTGGATGACTAAATCTGAATTGTAAGTGACATTTTCGTATAATTTTTGGCTCATTCAGTAGAAAGAACTTAATTTATTTCAGCATGATTGCCAGCTGTGGATAATTGTTTATAGAATAAGTTATTTATTATCTTTCATGATTTCAATGAAAAAATTATTTTCGTCTATAAATTTTTAAAATTTAGTGCGAATCCATTGATGAATCACTGTCAATCTCCATGAATCAATTTTCACTCACTTATTTTTTAATAAGAAAATCAATCAATTTTTTAACGATTGCTCAGTTATTAAAAAAAAAATTTCGTATAGCTGCTTTGTTGATTCTAGGTATTTCGGATTAAATCTAAGTATTTGTCGAAAACCGATACTCTTCTAGAAAAAAATTGCTTCTGTTCTTTCTGAATATAAATTTCTCTATAGACATTTTTTTGCTGAACTGTGCGATTCTGAGAAAAAGTGTTTTGTATTACCACTAACATTTTATTTGTTTGCCCAAATGATGCATTTTGTCTTCGTGTGACAAAAATGTTTTGTTTTCGTAGAAAAATTTGTTGGTTAGCCTTTCCAAATCGTTTTGTGGGCTTGACTCAATTATATTATTTAAATGGCATGATGGTCATGTAGGCTAAGGCGTAAGATTTAGACCCTCTATTATCTAAGCACATAAAGCCATTGTTTTTGGTGGTTCGGAACCCACTTTAAACTGTAGGTCCCCCTTTCTTCTATTGCGAACAAAATTATATTTTGATATTTTATCATGTTTAATTTTTAGCTGTATCTAGTCTTTCCTGATGTTGATCACAGATCAGCATGGATTTCAGTTTTCAGCACGGAGAGGGAAATTTTCCACATTCGAAACAAACTTTATCGCGTTCTCCGCAAGAGTTCCCTTGCATGATCACATATATCTTGTTGTTTTGAAGCTTCTTTAATTTTCTCTGAAGTATTTCTCATACTCGCAGTGAATTCAATTCACTTGACTTTTTTAAAAATTCGTCAGCATTTTTCAAGAATTCCATCAAATTCTTCTAATTTCCCTCAAATGTGTCTAACTTCGATCAAATTTCATTTAATTTGATGGTTTACTTTTTTTGATTCACCTAATTTCAGTTGAGTTTGCTATAAATTCTATTCAATTTGATTTTACTTAATTCAGTAGAAATTTTTTTATTTTTAAAATTTTGTGAATTATATTCTTTCCAATTTTTATAAATGTTATCAAAGTCTCTTGAATTCCCTTAAATTTTTCAAAATTGAATCATTACTGAATCCTCCTCAAATTCAATATAATTCCTTTCTTACTAAAGAATATTTCGAAAACTAGATGCTAAAATTTGAATAGTGAAAATGAAAAAAAAAGTTGCAAAAGCAATTAAATCAATTGATTGTCGTAGACAGTACTTCTGCACTGCATTTTGAAAAAAATGACTAATTACCCATTCGTTACTCATTTACAAAAATAACTTTTTTTATCACTATCGTTACCAAAATAAGTAAATAATCGAATTAAATTTAAAAAAAAAAATTTCGTCATGAAAGCAGCATAAACTTTCCAGGAATAAAGTTTTTTTCACCGAAAAAAATTGTATCAAACGTTATAAGCATAGAAAAATACATAAAATAATAAACAAATGTAGTAACGTAAATTTTTTTTCTGGCATAAACCCTATGGATTTTTAGATTATATTGACACAAACTAAAATCATTATCAAGTCGTTCCATTTTTTTGAGTTATACGGCATACAAAAATTGAAATAAATTTCAATGTAAAGTAATTCGATTACATATTAAATTATAATATATTATTATATTATATTTTATTATAATATATTATAATTATAATTGACTTCGCCACTTCCTCTTTCTGCCCTATCCCTCTTCCTATTTATAAACGGTTCGATTCAGCCAAACCTATCCGCCTTCAATCTCTCCCTCTCTACCGTTTTCCTATACTATCCCCTTCTTTTTGTCCCACTTTTCGGCGTGCAGAATACCTCCTCGTCTGAATCCATTAAAACGTAACTTGCGTACTGCGTAGCAACTGTCACCACGGCGCTACTTCACCCTGCTACCGTAACTTCTTCCTTGCTTCTCTCTTCCTATCCCTCCCTGTCGCCGCTACTCGACTGTACCGGTCTCCCCACCCTGCTCCTCACGTTAAACAAACTAACCTCTCAGTCTACCCGAAATAGTCTCAATCTCTCAAAATATTACACAACTCTTCACTTTTATTATTTTAAATATGCAAGCCCTCACTCACAAAACCCTCTAATACGCTAGTCCCATTAACTCACCTCAAATTCCATTGCAAACTCACTACAATTAGCACCAATTAGTTACCGCTACCTGACACTTTCATGCCGGAAACGGAAGCCCCACTGTAAGAAGTTACTGACGTGATATTTTTATTTGAAAAAGTGATTATATCGACTTTATCTTAAAAAAGTGACTAAAAGTGACTTAAGAGACTGTGTAGCAGCCCCAAATACAGACTAAAGTAAGCGATACTACAATTATTATTATTATTATTATTATTATAGATTAGCAGTTCGAACTTGAAAGTTCATTGCCTCATCTACCCGAGACCGCCACACATCTCTGTCTTGTGCATTCTCCATCCAGTTTAGGTAATCATGTCCTAGTTCTTTTAGATCATCCCTTACATTTTTCTCCCATCTGTTTCTCGGTCTGCCTAGGGGTCTCTTACCAGTCGGCCTCCCTCTTAAAACTTGCGCCACTGTTCTTTCATTGCCCATTCTTGCTACATGCCCCGCCCATCTTAATTTACGCGCTTTCATTACTCTATTAATATTTGTCAGCGCCCACGTTTCACACCCGTACATGACGACCGGCATTATTATCGTTTTGTAAATTCTTACTTTGATGATTCTAGATAGCGATCGCGATTTTAGTAGCGTGTTTGCTGCATAATAGCACCCATTGCCAGCGTGTAGCCGCGCATTGATTTCCGTTTTAATCTTATTTTCGCTAGTTATAATAGACCCGAGGTATTTAAACTCGTTAACCCTTTCGAATTTCATATTTCCGGCCATTAGATCCCCGTCTTGATTACTTTGTCCGGACCTGACGACGGTCATATATTTTGTCTTCGATTCGCTAACTTCCAAGCCAATCTGTTTGGCTTTTGCGATCAAGATTTCTGCATTTTTAGCTACCGTTTCTTTATCATCCCCTAGTACGTCGAGATCATCCGCATATCCAAGAATTTGTATTACCCCATTGAGGGTAGCACCGGTCGGATTCGCCTGCACTTGCCTAACCACGTATTCTAAAACTAAGTTAAAAAGGACGCACGAAAGTGCATCGCCCTGTTTCAGACCATCGCGGATCGAAAACTCTTCAGATAAACTACCGTTTACGCGTATCTACCCTTACTGCCGCTTAAGCAAATTTCGATAAGTCTAACCAATTTTCTTGGCACACCCAAGAACTCTAGGATCCAGTACATTCGCGCGCGTATAATAGAGTCGTAAGCTTTTTTAAAATCGATAAATAGCTGATGTACTGCTTCTTTAAATTCCCATTTCTTTTCTAACAGTTGTCTAATTGTAAACATTTGATCGCTTGTAGATCGGTTTCGGCGGAATCCACACTGGTAATCCCCAATGATTTCCTCGGCAAAAGGAGTTAGTCTACTTAGGATAACATTAGACAGGATCTTGTAGCACGAAGGCACAAGTGAAATTCCCCGATAGTTGTTACAGTTAGTTTTATCGCCTTTTTTAAAGATGGGAATAATGATAGAGGTATTCTATTCTTCCGGCATGCGTTCTGTTTTCCAAACTGCGCGTATCAATTTACCAATTTGCCTTGTGAGGCAAGGGCCTCCATTTTTTATCAGTTCTGACGGTAGGTCATCGATGCCCGCGGCTTTGTTACTTTTCAACTTCTTGATGGCCATTTCTATTTCTATATCAGTAGGATCGTTAATTAATAGATCAGCAGTGTGGATTTCGCCGAGATTACCTTCAACGGGGGCTTCGCGTACATTTAATAGTTTATCGAAATAATCTTTCCATAAATTCAGTCTCTCTGTCGCATCGGCTACTAGATTGCCATTTTCGTCCCTCATTACTTCCGTTCTACTTTAAAAGCCTTTCCTTATAAAATTGATTCCCCTGTACATCTGACGCGGGTTATTTTGTTTATTATGCGCTTCTATTGCTAGTATTTTATTCTTTTCCCACTCCCTTTTCTTGGATCTATAAAGCCTATTTGTACTTTTGCTAATCTCGAGATATTTCTTATGTGTTTGATCGCACTTATTTTGTAAACTACTTAGTCTGGCCTTCCGACGTTTCTCAAACCAGAGTTTGCACTCTTCGTCAAACCATGGTTTGCTTTTGGTTACTTTCTTAAAACCTATCGTAAGTTTCGCGGCTGCCTTTATCGCCTTTTTCGTATTGCTCCACAGGGTTTCCGGGTCCTCCTCGTGATTATTGTTATCGTCTCTCTGTTCTTGGAGAGCGTCGAAACTATTAGAAATCTCAACTTGGTAATTTAATGTTTCTGTTGCTGTTTTGAACTTATCTATATTGAAACGAACTGTTGGCTCTGTGCGGCTTGTTTTCTTACTTAACGCTAGCCTAGATCTTAGTTTTACTATCACGAGAAAATGGTCTGAATTTAAATCCGCTCCCCTATACGATCTTATATCGAGAACGTTTGTATGACGTCTTCTGTCAATTAGAACGTGATCAATCTGATTGTGAGTATTACCATCTGATGATGTCCAGGTGGCCTTATGTATATTTTTATGCTTGAAATATGTGCTTTTGACAACGAGGTTCTTTGCAGCTGCAAAGTTTATTACTCTGGTTCCATTATCATTACTGACGTCATGCAAACTTTCTGATCCTATTGTAGGCCTATACATTGGTTCTTTTCCAATTTTCGCGTTGAAATCCCCCAATACTATTTTTGCGTCAAACGTTGAGAACTTGTCAAAAACCTGCTCGATTGTTTCATAAAAAAGATCTTTAGTGTCTTCGTCTTTGTCCTCGGTGGGGCAGTGCACATTGATTAATACGTGTTTGCTGCAATTACCCTTTAGTACAATGTATGATAACCGGCCGTTAATGAATTGCATGTCGATAAGTGCTTGCGAAATTCGTTTATTAATAAGAAAACCAGTCCCCAGTCTTTGCCCCTTAGCTCCTCCCCAGTGCAAAGTATAGTTATCCCTAGAAATTGACGCGAAATCGCCCAACCAGCAGGTTTCTTGTAGTGCTATTAAGTCAGTTTTGTATTCAATTGCTATCTTAATGAGTTCGCTAAATCGGCCAGTTTTTAGACTACGCGCGTTTAGAGTTCCCACCCTTAGATCTTTAACTGTAGTTTTTTGATTTTGCAAGTTAGCCATGGTAGTTTCAAGATAATCCGCACGTTAGGATCCTATTCCGATCGTAGGTGAGTCCACTGTCCTAGGAGTGATAACCCCCATACCTCCCTAGGTCTAAGTATGGGAGCTTTCCGACTCTGACAAGGACCATGTCAACTTGTCGTCAGACACATTACAGTTTCATCATCGTACCCTAACGTCCCCCTGCAAAGCAGCGCGCCTACTGGGATCAATACCCCTTTGGCCCTATGCAGGCGAATCATTCCACACATCCCTTGCGGGCAGTGTCATCGCTGCAGTGTCCAATGGGCAGCAGGATTTTTCCCTTACAAGATTTTTAGTTTTGGTTCGGGTATAGTTTCTAGGTGGGTACACGCGGCACCTTGGCTTGCCAGAACCCACCCATTGTGTATGAACGCGAATGGGTGGGTCCCCCCAAGCCATGGTTGTCGTGTACCTATTTTTTACCAGTGCTAGATTCACCACACCCACGACTGGCTCCTATCGGCTGTCCGCGACTGCTTATTCTTGTATTCGCAGTTAACCTTGGGGGCTGTTCAGCCTTACGGGCCGTTCCTCTATCCGCAACCTGAGGACGCGCTACGTAGTGGTGATAGGAAACCCACCGAGTAGAAGCGATAATACAATACAAAAGTAATTGATAGAGTATCAAACATTAATTTTTTTTATAAAAGTAACTAAGAGAAAGTCACATTTTGAAACGGCAACGAAAGCGATAGCTAGTTCCGTTCCAAAAGTAAGTTATACGCTACTGTCGCTCACACGCTCTACTCTAAAATGCAATGAGAGTCGGCGTATGGAGCCTACTGGAATTTCTCTGATTTCGCCTTCGGTCAACGAGGTAATCATGCCGCTTTCCATGTTTATTTTTGCCCGTCCTTGAGAGCGAATGCGAGGAGAATGAGCATAAATTCCAGCAAGAACATCACTTCTCTCCAGTATTGCAAGGACGTCACCATCGGGTGTTGATAATACAATCTGTTCTTGGGTTGGCATGGCCCCATATGCATTTCGTCCTGTGAATACTCTAATTGGTTTATACGGTGGAAAAGTGTATCTTCGAAGCACGTACTGCCGGTGCGGATATTTCAGGGAAGTAAGTCGAATCAATTGGAGTTGGTCAAGTTCACATTCACGGCCGTCAGAAGAAGCAACCGTGGTAGGTAGAGCTGTGTTCCTGGCAGGAGGCGACCTGGACCTGTCACGAAGAGGAGTCTCGGTAGGAGAATGTTGTCTGTCAGCAGAGGAAGATGCGTCGCCAAGAGAAATGGCAGGAATGGGGTCGCCATTAGGTAAACAATCGAAGGGTGCACTGAACTCTTCAAGAAGAAACAGAGGATCACATTTTTTTCAAAAATGCACGAAAAGCATCCTTGGGGGTGCTAAGAGTGATAATTACAACAATAACAAAAAAAATTGCACGCCTAGGGTGCATAATACATATACAGACGCTTACTTACAAATTTCACTAAACTTTTAAAATCTCTACTTTTGAAGAGATTGTTAAATTTGTTTTGATTTTAGATTAAAAAGAAAATTAATTTACTTGAAGCTCCATCGTCCTTAAGGAACACATTTTCATTACAATACAGCACTGCATTTTTAAATTTATTCATATACCACTTCCACACGTGCAAAAATTTTCTGATCTGTCTCTGGCTTAACATTCATGGAAATTACTCCTTATTTATTTTACGATAAATAATATAGTATTGTAGTCATTAATGCATGCGTCACGTCTACCAGAAAAAGATCAGGGACGATGTTTTAGGTCTTTCTTTGTAGAGTAAATTTATAACTCTTTTTTAAATAAATGATTTCTCTTGTCAACATTTTTTTCTTGTATCTCACATAGATTTTCTGGAAACTGGAATGTTTAATTTTTTCAGGTGGAGTCTACACTGCCGGCGCAGCAATGAAAACCCTTGCTGGCGCCGACAAGGAAGCTGTTTAACGACTGTTTTTCACGGATAGCGAAATACGAAATAAAAGGGAATTACCTATATAGTCAAGCAGAAACCAGAAAATTTAATTTTCAAAATCAAAATTGATAAAAATCATGTTTTTAAAAAGAAAAATCTGCCTGTTGCGCGGGCACATTCTCATCGCGCGCTGCGCGCGCGGCTCGCAAGTTTGAGCATGTCAAAAAGTTTAAGCGAGTCAACAAATATTGTAAGAATTTTTAAACGCTGAAATTACTTCAAAAACTTTTCCGCATATTTCGGGTTGTTTGGTCCAGGGAAAAATTATAGATATTTTCATTTGCATTTTTTCATTTTTCATTTTCATTTTTAATGTTATTTTGCACGATTAAAAGCAAAACTTCGCGTCCTAACAAAGAGTGATTTATGAAAGATTTGTAGATGTGTTAAAGGTGCATAATTTTTGTTTACTAATTTTTTCTCGTAGCTTGTTTTTTTTTTTTCAAAAATCTAATTTTTTTAATTTTCAATGTTATTTTTCAGGAATAAAAAAAAACTGCGCATCCTATTAAAAAAGGATCAATAACAAATTTGTAGTTCCTTTTTGGTTAAAAAAGGCTAATATTTTTAATAACATTCTTAAAAGAAGCTCTAATGGTACCAAAATCTCAATTAAAAAATTCTTCTGAATTTAAAAATATAATAATTAAGAAAACAATTCCACCTGATCATATCATGGATTCTCTAGATGTGTCTTCTTCAAATACTAACGTTCCAATTGATTGAGTAATTAATAGTATTTTAAGTAGACGAAATAACATGAAAAACTTCACAGATTTACCTCATGATACATTTGAAGAAGGAATAAAATTTTTAATGGAACAAACAGTATTTAAATATAATAACAGTTTTTATAGAAAAATATTCTAAAATAATTCTATTCCTTTTTAAATGTTAAAGTTATAAAAACTGACTCAGGTGATATAATTGCATCATTCCACAAGTCAAATTATAAATTCTTCATCTAACCAAACTGATATAAATATATTTTGGAATTTAATTTTTAAACCAACAGTGTCTATTTCTTATCATGGAATGATAAATTTATAAAATTAGGCAAAGACTCATGAGATCATTTGCAACTTACTGATGTAGTATATAAAATTCAATATTTGAATTGTAACAAATATTATATTGGTCAAACTGGTAGTTTACTTTTTACTAGAATTGAAGAACATCATGATAATTTTAGACAAAATTCAAAAAACCATAAAGTCATAGCTAAACACCAGGTTGAAACTGGACAATTAATTGATTGGGAAAATGTTACAGTTTTATATCATGAACCTAATGAAACATAATCTTGGATTCCTTAATTAAAAAAATTCATAAAATTTGAATATTGTAGCTAATTAAATAAAAATAATATAAAATTAATATTTGAATTTGAAAATTTTAAATAATTCAACGATTCTGTTTTTGTAATCTTATCTAACTTTTAATTTAACGAAAACAAATTTCTCCATTTTTTGAATTTACAACAATAGATAACTTATATTGTTACTAGTTGATCTTCTAAATAATTCTTTTTTTCATTTCGAATTGGTGAATTTTTTAGTTAATTCTTTATATTAGTGTAATTTTTACTCACATTCAATTAATCATCAACAGCAGTAGGTAACATCTCAATTTTTAATGATCGTTAAGAATTTTTCATTCTTTATGTTTAATTTTAGTTATTAGAATTATTTGTACCTTTTTATATAAATTTATGATACGGCACTGCTATTTCTGTCCCTGTGAATTTTTCTCTTTCTCTTTTTCTCGTTTGAAAAATGGAGCAAAACGACAGTTTTGTCTCTGTTCTTTTCACAATGTTTTTTATAAAATTATTATTATTAATTGCAATTTTGGAACATACTATTGAAATTTAGGTATCAACATAAAGTTGAACATTTAAAAAGAAATGTAACCTGAAAGGAAGATAACCTAATAGGTGAATACATCAATTCCATTTCTTAAGCTCACTTTTTCACTTTTTTGTTACACTTACTTTTATGGAAAAAAAGTTTTATGTTAACTTTTTTTATAATTTTTTCATAGAACAATGGGAAAAGGAGACTTTGGAACTATTTACACTTGATGATGATGTTAATGAACTTCTCTTTTCAATAACTTTATCCTGATCAGGAAAACTATGTATTTTCGAAAGTTTGATGAATTGGAATAAAGGATCCAACAAATTAATTCTTTTTGGTCTGCAGTATGTCATTTTTTCCATCTCTAACATTATATTTTTATAAAATTTACTATTATGTGATAGTTTTTTGAAAACATATGCATATAAACTTTACAAAAATGTTTTTTAAAATTATAGATATAGTATAGTATTATATTCACCAATAGAATTGAGGATGAGCGTCAAGGTAAAGACCAGAGTATAAAAGTGGCTCATTTTTGGTAACTTTGGAAAAACTTATTAATGCATTCAGGAAGAATTTTGGTTGACAGTGTATCTGAACTTCATTCGGGCGTTCCATTAGAATATATATTATATAAAATATCATAATCCTTATCTCATAAATTATAGGCGTGAAGCTTAGCTTGTCTTTCTGAAATATTCATATTTATATTTCATAAATCAGACCAAGGAAAGACACACTGTTAAAAATTTTCGCTCGGAAATTCCAACAAATGTATTGGAAGTTTATTTCCGAAACGTAAGGTAACATTGGCGGCCGGATATCTCGACACCTGTTGAACAGAAAATTAAAAAAAACGCAAATCATTTCTCAGGACTTTCATGGAATTCACGGAATTAACTGATTTCTCGAAATTCATGGAATTCCCGGAATTCATGGAATGCGAGAAATTCATTCAATTCACGGAAATCACTGAATTCACGAAATTCATTGAATTTAAGGAATTCATGGAATTCAAGAAATGCATGGAATTCAAGGACTTCATGCAATTGAAAGAATTCATGGAATTCAAGGAATTCAAGAAATTCGTGGAATTTCAGGATTTCACGGAATTCAAGGAATTTAAACATTTCACGGAATTAAAGCAAATCACGGAATTGGCGGAATTAATAGAATTCAAGGAATTAATGAAATTCACGGAATAAATGTAATTCGAGTATTTCACGAAATTCATGGAATTTATGGAATTCATGGAATTTATGGAATGCACGGATTTCATGGTATTCACGTAATTCATGAAATTCACAGAATTCATGGAATTAACAGATTTCATGGCATTCACGGCCAACAGCCATACCACGCTGAAAACACCAGTTCTCGTCAGATCACTGAAGTTAAGCAGCGTTGGGCGCGGTTAGCACTTGGATGGGTGACCATTCGAGAAAACTGAGTGCTGTTGGCACATCGTGGGTGTGGTGAGCCCACACTTGTAGTTATTTACTACAAGTTATCAACCTAGAAACACTACCCGAATCGGGTAGTGTCAAGCCTACCCCGAAAGGGAAATGGCATAATGGTATACATACATACATACATACATACATACATGGAATTCGCGAAATTTACCGAATTCTCAGAACTCACGTTCCATGAATTCCTTGGATTCCATGAATTCATTGAATTCCGTGAATTCATTAAATTCCTTGAATTCATTAAATTTAATAAATTGCTTGAGTTCTGTGAATTCAATGAATACCATGAATTTCACAAATTGTTTGAATTTCCTTAATTCCGCGAATTCATTAAATTCCCTTAATTCTGTGAATTCCGCTAATTCCATGTATTCCGTAAATTCCATGAATTTCGTGAATTTCATGAATTTCATGAATTCCATGAATTCCGTGAATACCATGAAATCCGTGCATTCCATAAATTCCATGAATTACGTCATTTTCATAAATTCCGTGAATTCCGTTAATTTCATAAATTCCGTGTATGTATGTATGTATACCATTAAGGCTCATGTAGGGGGTAATCTAACCTAAAAAACTCACCTCAAAAAATTGATTTCGAATGCTGGCGCACCGAAAGGATGTCAGGGGGAAATTTTTTTCCTCACAGGAAGCACATATCCCTATTTGTGGGGGAAAGTCCCTCCGAAACGTCAACTCTCGCGATAAATATTAAGAAATTAACAAAATAAGACAGTTTTCAAACGCCGAAAAAAAGTAAACAGAAACAGTACAATCAGGGCCGCGTGGTATCTCGATCGATCACTAAATCTATTTAAAAGGACTTCTGGCGCCATATTCAAAATAGAAAAAGCATTGAAACACATGTAGGAGTAATAATTCTTAATAAGTTCTAATATATTATTTGAAAAACATAACAAATAAATATTATTTAAAAAAAATACAAGAAAGAAAAGAAGGAAAAATATATTCAACGCAAAATACTGACTGATAAAATAGATAAATAAAACTTTCCACATTTTTTTCTAATTCTGAGTTGATCTTATAATATTCCCTTCACACCACCCACACAGAAGAAATAATTTACATATAGCTAAAGAAGATTTGGTAAAGATTTTCCAAATTTGTAATTAGCAAAAATAAGCATTTTCCACAAAATGCAATGTTATTGTGTTTATGATTTTTTCAGAGGAACCTTAGGCTATATAATGTACACCTAACACCCCATCAAACCTACCCACGCAATAGAACTCAAGTCTAGAAAGCTGGAAAGACCCGGTGAATAGTTTCCGATCTTAGTCTGTGGGAATATAATCATTTCTCTAAAAAATCAAAGTTATAGCGACTTTGATTTTTTAAAAAGGTCCTTGGGTTCTGGATTATCATTATAACATTCCCAAAAGTCCATCCACCCACAAGAAATAAATTACATATAGCTGTCAAGCTTTGGTAAAGATTTTCCAAACTTGTAATTAGCAAAAAAAAAGTTATTTCCACAAAATGCAAAGTTATTGTGTTAATGATTTTTTCAGAGAAACCTTAGGCTATATAATGTACCCCTAACACTCCATCAAATCCACCCACGTATTAGAAACCAATTCTAGTAAGCTGGAAAGACTTGGTAAATATATTGCTGTATTATTCTTTGACGATAAAATAAAATTTTTAGAAAAAGTCAAAGTCGTTGTTTCTATGATTTTTTGATGTGATCCTCAGTGAATAGATTGTTATCAGAACACCCATACAAACCCACTCTCGCTTCAGAAATAAATTCTAGAAAACTGGAAAGACTGTCAATATTTTTTTATGGTGGCCATTGAGCACCATGGAAACGATTGGAAATTTGTCGTTTTGCACATTATTCTTGAGAACCAGTTTTCCAGCCAAGTTTTTTATTATTTATTCCAAAGACATTCTGACTCTTATGGCTTCTTTCTAAACCTCAATTCGAGTTGGAATCCAAAGGCTCAAGTCGATCAGACTTCATACTGGCCGTTGAGCACTATGAAAAAGATTTGAAACTGGTCTTTTTTCACATTATTCTTGAGAATGAGTTTTCGAGCCAAGTTTTTTATTATTTATTCCAAAGACATTCTGAGTCTTATGGCTTCTTTCTAAACCTGAAATTGAGTTGGAATCCAAAGGCTCAAGTCGATCAGACTTGATAGTGGCCGCTGAGCACTATGAAAACGATTTGAAACTGGTCTTTTTTCACATTATTCTTGAGAATCAGTTTTCGAGCCAAGTTCTTTATTCTTTATTCCAAAGACATTCTGACTCTTATGGCTTCTTTCTAAACCTGAATTCGAAGTTTCAAATCGTTTTCATAGTGCTCAGCGGCCACTATCAAGTCTGATCGACTTGAGCCTTTGGATTCCAACTCGAATTCAGGTTTAGAAAGAACCCATAAGAGTCAAAATGTCTTTGGAATAAAGAATAATGAACTTGGCTCGAAAACCGGTTCTCAAGAGTAATGTGAAAAAAGACCAGTTTCAAATTGTTTTCATAGTGCTCAACGGCCAGTATGAAGTCTGATCGCCAAACGCTGCTTATCTTCAGTGATCTGACGAGAACTATTTTTTTTCAGCTTGGCATGAATTCCGTCAATTCCGTGAATTTAATGAATTCCGTGAATTCTGTGAATTCCATGAATTCCATGAATTTCACGAATTCCGTGAATTCCGCGAATTACATGAGTTCCATGAATGCCATGAATTCCGTGAATTTCGCGAATTCCATGAATTCCATGAGTTCAATGAATTCCATGAGTTTCATGAATTCCGTGAATTTCATGAATTTCGTGAATTCCGCGAATTTCATGAATTTCATGAATTCCGTGAATTCCGTAAATTCCATTAATTTCATGAGTTCAATGAATTCCGTGCATTCCATGAATTCCATGAATTCCGTGAATTCCATGAATTACGTCATTTCCATAAATTCCGTGAATTTCGTTAATTTCATAAATTCCGTGTATGTATGTATGTATGTATGTATACCATTAAGCCATTTCCCTTTCAGGGTGGGCGTGACACTACCCGATTCGGGTAGTTTTTCTAGGTGGATAGTTTCTTGTAGTAAATAACTACAAGTGTGGGCTCACCACACCCACGATGTGCCAACAGCACTCAGTTTTCTTGAATGGTCACCCATCCAAGTACTAACCGCGCCCAACGCTGCTTAACTTCAGTGATCTGACGAGAACTGTTTTTTTCAGCTTGGTATGAATTCCGCCAATTCCGTGAATTTAATGAATTCCGTGAATTCTGTGAATTCCATGAATTTCATGAATTCCATGAATTTCATGAATTTCGTGAATTCCGCGAATTACATGAATTCCGTGAATTCCGTAAATTCCATGAATTTCATGAGTTCAATGAATTCCACGAATTTCGTGAATTCCATAAATTTGGTGAATTCCTTAAATTTCATAAATATTGTAAATTTCATAAATATTGGAAATTTCATAAATATTGTAAAATTCATAAATATTGCAAATTCCTTGAATTCTATTATTATTGCTAGATGGTTACTTCACGATTTACAGCACTTACAATACATGTATTGCAGTTTCGTCATTCCAATACCGTTTTTGCAATTTCACCTTACGCTTGTATGGTAGAAGTGTTGGAGAATTCCAAACATTTTTAACAGTGAAGATTATCTCAACTAATGCTCTTGTTATCAGGTATATACTATTCATAATTTAACAACTTTTTATATTTTACGTTTTATGACGTATTTTGCATATATAATGCATTTTGTGCAATTATGAAAAAAACTAATTAATGTTTCAACTAAGAATTTTAGTGAACAGAATAACTGATTTATATTGTAGTGTTATTCTGTTTAATATTCAGGTATATTAATACTCATGCTATGGAGTGCAGACGTTAATCTTGTCTTTCTGATGTATTCATATTTATATGTCATAAATTTGGCCAAGGGAAGAAATTTAGTATTATATTAAGAAAAAATTATCTACAAAATTGTCGCAACCAATTTTTGAAAATTATTTTTTCAATGCTAGAACAAATTAGGATCGCGGAACACTCTATTTCAAAATATTTGGATAGACACCCTTTCAAAGCCCTTGAAAATTCGAGGCTGAATTATTAACTGGTATTTTGTTATTAACAAAGAACGTGATGTCGCAACATTTTCTCGACACGTTTGCTTGGATTCTTAATATCGATTGAGATAGGTAAAATGTAAAAATTTAAAATGACTACGTTTTTAGTGATCAAAATGAGTATCGAAATTAGTCCTTAGCAAATATCCTAAGACAAATAGTTTAGGAGATATGAATTTGTTATTCAGCATTGTGCGTTTTTCAGGGAAGACGAAGCGACGATGAATTTTCATTGCTGCAAAAAAATTGTGGTGGGGTTTTTGCTATAGGATTCTTAAATTTAATGGCTTGGAGTATTGAAATTTTTTATTTAATTTCCTGATCCAAAAATGGCATGAAGAATGATGAGAATGTAATACATTATAACAAATTTGTATTTTTTTGCGTGAAAACCTTTTGTTAATCAATTTTTTTTGTAAATAGGTAAATATCAAACTTTTTTTTAAATTCACATTTTGTAAAAAGAATCTGTTGATTTTAATTTCGCTAAAATTTCTAACAGATTGTGCATCTTTAGGAAAAAGTATGTTAAGATCTCAAAAAAAAAGTTACGCTGGCAGCTATAAGTATGGAAAACATGATTGTTTATATCGATTTCATGTGAACAATTTGAAAATTTTTTTCAGATCTTGAAGCTACTTTTTCGAATGAATGTTGAAAAAATGCTTCCGCATACCTCTATGATTTTTTGTATTCTGAAATCAAAAAAAATGTTTTAATACTTTGAACTTTCCAATTTGAGAGTTTAATTGCAGAAATTTGATCGCGATTATTTTTCCAACAATGAAGATTCATGATAGCTTTGTTTTTCCCTCAAAACGCATAATGTTAATTAACCAATTCATATCTCGTGAATCATTCTTCGTAGGATATTTGCAAAGGGCTCATTTTGATACTCATTTTATGCTCCAAAAACAAACTTATTTTACAATTTTACATTTTACCTATCTCTTCATCGGGAGTATCAACCTAAGCAAATGTTTTGAGAAAACGTTGTGATATTACGTTTTTTCGTTAATAGCTAAAAAGTAATTGAGAATTCAGCTTCGAATTTGTCAGGGCTTCAAAAGGACGTCCATAGACATATTTTAAGCGGCTAATTTCACTGTACTAACAAGGCGACACGTTTTGTTTTTCCACTGTTTTGAGAAAAAAATGATTTTCGCAAAGTTATAATTAGTTAAAATTCAAAGTTTGCTTCAAAAAAATTCAAGTTTTATTCAAAACCTTCATACCATTTGACCTACTTGAATGACAAAGAAGTCTTGTATGTTTCATGTGGGCCAAAGTATTTTTCTGAGCAAGATAATTTTTGTCGAAACATTCAATTTTCGAATTTTTCTTATAAACAAGAACAGGTTTGACAAAATTTAAAAAAAATGTCATGTTATCTCGTATTGTTTCCGAGAAAAGGAGAAAGTTCAATTTTTCGAACAAGAAATTCTCATTGCCACGAACATGATTTGGCCTACATGCAACTCACAGCATGTTTTTTTATATAAGCAAAAATTGAAAAAAAACGAGAAAGTATAAAAATGACTTTTGTCCAACACCCGCGATGGAAATGCGACTTCGGAGGCTCGTCTCGAGACGACGAGGTTCTTGATTCCTCAACTGATGACGTCACAGTGGTCGAAATGAGTTTACTTTTCCCACGAGTGGGAAAAGTATTCACCGTACATTAAAAAAATACAATGAATTGAGTAGAATCAAGTGAATATACAATAACTTGAATAACCTATCGTTCCTCTTTAGAGATATTTCTGTTTCTGTCCAAAATCCGTCAATGCCCGACAAGGCAGAGATTTTTTGGAGAGAGGTGCACAGGATCCTTCAAAACAATGATAATTTTTTTATTGAATGGCAATGAAAAATTGCCCTGTTCGAGAACAATTAAATCGAATCACTATTCAGTTAAGAACCTTTTTTTATAATAATGCAGAAACTAATTCTTCGACGTTCAGATAAAAACCAATTAAAAGTTAAGATAGCGTTGAATCGACGTACGTTAAATTCATTTTATTGGATGGTTTAAAAAATATCAAGCTTTAATGTTCAAGGTTTTTTACAACAAAATAATTGTTTCGAAATCTTTCGTTTAACTTGTCGCCACATATATGAAAGTGTTTCAAGAAATCTGTTTAATCCATTAAATAAAGAGCAAATCATACTCCTTAAATATGAGACAAGGACACGAATAAATATTTCGTGATTGTTGAGTAATCATGAAAAGGTTTAAACGGTGGAATGGAAATGTCTGTGGAACTAAAACTGCGAGATTTGTTGCACGCGTTGATAAAAATAAATTTTTAATGAAACAAAAATAACTTTTTCTTCAAATTTTTTTTTTACATTATTATTTTTTGCATCACTTTTTCTTGAATTAGACGACTTCATGCTCTTATTTTCAACCCTTAATATAAAATCTCTAAACGATATTGTCGTTTTCGATTCTGACGATTTTCGAGAGTAACGCTGGTAACGTTTGCTTGCTGTAGGCCGCTCATATTCAACAGTAGTGTGTGTCTGTGTCTGGTACTACATTTGAAATCAGTGTTGCTAACTGAGTCGCCTTTATCTGCGCATGTTTGAATTGTAATATAGTTGATTGCCTGTATTTGAATTCCCAATGAGGACGCGAACTAGAACCAATAAGCGCCATTCAGTCGAAGCATGCGCATGTCAAAATGGTCTTTTCGGAATCACTGTGGGAAATAGTAATCGAATCGAATCGTAGTTCGAGTTCGATAATACGACACGTGTTTTTTCGTATTTGGTAATGCGCGGCTCAGTGTTGCCAACCGTTGCACGGTAAAGTCTTTGTGATGGTAGTCTGTTTTTAAACTTTTTACGCTAACAAGAAATTTTCAAATTAATCATTTTTACGCTCTGTAACTGTGATTCCTACTATAATTTAATTATAGGTTACATATCAAATATCACTTGCGAAACTCCTGTACGTTTCGGTTCTACTTTCCTTATAGGATTGAAATCTCCATTTCCTTATAGTGGCACATTCGAATAATTATTTGTTTTCGGTTTGAATAAAAGTATGACAGAGATCTGTGTATGTCCACAGATCAAAAATTTTATAATTTGAATAGATGTTCAAATTAAGCATTTTTACGCTCTTAATGAGCACTCCTATTAAAAAAAAAAAACACCGATACTTTAAGGAATTTATTTTGAAGGGATTTCAAGGAAGTTCAAAGACTATAAGGTATTTTTTTTAATCCAAGGAATTTTCAAGATTTTAAAACAATTGCAAGGAATTTTAAAAGATTTCAAAGAATTTTAAATATTTTGAGGTATTATAAAATATTTTAAGGAATTTTTAATTGATTTCACTAACTTAATATGATTACAGAGGATTTAAAAAATTCCAATTGATTCTAAAAGATTTCAAATTGATATATTGTAGGAAAATATTTCAAAGAATTTCAGTAGATTTCAAGGAATTTTTTATTTATTTTAATAATTTGAAGGAATTTTAAAAGACTGGGAATATTTTAGGGCATTTGAAAAGAATACAAAGCATCTGAAAGAGATGTCAATAATTTCAATGAATGCCAACAGATTTTAAAGGGTTTGAAATATTTTAGGATATTTGAACAGATTTCAAGGAATTATCAACCGATTTTAGTAATTTAATTGATTCAAAAGGATTTTTTAAGGAATTTTTCAAGATTAGGAATATTTTAGGGTTTTTTAAAAGAAGCCAAGGTATTTCCAAAAGATTTCAACAATTTGAAGTAATTTAAAAAAAATGTAAAGAATTTGAAAACTTTTAGAGGTTTTTTGAAATTCCAATGATTTTTCATTTGATTTCAGTACTTTAATTGATTTCAGAGGATTTGCAATATTCTAGAGTAATTGAAAAGATTCCAAGGCATTTTGGGAAGATTTAAACAGTTTTAAGTGATTTTCAAAGTTTTTAAAGGCCTTGAAATATTTTGGGGAATTTCTAGTGACTCCAAGGAATTTTTTTATTTCAATAATTTGAAGGAATTTCAAAGGATTTGAAATATTTTAGGCTATTTTTTAAATTTTCATTTGATTTTCAAGAGATTAAAAAAATTTCAAGAATCCAAGGAATTTTGAATTTATTTTAGTAATTGATTTCAGAGGATTTCAAATATTTTTTAAATTTTCATTTGATTTTAAAGAGATTTAAAAAGTTTCAGGGAATTTTAAGAAAATATGAGGACTTAAAAACTTTTAGATTATTCTAAAAGATTCCTAGGAGTTTTCAATTGATTTCAGTAATTTAATTGATTTCAGAGGATTTGAAATATTTTAGAGTATTTTAGAAGATTTCAAGGCATTTTCGAAAGCTTTAAAAAGTTTCAATTTTCAAGTAATTTTAAAATAATCAAAATAAATATGTAAGGAATTTGTAAAGACTTTGAGAGAGTATTTTAAAAGATGTCAAGACATTTTCGTAAGCTTTAAAAAGTTTCAAGTGCTTTGAAGACTTTAAAAAATTTCAAGGAATTCCAAAATATTGTGAAGGATTTTAAATACCTTAGGGTATTTTGAAAGATCCTAGGAATTTTTAAATTGATTTCAGTAATTTAATGTTACTCATAAGATTTGAATTATCTTATGGTATTTTAAAAGATATAAAGCATTTTCAAGAGCTTTAAAATGTTTCAATTGATTTCCAAAAGTTTGAAAGGATTTGAAAACTTTAAGAGTATTTCAAATGATTCTCAGGAATATTCAATTGGTTTCAGAGGATTTGAAATATGTTAGAGTATTTAAAAAGATTCTAAAGCATTTTCAAAATATTTGAAAGAATATGCATGGGGTATTGTATCAAAGAGTTTTCTAAAATTTCGAAAATATAGATCTATTTAATACGACCTGTGTCAGGTTTTAGGGTATATCAAAAGATTTCAAGGAATTTTCAATTTATTTCAGTAACCTGATAGGATTTGAAATGATTTAAAATATTATAGAGTATTTTTAAAGAATTTAATGCACTTTCAAGATATTGTTAATTTTTTAAGGAATTTTAAAGGCTTTGAATGACTTTAAGAGGAATGAACAAATTTTTCTGGGAGTTTAAAGTATTTGTTTACAACTTCGGAATATATGAAAATATTTCATAGGACTTGCGAGGTTTCAATATATTTTAGAATATTTGAATGAATTTTATGAGATTTCCGAAGATTTCAATGATTTTAATGGATTTCAAAAGCTCTCAAGGTATTTTCATAAATTTTCCAGGATTCAAGAAAATACTATAAAATTTCATATAATTTCACGGGATTTTATAATATTCCAATGTACTTTAAGGAATTTATTCACAAGAAGTGAGGGGTTTTGTAGGTTTTCACAGATTTGTAGAGATTTTCAAATATGTTTTGAAATTAATTTGAATTCACCCTGAATTGTTACTCATTCATTCGGAATTCTTTTATTATGTCTTTCGAATTTTATTAATTTACCTGAATTGTTTTAAATTAAATCAATAATTCTATTCAGTTCAGTGGATATTTTTTTCAGTTTTCAGTTTGTGTTTAATTCTTCTTGAAGTGTTTTAAACTCATTTTGAATTCTGCAACAAATTTCAACTTTAATTGTTTGAAGTTAAGTAAAGTAAAGTAAAGCTTATACAATAATGAAAATTAATACTATTCGTAGTATTTATGAATTTGAAATTTATATGCTCATAAACATGTTAAAACGAATAATTCACAATTTATTTTATAAATAAGATTTCTTTTAATTTATAAAATAAAAAATGTATTGCGGCAATATAATTTACAAATAAGTTAAGTGTTAAACAAATTTAGGAGCCGATTATAATAAATTAAATTATAATTATATTCACAATTTTTTCAAGATGATAACGATGTCAGAATTTACCTACAAATAAATTATGAGAAATCCATTACTCCTTTAGCTTCAAAAGAGGAAAAATATGAAAAGGAGCTCCTTATTGAAGGCTACGTACATCATCCTGTAGTGCCTTCTAATTATTTTTTACAAATATTTTGTAACAGTAATTAAATATAAATAACATAGAAAAAATTAGTATTTGGTTTATTCTTTTTCATCAACTAAAATTAATAAGCGCGCGCCTTGGCGCGCGCAAGACTACTACTGTAAAATAAATAACTCTGGGATCCCACCGGCGGTCTCATTCTAGTAACACTCAAAACTATTTTATCAGAGTCTTATTTTAATATCTCTTACCCAGACTTCGGATGTTACATATGGCTTACGGGGACGGAGCCCTATTCAAAACAAACACTTTCAAATTTGATGAGCGTTTCAAAAATGGTCTTGATGACACAGACAAAATTTAATTCGCAAACCTCAGAAGTGAAAGCAATGCTCATAATTTTTTTTCGATTTGAATCATGGTCCAACCCTATCTCCCTACTTTCCGGATCTGGGCCCGTGCTACTATTTTCTATTCCCAAAACTCAAATTAAATTCGAAAGAAAAAATTTTCAATTACATTCACGGGATTCTAAAGGACGTGATAAAATCGCAACGTTTTCTCAACACATTTGCTTAGATTGATACTTCCGAACAAGAGATAGGTAAAATGTAAAATTGTAAAATAAATTTGTTTTTGTAGCGTAAAATGAGTATCAAAATGAGCCCTTCGCAAATATCCCACGACGAATGGCTTACGAGATAGGAATTTCTTAATTAACATTGTGCATTTTGAGGGAAAAACAAAGCGATGATGAATGTTCATTGTTGGAAAAATAATCGCGATCAAATTTTTGCAATTAAACTCTCAAATTGGAAAGATCGAAGTATTAAAACATTTTTTTGATTTCAGAATACAAAAAATGATAGAGAGATGCGGGAGCATTTCGTCAACATTCATTCGAAAAAGTAGCTTTAAAATCTCAAAAAAAATTTCTAATTGTTTAGATGAAATCGATATAAACAATAATGTTTTCCATACTTATAGCTGCCAGCGTAATTCTGTGAAATTTTTTTATAACATTTGTTGAAATGGTATACTTTCAAAATTAATATATTGCACCAATGTAACTTTTTTTTGAGATCTTAACATACTTTTTCCTAAAGATGCACAACCTGTGAGATATTTTAGCGAAATTAAAATCAAGAGATTCTTTTTACAAAATGTTAATTTTAAAAAAAGTGCTTCCCCAACCCTTTTTCATTGTTGAAATAGGAAATTTAAAAAAAATTCGATACTCCAAACCATTAAATTTAAGAATCCAATAGCAAAAACCCCACCTCGATTTTTTTTCAACAATGAAAATTCATCATCGCTTCGTCTTCCCTGAAAAACGCACTATGTTGAATAACAAATTCATATCTCGTAAACCATTTGTCCTAGGATATTTGCTGAGGACTCATTTTGATATTTACTTTGAGTTCTAAAAACGAAGTCATTTTACGTTTTTACATTCTACCTATCTCTTAATCGCAACTAATAATTCAAGCAAACGTGTTGAGGAAATGTTGCGACATCACGTTCTTTGTTAATAACAAAAAATCATTTAGTAATTCAGCCTTATTTGTTCTAGCATTGAAAAAATAATTTTCAAAAATTGGTTGCGACAACGTTGCAAAGAATTTTTTCTTTAGATAGTACTAAATTTCTTTCTTTGGCCAAATATTCCTTGGCCAAATATTGAAGAAAATATGTCAAATGACCAGTTTTGATTTATTTTATTTAATATTTGATATAGGCCGTTACTTTATTTGCACTACATTGCATAAACTTTATATACCTTGATGACGCATATATATGCAAAATGCGTCATAAAACGTGATATATTCGATCAAAAAAAGCCAATTGTGAAATGAGAATTAGGAAAAGTAGACCGAAATAAAAATTTATAAAAATTTGTTAAATTATGAATATCATATACCTGATAACAAGAGCCTTAGTTGAGATAATCTTTTTTTCCTTAGTCTGATTTATGAAATATAAATATGAATATTTCAGAACGACAAGCTAAGCTTCAAGCCTATAATTTATGAGATTAGATTATGATATTTTATATAATAAATATTCTGATGAAACACCCGAATGAAACTTAGATAGACCGTCAACCCAAATTCTTCATTAACGCATTAATCAGTTTTTCTGAAGTTGCGAAAAATGAGCCACGTTTATACTCTGGTCTTTACCTTGACGCTCATCCTCAATTCTATTGGTGAATGTAATACTATACTATAGCTATCATTTAAAAAAACAAATTTGTAAAGTTTATATGCATACAATTTCAAAAAATTATCATAAACTAATAAATTTTATAAAAATTTAATGTTAGAGATGGTAAAAATGACATACCTTAGACCAAAAAGAATTCATTTGCTGGATCCTTTATTCCAATTCATCGAAGTTTCGAAAATACATAGTTTTCCTCATCAGGATAAAGTTATTGAAAAGAGAAGTATATAAACATCATCATTAAGTGTAAACGGTTCTAAATTCTCCTTTTCCCATTGTTCTATAAAAAAATCGTTAAAAAAATTGATACAAAATTTTTTTTTATAAAAGTGTAACAAAAAAGTGAAAAAGTGAGGTTAAGAAATAGAATTGATATATTTACCTATTAGGTTACCTTCCTTTCAGGTTAAATTTTTTTTTAAATTTGCAACTTTATGTTGATACTTAAATTTCAATAGTATGTTCCAAATTGTAATGTTATATTCTTTTTATTTAATTAGTTACAAAATTCAAATTTTATTAGTTTTCTAAATTAGAGAATCCAAGATTATATTATATATTGGACTATAATTATTAAGATCTGAAATTATATAGAAGCAATTATTACCATTTTTCTTAACAAAGAAAATTTTTGCTATTAATCTATTACATTCATTAGGTTCATGATGCAAAACTGTATCATTTTCCCAATCAATTAAATGTCCAGTTTCAACCTGGTGTTTAGCTATGACTTTATGGTTTTTTGGATTTTGTCTGAAATTATCATGGTGTTCTTTAATTCTAGTAAACACAAAATCTACCAGTTTGATCAATATAACATTTGTCACAATTCAAAGATTGAATTTTATTTACTACATCAGTAAGTTGCAAATGATCTAATAAGTCTTCTCCTAATTTTATAAATTTATCAAGTTTTGAATTGATTCTAAAATTTTTTGTGATATTACAATCATTTAAAATCCTTCCAATTTCAAAAGATAACTTTCCATGATAAGAAGTAGACACTGTTGGTTTAAAAATTAAATTTTTTAATATATTTATATTAGTTTGGTTAGATAAAGAATTTTTAATTGTTTCAATTTCATTATTAATATGTGTTCGAATAAATTCTATTGTATAATTATTTAAATAAAGATTTTTTTTTGATAAATTCAATATTCAACTTGTGGAATGATTTACGTGATAATTTAAGAGCTGTATCGTTAAGATTTTTAACTGTAGAAATTTTGTGTTTTATTGGATGGTTAGAGGAAAAATTGAAACATCTACCAGAATAAGTATCTTTACGATACCAATCTGTAATAATATCACCTTAGTCAGTTTTTATAACTTTAACATTTAAAATTTTATTTAAAATCGTGAAACGAAAATTTCCGGAAGATAAAAATGCGAGATTCATCGTGTGTGTTAATTTGTTATCCTAATCATTCTTTGCAAAAATACATATTTGTCCTTCATAAATGTAGGTCTAAATTTTTTTTTAAATTTAACCCGTGGAAGACGAATTTTTGCTGGATTGATATTGAAAGAGTTATAAATTGAGTATTTTTCAGTGTCCTACTTTAATACCTGAAATTAACTCTGAAATTATATGATTTTTTACTTTAAAAAAAATCCGAAAATTTCACTCACTTCCTCTTGGTAAATATTTATCTTAATGGCAGACATTTTTTTGCGTAAACTTCCATCCATTTAAAAAAATGGAACTGAATGGAACTCAATCATTTTTACTCTGAAAGTTCTTGAATTTCATGGAGGTTTTTGTATAGCAGAAAACCCACTTTTGGATACTTTTTATCCGCTTTAAATATATTAAGACAAAAAGTATTGACTGTTTTTGAAAAAAGTGAAATTCAGTTCCTAATTTTGCATATTTTTAACTATTGTGTAGAAAGTGTTATTCTAGGGTAAAAAATGAGTGGGCAAGTAGTATAAGATGATTGGAAACATTAAAAATGATGTTTTATGGATGTTCTTGCATAGCAGAAAATTGTATTCCTGTCATTAAGGTTATTAATTTTTGATAACTTAAAAAATCTTCATATATAAAAGTAAGAAAATAGTATCGAGCATTTTTTTGAATAAATAAAAAATTAAGGCTGCGTCTAGTCGTACCGAAAAATTAGGAGAGCTGTGAAAGAAGATGGAGTAGTCGTCCCGAAAATTTGGGACGAAGAGACACTTCGAAAATTTAAATTTTGTTTCTACGAAAAATGTATGTTAATTTAACAACAACAAAACTGTAGGATGGGGAATTGTAAGGTGATTATATTAAAAAATTATTTCGCATAATTGAACCGTTGCATCGTAGAATGGGTTATAGAATATTTCTAGAGGAGTGGGGGGGCTCCCAAACGCCGCTCAAACCCAAGTGGTTGAGTAACCCCCTCCTCCTCGAGAAATATCCTATACCCCGTTCTACGATCCGGCGGTTCAATTTTAATGGAATCGCCTGTTGGACGTTATCAATTTTCATATTTACGTCTCCAGGAATTTAAATTTGCCTTTGAACTAGTCATAAATGATCAGAAAGACGCTTTCTGTGAAGAAACAATGAGAGCTTGAGGGTAGTGGTGGCGCCTCTACAAGTATGTAGAAGTACTATCATGAAAGTAACGAGGACAATGATATTGTTGATCTCTCATACTCTAATATGATTGGTAGTACTTCCACATAATTGTAGAGGCGCCACCCTTCCCATGCCGGATCGAGGTCCGGATATCTTTGGTTTGACCAGTTTTGGGTTGAATATGGTTGAGGCTCACCCAAAGGGTATTAGTTTTATGCAAAATTGGACTTCGTTGGTCATCATAAAATCGTTATGTTCTAAAACCCGCTGAGTCAGAAAATACGATTCTTACGAAAATGTCTGCCTGTAGTCCGTAGTCTGTAGGATTGGGTAGGAACGATAAATTTCAAAAGATCCTTAAGGGCGATAGAGCCTCAAGTAAATAAATTTCGTTTTTATTCTAAAATCGAAACAAATGTTTTTTTTTGGTTATTGTTGTAATTATCACTCTTAGCACCCCAAGGATGCTTTCCGAGCAGCGCCCTTGGTTATTCAGTGCGGCACTAGATATAGCTTGAAGAGCAAATGTCTTTGCATATTCCAATAAAATGAAGTGACCTACTCTTGCATACTTTTTCCTACTTTGAAAAAAATTGTAATCCTCTGTTCCTTCTTGCAGAGTTAAGTTCACCATTCGATTGTTTACCTAATGGCGACCCCATTCCTGCCATTCCTCGTGGCGACGCATCTTCTTCTGCTGACAGACAACATTCTCCTACCGAGCCTCCTCTTCGTGCCAGGTCCAGGTCTCCTCCTGCCAGGAACACAGCTCTACCTACAACGATTGCTTCTTCTGACGGACGTGAATATGAACTTGACCATCTCCAATTAATTCGACTTACTTCCCTTCAATATCCGCACCGGCAATACGTGCTTCGAAGATACACTTTTCCGCCGGATAAACAAATTAGTGTATTCAGAGGAAGAAATAGATATGGGCCCATGCCAATCCAAGAACAGATTGTATTATCAACGTCCGATGGTGACGTCCTTGCAATACTGGAGAGTAGTGATGCTCTTGCTGGAATATATGCTCATTCTCCTCGCATTCGCTCTAAAGGACGGGCAAAAATAAACATAGAAAGCGGCAGGATTACCTCATTGACCAAAGACGAAATCAGAGAAATTCAAGTAGGCGCCAAACACCGACTCTCATATCATTTTAGAGTGGATCGTGTAAGCCACCCTAGCGTATAACTTACTTTTGGAAAGGAACTAGCTATCGCTTCCGTTGTCATTTCAAAATTTAACTTTCTCTTAGTTACTTTGATGAAAAAAACTAATGTTGATACTCTTTGAGTTACTTTTGTATTTTAGAACTATATATATATAACATATATATACTAAACAAAATAATTATCGCTTACTTTAATCTGTATTCAGGGCTGCTACACAGTCACTTTTTGTCACTTTTTAAGGATAAAGTCGATATAGTCACTTTTTCAAATAAAAATATCACGTCAGTAACTTCTTCCAGTAAATTAGTACAAAGAACAAAGGAAGTTCTAAATTATATTGATTCTTTTAAAATTTCTTCTAAGTCATTTAAACTTACCCCCAACTCTTTGAAACTTCTTGAAATTTGCTGAATTCAATGGATCTTTTTTGGATTTTCAATTTTTCAATTCACACTAAGACTTTGAATTCTTATGGATTTTCCAGACTTCAAATCACTTATTCTATTTACTGTAATTCTACTGAAATTAGTAGAATATTTTGAATTTTTGAAAGCTTTTTTTTATTCATTCAAATGATTTGAGATTTCCCCTTAAGTTTCTTAAACCCACCGCAAATTCCTAGGCATTTCATCAAATCCTGTTGAATTCGATTGATTTTTTCCCAGCTGAATTCTAATTTAATCAATTACAATTTTTTTGAATTTATCTGCTTTTTCATGAATTCCGTCGAATTCTTCTTATTTCGCTCAAATTATTCTAAATTCAAACGAATTGTCTCTAATTTTTTTTTCAAAAACTACAAATATACATGGGGCGTTATTTCTCAAGTGTACACACTTACAATGTCAAAGTTGTCCGATCTAAGTTGAACTTAGGCAATGCCTTGTGCTATTGGATATTAGCTTACGGGGAAAAATTTTTGTCATTCCGATAAGTATTGACCGAGGGGGCGGTTTAGGATTTTCGTGGATATCGTCTATTTCGGCGATTTGCAACTCTTCTAATAGCGATGAAAAAATGTTGTTTAGTACAGTTTCCGTAGAGTTTTTCACGCCCTTTCGATTGGTGCTACGCTTTTTTTCAAAAAATAATTATTTGACTTTCAAAAATGAAGGTCAAAAGTAAATTTGACTTTGTTGCGAAAAAAGACAAATTTTTTTTTGTCTTAACAGAAAGCTTAGGTTTTTTCCTGTAAGACTATGTAGATGAGAAAGTGGGATTCAAATTTTTAATTTATGAAAATAAGCGTTGAGTACTCCGGTACGCGCATGCGCGCTAGAGCCCCGCGACGCACCGTGGTGCCTTCATGGTACTGTTTTTACGAAAAGTAATAATATATGCTAGTATATTTGATCGCTCTCTGCATTTGTAAGGGTTTAGACTGCCATTATCTAAATACCTGCATAACGTTCACTGATGAATTTTGAAAAAAAATCTGAATTTCGGAAAACCAAGTTATTGAATAAGTGGTCGGGCCGAAAAAGTGGTTTTATGAATTAACTAAATTTAAAGCTTGGAGATTTTTTCATGCTGATGTCTAGTCTTCTATCTGCCTTTCTTTCGGCCTTCCGTTTTCTTTAGTGACAGTTGTTTTCACTTTGTTTTCTACTTTTCGTTTCTTCTCTGTTGGGGATAAGTCGCATTCCGTGACTGAGGAAAATTTCTTCGATTGAAGTCTCCCATCTTCAGTAGGTATAAATGCATGGTATTGTAAAGTCCCTTTGATGGTCACTGTAGAACCGAATCTGCTTGTCAGATCTTCAGCAGTGGCTTCGTGATCATCCTTGCTACTAAAAATGACTTCAGTTTCCTTGCAGTACTTCTTTGCCCACAGAAATAGGGATGAAGCTTCTAGGATGCGATCTTCAGCGGAACATTTTAGGCTAAACCTTGCTGCATTTTGTTTAACATTCGCCCCGATGACATCACATGCTCATTGCTGATATCCTAGCTCACAAAGCAGATTTTGTAATTTCAGCTGAGTGGCATTAACATCCTACCGCTCCTGGTAAGGGAGCATGTGATGGCATAGGGACGAATGTTAAACGAAATGCAGCAATGTTTAGCCTACAATGTTCCGCTAAAGATCGCATGCTAGATGATTCATCCCTATTTCTGTGGGCAAAGAAGTACTGCAAGGAAACTGAAATTATTTTTATTAGCAAGGAAGATCACGAAGCCACTGCTGATGATCTGAAAAGCAGATTTGGTGCTGCAGTGACAATCAAAGGGACTTTGTAATACCATGCATTTATACCTACTGAATATGGGATACTTCAATTGAAGAAATTTTCCTCAGCCACGGAATGCGACTACTTCCCCAAAGAGAAGAAACGAAAAGTAAAAAATAAAATGAAAAAAACTGTCACTGGAAAAAACGAAAGGCTGAAAGAAAGGCAGTTAGAAGACTAGACATCAGCATAAAAAATATCCAAGCTCAAATTTTAGTTAATTCATAAAACCACTTTTTCGACCCGACCACTTATTCAATAACTTGATTTTCCGAAATGCATATGTTCCTATGCCTGAGTATCTAGCTTTCCATCATTTGTAAATAAACTTCCAAGATACCAGTAATGATCAATTTGTTCTATCCTCTCTTCGTATGAGGTAATGTTGCATGCTGCAATCTCATTCGTTCTCTCGAATACAATAATTTTTGTTTTATTTAATCTTAAGACACATGGTATTCATGCTAGTATTTAGTCTAACCCAATATTCTTTGCAAATCATGGGCTGACTTGGTCTTAACAATCTTATCATTTGCAAACGCTAATCCACGCAATTTGACAGTCCAGAGATCGACACCTCCTCTGCCTCATAGAGCCTATCTTAGACATTTGTTAATGAATGTATAAAATTTCCAAGAGGATGTAACGCATTCTTGCCTAACACTCTACCCCATATCAAACCAATTGCTAAGTGGTCTTTTTACCCTTACATCCGTTTGACTACCTCTATATATCACTTGTATTGCTTTCAGGAGCCAAAAATTGACTCCATACTCTTTCAGAACTTCTTAGAGTCAAATTATATCCACCTTTTCAAAGGCTTTTGCGAGATCAACAAATGCACCAAAAGTTTTTTTCTTTACTTTCTGACTTTTTTCTGCTATTTTTTTCAAGGTAAATATGTGATCCGTGTATGATCTACCTTGCATAAATCTGCATTGAACCATCCAGATCTTTTCTTGTGTTATGTCCATGACCTTACGAATATGTATTTTTCCGAATAATTTGCCTACTGTACATATTAAGTTAATATATATCTATACTCTCAGAGGGAAAAGTTGAGATTTTGCCATTTTCAATGTAATTTTTCAACTTATCCTCTCCTATGTCGCAGTTTTTATGCTAAATGGCATCACCTCTGAATAACTTTTCGTAATAGTCACCCCTACAGTCTTTTACTTCGTCCATATCGCAATTCCATTTGATTTCCCATATTCATAATCCTGGCTAACTCTGTACTTTTGCTTCATTTCCTAATAGTGTTAATCATTTTGCGATATAATTTCTTATTCCCTTAAATTACAATCAAGATTCATCATCGCTCTGTTTTTCCCTCAAAACGCAGAATGTTAATTAACAAATTTATATCTCATAAGCCATTCTTCGTAGGATATTTGCAAAGGGCTTAATTTGGTACTCATTCTATGCTCCAAAAACAAACTTATTTTACAATTTTACATTTTACCTATCTCTTAATCGGAAGTATCATCCTAAGCAAATGTGTTCAGAAAACGTTGTGATTTTGAGTTTTTTCGTTAATAACTAAAAAGTAATGAAGAATTCAGCTCCGAATTTGTCTGGGCTTCAAAAGGATGTCCATAAACATATTTTAAGCGGCTAATATGACTGTACTAATGAGGCGACACGTATTTCACTGTTTTGAGAAAGAAATGATTTTCAAGAAGTTATGATTATTTAAAATTCAAAGTTCGCTTTTAAAAAAATTCAAGTTTTATTAAAAACCTTCATACCATTTGACCTACTTGAATAACGAAAAAGTCTTGTATGTTTCATGTGGTCCAAAGTATTTTTCCGAGCAAGATCATTTTTTTCGAAACATTCAATTTTCGGATTTTTCTTAAAAACAAGAATAGATTTGACAAAATTAAAAAAAAAAGTCATGTTATCTCGTATTGTTTCCGAGAAAAGGAGAAATTCCAATTTGTCGAACAAGAAATTCTCGATGCCACAAACATGATTTGGCCTACATGAAACTCACAGCATGTTTTTTGTATATAAGCAAAAATTTAAAAAAGAAATATAATAAAGTATAAAAATGACTTTTGTTCAACACCTGCGATGAAAATGCGACTTCGGAGGCTCGTCTCGAGAAGACGAAGTTCTCTATTCCTCAACTGATGACGTCACATCATGTCATCCGCTTCAATGAGTGTTGCGACAACCTAATAACCTGATAAGAAAGAGGCACTTATTGCCACTAAGAACTTTTGCGATCTGTGACTAGCTGGTATCAAGAACATCTGGTGGAAAAAGTTTACTTCGACACACCAACATCTTGACCTCATATTTAAAGTCAGAGACGCCCATTCCACAGTCGCTGGTGTTAGGATGCACTATAATCTTACCGAAAAAAGGCGGCTCGTTCAAACCAGAGAATTAGAGGTCAATAAATTGTTTGAACACGCTATATAAGATATTTACAGCTATCCCTAACGATAGGATTGTTTGAAGAATTGAGAGAGTGTGGAGAAAGATGTACGAACAACGTAGTTAAAAAAAAAAAATGTGGTTAGCCTGCCGAGAGAACCTGCTGATCCACAATACTAAGATACATAGAAAGATTGATGCCTCTTTGGAAAACCAGATTTACTATCTCATCTGGAAATTATCGTGTGACAAAGAAGAGCGCATTCTTCCAGAGGCGCGTCTTTAAGAGCAACATTATGAACCCTCTGCTCATTTGCATCACAGTTCTGCCACTATCTCTCGCACTACGCAATTCTTCTGGGTACATATATTACGACACTAATAATCTCAATCATAAGGTCACTTATTTTTTTCATATATATGACCGGAAGATCTATGCTTCTAGTGCAAATCAACTTCAACGTGCTTTAAATACCCTTAAGGTGTACACAGAAAAGATTGGTGTGCAGTTTGCATTGGACAAGTGTGTCAAAATAAATCTGAAGCGAGGATGGATTGCCGAAGTTCCCAGGGACCTTGAACATTTGGATATAAGTGTTTTACGATTTGTTCAAAAATTTCGGGAATTTGAAATAAAACTTAGGCACCATACAGTCGTATGCAAAGCTTAATCAAAATCATTAAAAATACATCCCTTCAGAAGCAACGCACGCGCTGAGGCGATTACAAAATTTTTTGAATCATTCTTCTATACTCATTTGAAGAAATTTAATTTCCAAATGCTCATCACGTCCTTCAGAATCCCGTGAATGTAATTGAAAAATTTTTCTTTCAATTGTAATTTGTGTTTTGGGAATAGAAAATAATAGCACGGGGCTAGATCCGGAAAGAAGACGGAATTGTGGTTGGACCATGACTTGAATCGATTTTGAGGCCAAAAAATCGCAGACTTTGATGAAGTTGTGCACAGGTGCATCGTCATGGAGAAGCCACCAGCTGCCCTTTTCTTGGAACTCAGGACAAACCCGAGGAATTATTTCGACCAAACGCTTCATAGCGGCAAGGTAGAAATCTTTGCTAACTGTCTGGCCTCTTAGAACGAACTCTCGATAAATCAGCCCATTCGAATCCAAAAAAAATTATGAGCATTGCTTTTACTTCTGAGGTTTGCGAATTTAATTTTTTCTGTGTCATCAAGTGATTCCCGATCATTTTTGAAACTCTCATAAAATTTGAAAGTGTTTGTTTTGAATAGGGCTTCGTCCCCGTAAGCCACACGTAATATCCGAAGTCTGGGTAAGAGATATTAAAATGAGAATCTGATAAAAAAGTCTTGAGTGTTACTAGAATGAGACCGTCGGTGGAATCCCAGAGTTATTTATTTTACATCGAAAGTAAGAGCATCAAGTCGTCTTATTCAAGAACAAGTGATGCAACAAATAATACCGTAAACGAGTGATCTGTAGTTTCCTTGAACATTAATCAATATATATTTTCTCTTCCACAGGTCGCAATTTGAAGCAATGCTTATAATTTTTTCTCGATCTGAATGGGCTGATTTATCGAGAGTTTGGTCTAACGGGCCAGACACTTGTGCCTGTGCACAGATTCATCAAAGTTTGCGATTTTTTGGCCTCAAAATCGATTCAAGTCATGGTCCAACCCCATCCCCCCTACTTTCCGAATCTGGGCCCGTGCTACTATTTTCTATTTCCAAAGCTCAAATTAAATTTGATCCAAAAATTTTTCAATTACATTCACGGGATTCTAAAGGACGTGATAAAATCGCAACGTTTTCTCAACACATTTGCTTAGGTTGATACTTCCGATTAAGAGATAGGTAAAATGTAAAGTGTTTGACGTATGGCTTACGAGATATAAATTTCTTAATTAGCGTTGTGCTTTTTGAGGGAAAAACAAAGCGAAGATGAATCTTCATTGTTGGACAAATAATCGCGATCAAATTTTTGCAATTAAACTCTCAAATTGGAAAGATCGAAGTATTAAAACATTTTTTTGATTTCAGGATACAGAAAATGATGGAGAGATGCGGAAGCATTTCGTCAACATTAAATCGAAAAAGTAGCTTTAAGATCTCAAAAAAATTTTCAAATTGTTCAGATAAAATCGATATAAACAATAATGTTTTCCATACTTCTAGGTGCCAACGTAATTCTGTGAAATTTTTGATAAAATTTTTGGAAATGATATCATTTGAGAATTAATATATTGTAACAGTGTAACTTTTTTGTCATTGTTGGATTAGGAACATAACAACAAAATTTAATACTCCAAATCATTACACTTAAGAATCGAGTAGCAAAAATCCACCACGATTTTTTTGCAACAATGAAAATTCATCATCGCTTCGTCTTTTCTGAAAAACGCACAATGTTGAATAACAAATTCATATCTCGTAAATTGTTTGTCCTGGGATATTTGCTAAGGACTTATTTTGATACTCACTTTGTTAATAATAAAAATCAGTTAATAATTCAGCAGAATAACACTAGAATATAAATCAGTTATTCTGTTAACTAAAATTCTTAGTTGACACATTAATCAGTTTTTTTCCATAATTGTACAAAATGCTGATCATTTATACTCTGGTCTTCACCTCCACGCTCATTCTTAATCCTAAGGTAAATATAATACTATACTATATCTATAATTTTGAAGTCGTTTCTATAAAGCTTAATGCATACAATTTCGAGAAATGATCATGAAGTGATAATTTTTCATATTGAAGAAAATATGTGAAATATTTGATTAAGAAAGCGAATTGTGAAATGAGAATTAAGAAATGTAGACCGGAATACAAATTTATAAAAAGTTGTTAAATTATGAATATCATATACCTGATAACAAGAGCCTTGGTTGAGGTAATCTTTCTTTCCTTGGTCTGATTTATGTAATATAAATATGAATATTTCAGAAAGACAAGCTAAGCTTCACGCCTATAATTTATGAGATGAGGATTATGATAGTTTATATAATATATATATTCTAATGGAATACCCGAATAAAACTTAGATAGCTGTCAACCCCAATTCTTCATTAACGCATTAATCAGTTTTTCCACAGTGCGAAAAATGAGCCACGTTTATACTCTGGTCTTTACTTTGACGCTCATCCTCAATTCTATTGGTGAATATAATACTATACTATATATATAATTTTTAAAAACGTTCTTGTAAAGCTTATATGAATACAAGTTCAAAGAATTACCATAAACTAATAAATTTTATAAAGAATATACAGGGTGTCTAGCGACCTTGAAAACCTGGAATTCTCCTTGAATTTTTTTTAAACCTTGGAAACCTGGAAATCTCCTTGAATTTTTTACGAGAACCTTAAACTTTAATTATTTCTTGTTCGCTTTTTAAATAGTAATTTTGATGAAATGCAAAGAGTAATTTGAATTTCTTAACCTATTATGAAAGAAACATCTCGCTTAGAAAAAAATCTTGCTACTGAAATGTGTTTTATTCATCAAGATATAATTTATCTTTTGTTTATTACAGAATAAATAAAGAGATTTCAAAGCACTTTTTCCAGACTGTACCAATTATTTTATAGATTGCAAAGAACAGACTTTAATATTGTGAATAATTCTAGAAGTTTTTTATTTCTTCTCCGCTAATATAGAACATTGAAGTATAAATTTTGTTGTGGTATTCAACTTAGAAATTATAAAAATTATTAGTTTAAAATTTCGATGTTAATTCACTTTCAGAATTAGAATAAGCCATGGTTATACAACGGATTTTTTGAGGGGTTGACCACTCGGTTTTTGAGTGTACACCAGATTTCAAAAGGTTACAAAATATTTCTAAAGATTTCAAAACATTTCAAACATTTCAATATATTTTAAATATTTTTAACATCTTATAAAAATTTCACGGATGTGAAAGATTTAAAAAAGGCGCGCAGACCAGATTTCCATCAAGATTTCACAGCAATTTCACAAATATTTTTAAGATTTAAAGGATTTCAAAGGTTTGAAAAAGGGTACAGTAAACCTGATTTCAAAGAATTCAAAAATTTGAAAGAATTTCAAGAGGTTTTAAAACATTTCAAAAGATTTCAAATAATTCAACGATTTTAACGAATACAAAAGATTTTCCAAACAAAGATTTAAGAAAGATTTCAGAAACATTTCAATAGATTTCACAAAGATTTCAAGATTTTAAATATCGTTTGTAATACTTAAAAAAATTCCAACGAATTCACGAAGATTTCAAAAGATTTCAAAGGCTTCAAACATTTCACAAAGATATCGAACATTTCACAAAGATTTTAAAACTTTCAAAAGATTTTAAAGATTTTAAACAATTTCAAAATTTTTTAGGAGATATCAAAAGATTTCATAAAAAACTCATAAAGATTTCAAAAGAATCCGAGAATTTGAAAGATTTCAACAAGGGTGCAGTACACCAGATTTCAAGGATTGCAAAACATCTCAAACGTTTTAAACGATTTAAACATTTTTGAGAAGATTTCAAACATTCGAGTGATTTGAAGCGATTACAAAAGATTTACGAAAGATTTCAAAGAATTCATAAGGATTTCAGAAGATTTCTTGAATTTCAACGATTTCAAAAGGGGTACAGTACACCAGATTTCAAAGATTTCAAAACATTTCAAAGATTCTAAGCAATTTCAAAAGGTTTCGACACATTTGAGGAAATTTAAAAAAAAATTCAATGATTTCAAACGAACACAAAAGATTTCGCAAACAAAGATTAAAGAAAGAGTTCGGAAATATCTTAAATATTTCATTAAAATTTTAAAATATTTCAAACAGTTACACAAATATTTCAAAGATTTTAAAGATTTTACAAAAGCTTTAAAAAATTCCAAAAGATTTCTCAAAGATTTCACCGAACTTTCAAGCTTTCACTAAGGTTTGTAATACTTCAAAAAATTCCAACGAATTCACAAAGATTTCAATGATTTCAAAAACATTACAAAGATTTAAAAATATTCCCAAAGATTTCACAAAGACGACTCATGTTCGCAAAAAATTAAGAATTTATTTATGATTCGGCTTTCTTTATAAATTGTTGGTCAATAAAAAATGAAATGGCTCTTTTTTTACATGTATGAAAAACGTTTATTTCATTATTTGATGTAAAAAAAAGGGGACCTGGAAAAATTTAATTTCTTGACCTGGAAAACCTGGAAAAGACCTGGAATTTTGTTTCTAAGAATCGCTAGAAACCCTGATATAATGTTAGAGATGGTAGAAATGACATACTTCAGACGAAAAAAAATTCATTTGTTGGATCCTTTATTCCAATTCATCGACGTTTCGAAAATTCATAGTTTTCCTCGTCAGGATAAAGTCACTAAAAAGAGAAGTTTATTAAAATTATCATGAAGTTTGAACAGTTCCAAATTCTCCTTTTCCCATTGTTCTATGAAAAAATTGTAAAAAAATTAACTTAAATTTTTGTTTGTTAAATTAAGTGTAACAAAAAAGTCAAAAAGTGAGGTTAAGGAATGGAATTGATATATTTACCTATTAGGTTATCTTCCTTTCAGGTTACATCTTTGTTAAAATTTTCAACTTTATGTTGATACTTAAATTTCAATAGTATGTTTCAAAATTGTAATTAATAATAATAATTTTATAAAAAACATTGTGAAAAGAACAGAGACAAAACTGTCGTTTAGCTCTATTTTTCAAACGAGAAGAAGAGAATTTACATAAAAAGGTACTAAAATTTCTAAATAATTCTAATAACTAAAATTAAACATAAAGAATTAAAAAATTATGCTGATAATTAATTAAATGTAAGTAAAAATTGCACTAATATAAAGAATTAAGTAAAAACTTCACCAAGTTGAAAAGAAAAAAAAAATTATTTAGAGCATCAACTATTAGCAATATAAGTTATCCATTGTTGTAAATTTAAAAAATAGATAAATTTGGTAAAATTTTTGTTTGTTAAATTAAAAGTTAGATAAGATTACAAAAACAACATGGTTAAATTAATTAAAAATTAAAATATTAATGTTATATTCTTTTTATTTTATTAGTTGCAAAATTCAAATTTTATTAATTTCTTAAATTAAGGAATCCAAGATTATATTATATATTGGACTATAATTATCGAGATCTGAAATTATGTTTGAGAAATTATTACCATTTTTCTTAACAAAGAAAATTTCTGCTATTAATCTATTACATTTATTAGGTTCATGATGTAAAACTGTAACATTTTCCCAATCAATTAAATGTCCAGTTTCAACCTGGTGTTTAGCTATGAATTTATGGTGTTTTGCATTTTGTCTAAAATGAGCATGATGTTCTTAAATTCTTTTAATTTAATTTAATTCGCTTAACTGTATGACCCAATAAACTTATGAAATGGACACTTGCTCCTAAATTCGATGTTTCTATATGCTCACCGTTTCCTGGATAACATGCTTTTTTTTGCTTCGGAGATCTTCAAATACGGAGGATATGAAACATTGCCACTTATGTCTTGATTGTACGTTGCTAGCTTTTCGTCTTTCCTCTTCGACAGACCTATTTCCACGTATATCGCCAAGATTCTCTGCAATTTACTTTCGTCATCATCTTCCTTACAAAGCTGCTGCGTCCCAGATTCATCATCGGACTGATTTTCAATCAATGAAAGTGCTTTGGATAATTATTTCTTGCTATAATTTGAAGCAAGTTCTTGGACGCGACTTTTCTTCGTCTTTTCGGATCCATCTTCAAATGATAATCGTGGTCTTCCTCTCTTTAGAACATTAGCCAAACCTTTTGTTCGGATAGGTGGACAAGAAAAAGGTATCTTGAATTCTGCTTGTAAGAATTCAGCATAAAAGAGTCAACCAATTTTGTTCTTATAACCATTAACTGACTTTCATCAGAAGAAGACGTAGCCTTAATATTATCCAAAATCAAATCTACTTTGTTATATTTTGATTGTGGATCACTATTTCAAATGATATCACATAAGTGCTGATTTTTTATTCTGTACTCCATGTTAAAAAATACTTCGAAGGTTTCCCTCAATATCTCCGTAAAAACACGCAGTCTATTTATGAACGTCTTCTTTGAAACAAAATAAAAACAAATGAAGGAAACAAAATGAGGTACGACTTGAAGTTGTAGAAGCAACTTCAAGTCGTTATTGATTTGTTTTTCTAAAACACGAATGCCTGAAGCATGAATGCCTAACTAAAAATGTCCCTTTTCAGGGCCACATGATATGCAAAGTCCGATTGCGCAACTTCCCCGTGGCGCATATCAAGTAACTAGAAAAAATATGACAGCAAGGATTCTTTTACAAGACATCCAATAAAATGAAGTGACCTACTCCTGCATATTTTTTCCTACTTTGAAAAAAAGGTAATCCTCTGTTTCTTCTTGCAGAGTTCAGTGCACCCTTCGATTGTTTACCTAATGGCGACCCCATTCCTGCCATTTCTCTTGGCGACGCATCTTCCTCTTCTGACAGACAACATTCTCCTACCGAGCCTCCTCTTCGTGACAGGTCCAGGTCTCCTCCTACCAGGCACACATCTCTACCTACAACGGTTGCTTCTTCTGACGGACGTGAATATGAACTTGACCAACTCCAATTGATTCGACTTACTTCCCTCAAATATCCGCACCGGCAATACGTGCTTCGAAGATACACTTTTCCGCCGGATAAACAAATTAGTGTATTCACAGGACGAAATACATATGGGCCCATTCCAACCCAAGAACATATTGTATTATCAACACCCGATGGTGACGTCCTTGCAATACTGGAGAGTAGTAATGTTCTTGCTGGAATATATGCTCATTCACCTCGCATTCACGCTAAAGGACGGGCAAAAATAAACATAGAAAGCGGCATGATTACGCCATTGACCAAAGAGGAAATCAGAGAAATTCAAGTAGGCTCCAAACACAAACTCTTATTTCATTTTAGAGTAGAGCGCGTAAGCCACAGTAGCGTATAACTTACTTTTGGAAAGGAACTAGCTATCGCTTTCGTTGCCGTTTAAAAATGTGCCTTTCTCTTAGTTACGTTTATGAAAAAAACTAATGTTTGATACTATTTCAGTTACGTTTGTATTTTAGAACTACATATATATGTAATATATATACTAAACAAAATGATAATCGCTTACTTTATTCTGTATTCAGGGCTGCTACACAGTCACTTACGTCACTTTTTGTCCCTTTTTTAAGATAAAGTCGATGTAGTCACTTTTTCGAATAAAAATATCACGTCAGTAACTTCTTCCAGTAAATTAGTGCAAAAAACAAAGGGATTTCTAAATCATATTGATTCTTTCAAAATTTCTTCCAACTCATTAAAACTTACCTCGAACTCTTTGAAACTTGTTGAAATTTGCTGAATTCAATGGATCTTTTTTGGATTTTCAATTTTTCAATTCACACTCAAACTTTTTAATTCACCTTAAATTCTTATGGATTTCCCAGACTTTAAATCACTAATTCTATTCACTCTAATTCTACTGAAATCAGTAGAATCTCATTTCGCTTGAATTTCGATAAAAAATATTGATAGAATTTATGACTATTGCTGATTCAAACTGCATGTTTGTTTTGCAACATCACTCCGTCGCGACGTTGGTCCCTGGTCAATCTTTTTAGCAATCAACCCTGGCGAAGAGCTAAACAAATTCACCATACGTCATAGTTTACAAAAAAAAAACACAAACTGACTAATATTTCCATAGTAAGATCCACAGTCTTCACTTCAATCACATCCATTAAGTGAAGTTCTCCACGAGGGGCCATTAGTATACAAATATTTATTTTTTAATGAAACTTTTAAAATTATTTTCAAATTTATGAATGTTCAGTAATTTCTTGTTTATAGTTGCATGATTATTTATTCAATCATTTACGATTATTATTATCAAACGATCATTCGTTGCAGGCTTATATCACTCCACGCATCTACATTCTGGCATACAATGTTTGCTTTCTCTAGATCCATACATCTTTTCATGCAAGCTCTTGTATGTCATGCATGGTGCTTCGTCCAACGTTCTCTGTTTGTTCGCTCAATGTGCCCAAATCATCTTAATAAATTTATTTCACTCTTGTCAAACAGTTTTTTCTTCACAATATAAGGTAAATGCACTAGTGATCGTCACCTCAAGTCAAATTACAAATTAAGAACGCTTATAATTGTATTTAAAACACAATTCTCATTTCCACAAAGGGCTTAACCAAATAAAGCAGATATAGAAAAACTCAATTTTGATTACTTCTCATGATATTTGATTGGAGTCAATTTTTATTCACGATAAAAATTCAAATTATGCAAATGCGTTAGTTATCGTCAGGCACGTAACCAAGTATTAAAACAAGAAAAGTATACTAATTTGATAGAAGGATATTTAAAATGACCTAAAATGACATCTTTTATCATACGCGGCAAGAGCGAGTCTTGTTATACGAAAAATACTGGGCCATCTGACGATAACTAATGCAGTGACGATTACCAGTGCATTTACCTTATTTCTTGAGAAGCAGGTAATTACTGATTGCGTCAATCACCGTTTTACCGCATATATTCCGCAAGAATTGCACGCCAACCGCGCTAACTTTACTACCATAATCTTTTTGGTACGTTCAGATCTTGCTACCGTACAGCACATAGGGTGCAAGTACAGAGTAACATATTGCAATTTTAGCTCCATATGCCTTCATATGTTCCTAAGCCTGAGTATCTAGCTTTCCATCATTTGTAAATAAACTTCCAAGATACCAGTAATTATCAATTGTTTCTATCCTCTCTTCGTATAAGGTAATGTTGTATGCTGCTTTCTCATTCGTTCTTTCAAATACAATAATTTTTATTTCATTGAATGTTAAGAAACATGGTATTGATGCTAGTATTTAGTATACTCATTATTCTTTGCAACTCATGGGCTGACTTGGTCTTAACAATCTTATCATCTGCAAACGCGAATCCACGCAATTTGACAGGCCAGAGATTGACATCTTCACCAAATTCAGCCAATCTTAGACATTTGTTAATGAATATATAAAATGGCCAAGAGGACATAACGCATTCTTGCCGAACACCCTACCCAATGTCAAACAAATTACTAAGTGGTCTTTTTACCCTGACAGCCGCTTAACTGCCTCTATATATCACTCGTATTGCTTTCAGGAGCCAAAAATTGACTCCATACTCTTTCAGAACTTCTTAGAGTCAAATTCTATCCACCTTATCAAAGGCACCAAGTACACATGTCTATCATTTTATGCCTGAACCCATTATTTGTAATAAACAATCCCTTTTGTAAGCATAAGCTAACAAATGTATTCCAGTCACTTTTCGTTTTTGGCTCTCCGAAGTGATTCACTACACTGTCAGTACCCGCGTTTTCCCCGCCAACTCAGCCATTCATATATCCCAGTAGAATGATTCTTTCCCCAGTATCGCAAGTATCTATAATATTATTAAACGATTTCTAGAAGGCATTTTTTACTAAAATAATTATATCATCGACTGGCGCATGGCACAATATAATGAACATTCTTCCGATTCTCACTTTTATTCTAACGCATAACAATCTGGAAGATACACATTATAAACTTTCAAATGCCGTTCCGCTCTTTCAATCATAATCAGACTGACTCATTGACTATCGTGCAATTTATTATCCACTCGCGACAATAGTTTGATTTTTTTTCTGTCTTTTTCCTCTCACATCCCTTCTTTTTCGTTTCAGGAACACATGATATATCTAGTTTCTTTACGCGCATTGCATTTCGCAATTTTCTTTCCTCGACATCATTTACACCTCTAGCATTCCACATACCCTATCTCCATTCATTGCCTGAAACTTTTTCGCGGGCATTTCTTTCGTCAACCGAAGATTCAAACCAATCCAAGGCTATTGTCAGTATTATTGATTGTTGAAAGTATACACTCAACAACCAACTGGATGCGAGAAATGTATACCGTGAGTAAAAATCATCACCAAAGCTAGTAGCCAATACTTCATAAAGTAGTGAATCCAGTTTCAAGGAGAGGTGTAGGAACAAAACTAAAACCGAAAGAGCAATGATCGGTTTGTCTTGCATAAGAAGAAAGGCACCAGCCACCTGCTGATTAGTATCAAAAATAAAACAATTCCTTCATTGCTCCCAAAAATTCAATGAATTAGTTTAAAGTTCCAGAAATTTCCTTCAAATGACGAGAATCCGACAAATTTTCTCAAATTACACGTTTTCATGAATTTACGAGAAATACGTTTAAAATAGACTGACGTTGTTGCTACACTTGAGAAATATTTCAAAAGAATCGTGTTTTTTGAAAGAAAAATGTTATGTTTACATTATTTTTTAAAACTTCTTATACTGATGTATTTCAATGCGTAGATTACGAACATGGACATGAAAAGACCTGTAAATATAATTTTCCTTGTAAATACTTGAAAAATTACGTTCTTCTTTGCAAAGTGTGAACACTATCTGTACCGATAGAGAGCATATTGCAAGCATACTGAAGCGACTGTCACGAATTTTAGAATGTTTTTTTCACTCAAGTGTTTTTTATCTCATTGCCAAGATATAGCCAAGATGATTTTGCAAGTCTCGCCCCTGGCCGCTAGCGAGACTTCATTTTTCCTCTTCAAGTCGAAATTTTGCGTCTTCAAGCCAAACTGAAGGACACCGACAACAAAAGGCTCCCAATGCATCCGAAGGTCATCACTAATCCGCTTTAAATTTCACAGAATGTTTATATTATTTATCTCGTAAACGGAAGGAAATATTTTTACTTGGGTATAAGCGTAGTATACCCGATTCAACGTTATTTGTTGCCGACGCCGGCAGTGTGGGCACCACCTATACATTATTGAAATTTGAATTCAGATAAATTCAGATAATTTCTGATGCGCTTGAAGTGCGGGAATTAGAATTGCTTGTAAATCAATAATGGACATTCATCAGATAAGTTTCTCTTCTTCGCGAATAATACTTTTTTTTCAAATTATAAGGGAGCTTTCATTAATTAAATAAGGATGTTTTCATTATTTGTTTTATTTCTTTCCAGGATTTCATAGTCCTGAGGAGAAACTCTCATGGTTTAGGTCTGGTGACCGTCCGTCATACTTTCCCAGAAAGTAGGGGTATTGAGGGGAAGTATAGGAGTTTGGGGAAGTGGAGGATGTTTAGAGAAAGGAAAAGTGAGAAGAGAAACTTAGTCAGAGTAGCAATATGAGGGGGAGCGAGGGGGGAAATAGGGAAGTGAGAAAATATGAAAAATTAGGGGAAGTGGGTGAAGTGCAGGAAAAAAATAGGAGGGGTAGTAGGTGATGTACAGGGAAGTGAAAAGAGGGGTAATGGGGAAGTCAGGGTTGGTGCCAGAGCGAAAGAAGATAAAAGAGAGAAGGGGTAGTAGAGGAAGTACAAGGGAGTGAGAGGAGGGTTAATAGGGAAGTCAAGGTTGGTGCGACAGCGAAAGAAGGGTGTATGAGGAGAGTGGAAGTAGAGGAAGGAGATATAGGGAAAGTAAGTTGTGGCTTCCTAGGGAAGGTTAGAGGAGAGGAATTACGGACAGGAGGAAGAAAAAAGCCAAAGGAGTGGGAGAAGGGGCGGCAAATAGGGACGGTGTGATGTGAACTACTTAGTCACTTATCATTTTTTGTTTTAAATTCTAATCCACCAACAAATTCCCTTGAAATTCTTTATAATATATGGAAATCCCTCGAAATTCGGTTCAATCTTTAGAAATCTTATCAAGTTCTTTAATATCCTTGAATATACTTGTCATCTTTTGAAATCTCTAAAAATTATTTGAAATCTTATGAGATCATCGAAACCCCTTTAAATATCCTAAAATTACTTAATTTCCTAAAAATCCTTTCCAATCACTTCCATTTTGTTTAAACTCTCCAAATCTTCGGAATGTCATTGAAATCCCCTGATACCCTTCAAAATGCATTAATATACTTCGTTATCTTTAGGCATTCTTCAGAATCCTTTGAAATTCTGTGACTTCTTCAGAAATATTCTAGAATCTTCAAAAATCCTTCAAAATCTCTTCAAATTTGGTTGTACTCTGCGCAAATTATTCTTATTTCTCTAAAGTTCCAAAAAATCCCTAAAAGTTGCTAAAATTCCTGAAAGAAATTGAGATTCTTTTTGAAACTGTACCAAGCAATTTCTTCAAACTCTTAAAATCATTTGAAATCGGTGAAACCCCTCGTGACCTTTTGGAATTGTTTAAAATCCTAACATGTTTAATCCTTGAAATTTAGTAATTCTTTCAAATACTTTATATTCCTTTTGAATAACTCAATATTCCTTGAAATCCGTTGAAGACCTTTCAAATCACTGAAACTCTTTCACATCTGTTGAAATCTCGATTACAGTGAAAATAATTGTTATGTTAAGTAACAAATATAAAATCTTACGTAAGAAATGGAGGGGCTCACAAAATTCGTACGAATCCTCATGATAGGGTTGGGTTCCAAAATTAAAAAAAAAGATCGTTGCATAATTATTGAACATTCTCCAAGATCCCTTACAATACTGCTGCTATATAATAGTCCGAAAGCCTGCGATCATCAATAAAGAAATCGCCCTCCGGGACGCAAGTGCTTAGGATGTTTCGGTTGCACTTAGAACCAAGTAATCGGTGTTCGAGCTTGGCATCCCCGGCCCTTTCACCCTTCCAAGAATGGCTTTCCTATTTCTGTGTGTCTACACACACTTAAATCCCTACCAGAATGAAACGGGGATGAGTGGGTGGGCGGCTAGGGACTACATTCTACAACAACTTCTATTAGCATAAAGTCGCTCCAGACGCGACAACTACCCTCCCTTCTCTCTCCAGGACTCGCAAATAAACTATCAACTTTATTGGTAGCGCTTAAAACATTATATCGCGTCGTAGTCAACGTCGACGCCTTCATTTCTTTTCCTATTCTCATTAAAGTCTGCGGATTTTTTACGACGGTACCTCATCATCAGCGAATCCTTTGCAACCCATCAGGTCTCCCGAGGGGTGGTGACGAATTCAAATGATGTGTCAATTTACGATTGGGGATTGCTGGACTGGAAGGGGATTGTAATATGAAATGGTGTTGATTTTATGAGCGACAATCCTAGACGTCTTTTAATATTCATAGATATGTAGATTATAGGTCGTCTTTTAGCCTTAAGTAGGTAAGGGGCCGTCCATGAACTGCGCTACCAATTTTGGGCGATTGTGGACCCCAACACGTTTCAGACAAAATTGAGTGAACTGACCTAAATTTTCGAAAATTTCTCGTTTCCATTCAACCAGTCAAGTTTTCCCGAGTAAGGCCTGATGTCACCATGGGTATCCACTGGAGATCCAGCAGGGCCAGACCGTGCCTACGATCTTTTCCTGAAGCAGGTGTCAGGTGTCTTGGACTGCTCCCAATTCTGAACTATTTTTGACCCCCTCTCCACATTATTGACCGTAGTTTTCTCTTACCTTCCGAACTTCTCTCGGAAATAATAACGAAATAAATTCCTTTAAGTAGAATTAATGCAGATACCATATTGAACTTAATGTAAAACGCTTCATATTCCTGAAAATTTTCAACAAAATAGTTGCCTATATTGTTTGGGTTTTCTGAAAGTATAAAAAACCGTGGGGTGGAAATATGGTTGGGAGGGGGGGGGGGTAGTTAATTCAAATTTGATAGAAGATTCTATTGTCATCCGAAACACGTATGTATGCAAAGTTTTATGTCGATTTAATATGTGGAAGTGTGTAAAATTGGAATGAAATATGTTCAGGCTGACATACACCCCTACTAATTAAACTCTAAACCAGGTAGCTGATTCTTCAATTAAAAAAATGAATTTTCAACAAAGCATATAACAGTTGATATTCTAACCAAAAAAGGTTTGAATTTTTTATTTAAAACAAATAATTAAGTCCTCAACCAAAACAGATTAATTGTGAACCAAACGGTTGCATTTTTGAAAAAAAAAATAGAATTTAAGTGAAGAAGACTCCTTTTCGGCTAAAAAGGTAGAATTTTCAATGAAATACCTGAATTTTCGATCAAAGAAATGAATTTTTAACTAAAATGGTGTATCCTCAACTAAAAAGATAAATTTTCAACAAAATAGTTCTGTATATGATAAAAGAATTCAAAATTCAACCAAAAAGTGAAATTTTCAACCAATTTAATCAAGAAGATTCATTTCCTACCGTAAAGACGAATTTTCAACAAAATACTAGGATTTTGAACCAAGTAGTTGAATTTCCAAACAAAAAAGATTAAAAAAAAAAAAAAATTGATTAGCAGTTTGAACTCGAAAGTTCATTGCCTCACTACCCGATTCGGGTAGTGTTTCTAGGTGGATATTTACAACCAATGTGGGCCCACCATACCCACGACGGGCCAACAGCAACGCAGTATTTCCTGAACGGTCACCCATCCAAGTACTAACCGCGCCCAACAATGCTTAACTTCAGTGATCTTACGAGAACTGGTGTTTCCAGAGTGGTATCGCCGTTGGATTAAACCAAAAATAAAACAAATTTTCAACAAAATAGCTCAATTTTCAACCAAAGGAATGAATCTTCCCCCAATAAAAATATTCATTCACAAAAAAAGTTGAATTTTTTAAGCAGGAAAGTTTTTCTACTGAAAGAGATAAATCTTCAGTTGGAAAAAAAATTTTCAACAAAAAACAAATTAATTTTCAATCAGGAAATTCCAAACCAAAAATATAATAGTAGACTTTCTAACCAAGAAAAATTGAATTTCAAGCAAAAAATAGTTGTCTCAACAAAACAGTCTACAGGCCACGATTTTAATTTAACTTCAATTTTTTTTCTAAATCAAAGTTTATAAAATTATCCATAGATCGTTCGAGGCCGATTTTGAAAAAAGTTTTTTTTATATTTTTTCATTCAATAAAAAAAATGGAAAAAAATGTTTTTTTTTAGAAGAGAGAATTGTGAGTGAAAATGGATTCATGGGGATTGACAGTAATTCGTGAATTGATTTGCACAAAATTTGAACAATTTGCAGACAAAAACCGTTTTTTGATTGAATTCGTAAAATATAATGAATAAATTGTTATTTTATAAACAAATTTTATAATCAGTTATTCATAGCAGGTAGTTTGTTTAAATAAATGAATTTTTTTTATCAAATTGGCCAAAAATTATACGAAAATATCACAGAATTATCAGCATTATTCATTCAATAACAACTTATGATTTGTTAAACAAATTTAATCAACAAATGCACTGTATGGCTATTTTTAAAGGTGAAAACTTGTTTTTTTTAACGTAATGAAGTGTAAGTAACTAATTTCTGAATTTTTGGGGAGCTTATATGATAATCAATAATTTTCATTGTTAACAACAATTTTTTAAACAAATTTTTATCATCTCATGCATTTGAAAAAAAATTCATTTCTTTAGAAAATTAACAGACATATTTAAAATTAGCGTTACCGTCAACAGTTGGTTACGTTGAAAGAAACAAGTTTTTACTTTCAAAAATAGCCGAAAAATGCATTTGTTATATAATTTTGTTTAAAAAATTATCAATTGTTATCGACCGATAGCACAGAGCCATTACTAAATCAAAGGTCTGCTAATATTCTTGAAAAACAGAATTTTTTTTCTCAAAAAATGCATTAGATGTAAAAATTTGTTTAAACAATTGTTGTGAACAATTAAAATTATTGATTGTCATATAAGCTTCCAAAAAGTTTATAAATTAGTTATTTACACTTTATTGCGTTAAAAATCCCAAGTTTGTTCCTCTAAAGATAGCCAGACAGTGCATTTGTTGATTAGATTTATTTAAACAATCATCAGTTGTTATTGCATGAATAAATCTGATAATTTTGTGACCTTCTCGTATAATTTCTGCCCGATTCAATACAAAAAATTTGATTTATTTCAACATAACTACCTGGTATGGATATTTGTTTATATAATTTGTTTATAAAATAACAATTTATTTACTATATTTCACGAATTCAATTAAAAAACGGTTTTTGTCTACAAATTATTCAAATTTCGTGCAAATAAATGGACGAAACACTGCCAATCCCCATGAATCTATTTTCACTCACTTATTTGTTTATAACAAATTCAGGAAATTCTTAAACAATTTCTAAGCTACTAGACAACTTTTATGGATAGTTGCTTCATTAATTCTAGGTTTTTTGGATTGAATCCAAGTACTTTTTCAGAACTGGTACTCTTCTAAATAAAAAACAATTTTTTTCCATTTTTGTTATTAAATAAACAAATGAAAATGAAAATTTTATAAGCTTTGATTTTTAAAAAAATAACATTAAAATTGGATTAAAATTGTCTTTGTGCTTCCTTTATATTTGTACACAGACCTCTTAAAATTGAAGGTCAAAGCATTGACAACTGTAATTTGGTGATTGTGAATTCTCTTTTGTTAAAGCTCCTTTGACTTTAACGCACACATTCTCATCACATGCATCGTGCTTCGCACTCGATTTAGTCCAAAGTGCGAACTTTTCTAAATTGAGTTCAACTTTATTATATTAAATGTATCTTTTATTTATTTCTATACCTCGGTCTGGGACTGCTTATTCAGATATTGCAAAATAAAGTACATTTCAATAAATGTATATTACTAAAATTCATAATATGCATTTATATTGAAACAAATGTATTTTTATTGTCTTGTCTTTATCATTAAAGAAAGTGCGCATGTTAAAAAAAAAAAACTTTGTTAATTAACATTTTATTGCGCCTTTTGTCATTTTTCCAACAAATTAATTTATTTACTTGAAGTTAATTTTTAGGATTTGAACAAAAAATACGCATTATACCAAAACAGAATCGATAAAAAATCTGTAGATATTTTTTGGGTGCACAGTTTTTGTCTATTCATCTTGTTGCGTAACTTGTGTCGTTTTTCCAAAAAATTTTATTTTAATATTTCAAGTTGTTTTGACGAATAAAATAAAAACTACTAACAAATTTATAGATATTTTTGAAGTGAACAACTTTTGTTCATAAATTTTTTTTCCGTTCCTTGAGTGGTTTTTCCAAAAATTGCATTTTTTTATTTTTATTGCTATTTTTAACTATCATAATAAAAACTACCTATCTTATCAAAAAAACGATTATCAACAAATTTGTAGCTCTTCTTTCGGTGAACAAATTTTGTCTCCTAATTTTTTTCTTAGCTTGTGTCGTTTATCCAAAATTTATTTATTTTTATTTTTAATGTTGTTTTTCATGAATAAAACAAAAACTACGCATCCTATAAGAAATTGATTGATATCAGATTTCTAGATTTTTTTTGGTTGCACAATTTTTGTCTTCGTATCTTTTTTCGTATCTTACATAATTTGACTGAAAAATGAAATTTTTTATTTTAAATTATTTTTTGTGTGGTCTAAATTTGATTTTTCGATTTTTCAAGAAAATGCAAAAAGTTGTTATGATAATCTTTTAGGGCTTCCAAAAAAAAAACGTTTTCCTTCTCTTGACTTTTTTTCATATCGCGCGTTGTTCTGCGTAAAGTTTGCATTTTCCTTTGGATTTTTTGAATTTTGAAATTTGAAAATTTTTTCAAAAAAAAAATCAAAATTAAAGCCAAAATTAAAAAAAAAATACTTTTCTGGGCCAGCATTGCCATTTTTTTCGAAAAACAAAAAATGTGCTAAATTGTGCTAGGTTTGTGCTCAATCGTGCCGTGAACATTTTTTCAAAAAAATCAAACCTGGATTCATAATTCAAAAAACACTTTTCCGGGCCAGCACCCGTTTTTCCGTGGAACAAAAGTTGTGCTAAATTGTGCTAGGTTTGTGCTCAATTGTGCCGTGAAAGATTTTTCAAAAAAGTCAAAATTTGAACCGAAATTCACAAAAAACATTTTTTGAGACATTACGTGCAAAGCAATTATTGTCCCATACACTTTTTAATTAGGTTTTTGAATCCAAATTTTTTCGAAATGCGAATTTCAAAAATTTGAAAGTTGTCCTGGGTTGTTCTGGGCATGCGAATTAATTATTCTTCCATACACTTTTAACTCAGGTCCATATTTTTCATGAAAATCTAGTTTATTTTTCTCAAAATGATTTTTGAAATCCAATAGTTTTCAAAATGCGAATTTCGAAAATCTGAAAATTGTGCTGGGTTGTGCTAGGCGTGCAGAACAATTATTCTCTCATACACTGTTAACACAGGTCCATGTTTCGAAATGAAAATCTAGTTTCTTTTCCTCAAAATGATTTTTCAATTCCAAAATTTAAAAAAATGCGATTTTCAAAAACCTGAAAGTTGTGATGGGTTGTGCTGTGCGTGCAAAACAATTATTGTCTCATACACTTTTACCTCAGGCCAATATTTTCTGGTGAAATAATAGTTTTATTTTTCTTCAAAATAATTTTTTAAATCCAAAATTTTTCAAAATTGACTTGCCAAAGCTAGGCTTGGTCAACAGTGAGATTCTCAAAATTTGTTGCTCTTACAACAACACAGAATTTTCCATTAAGATACGTGATATGTCGTTAAACAGAGCCTTTTTTCGCCGATAATAGTTCTTTTTTGAAAGTCACTCATCCATCAATGTTGTTTACACGCTGTACTCTAAATTCCGTCGCGAATGGATGAAAGGTTCCTACTCGAACTTCAATAATTTCATCTCTGGTCAATGGGGCAGTCTCGCCGCTTTCCATGTTTATTTTTGCCCGTCGTGTATGGCGATTGAAACATTTATATATTCCAGCAAGAACATCACTGCTCTCCAATATAGCGACAACGTCACCATCGATCGATGATAATACAATATGTTCTCCTCTTGGAATGGGTATGAAGACACTCCTTCCTGCGAGTAATCGAAGGAATGCACGCTCCGGAAAAGTGTATCTTCGAAGCACGTACTGTCGATGCGGATATTTAGAGGAAGTAGCCCGAAAAATTTGAAGTTGGTCAAGTACATATACACCTCCGTCAGAACAAGTAACCGTGGTAGGTGGAGCTGTGAACCTGGTAGGAGACCTGGAACTGGTAGGAAACTTGGACATGGTAGGAGACCTAGACCTGGCACGAAGAGGAGGGTCGGCATGAGAATGTTGTCTGCCAGAAGAAGATGCTTCATTACGAGGAACGCCAGGAATAGGCTCACCATTCGGCAAACATTCGAACTGAAAACTTAACTCTGCAAGAAGAAACAGATGATTACATTTTTCTTAAGTCGAGAAGATTATTCAAAAGTAGGTGATTTAAGTTTATTGAAACATGCAATACCATTTGTTCTTTGAACTTTAGTCAGTGGCGTACTGGATACCAAAGAGGATGGCACAAAAATGCAATGTTGCGGCTCAAGCAAAACTTGGGATCATTTAGAACTTAGGCTCTAAAGGAACTCTGGTTGAGGGTTCCTTTTTAGTTCGTTTATATTCGATAGATGGCCATCAGTGGGTGCCAACGTTTTCTACTGCGCATGTGCCGAGAATACTACGAATAGTCATACAGATAAATATTACCAAACGTTTTTTATTCTTCTACAAAAATCAAATTGAATTATAGAAATACCTAGCTTCTTGAAAGCATTTAATATTAACCTAATATTGCAAGTGTATATTATATCATTTTAAATAATCCCGCGCTTCTTGTGCATGCGCAGTGGAAAACATCGGATTTTCAACATAACCTTAAAAACTGTCACATTTCATGTGCAATATTTTCCGTTCAAGAATGACTAATGTCTATGATTTGAGTTTCTTCATTAAATTTTTGCCAGTGCAATATTATTTAATTCGAATTATAAAGCAAAATGTGCATCGTTAGCTTGTAAAATCGTTGAAGTTGGTCAAGGCAGAAGTGATAAAAAGGCTCTATTAGAACCATTCGAATCCACACTTTGAATTCATTTAGAAAACATTTATTATGTTGGGTTCCTTTTCAGCAAGAGATGTTCCTTTTTGTTGCAGCTCCTTGGGAAGAAAAAATTAGTTCTAATCGGAACCCCAGTTTCTTCTGTGAAATATTTCTGAACTATAGAAATCTCTTCTTGTAAAGAAATAGTCAGGTTTCTGTCGATTTTAGATTAAATAGAAAATTAGTTTACTTGAGGCTCGATCAGCCTCAAGGAACCCATTTTCCTTACAATAGTCGCGTTTCGCGCTCGTTTTTACATTCTCATCATTTATGATCGAGAGAGTATTAGAATTTTCGGAAATTTGACACCTTAGTTTCTTAACGAATCTGCACGTTCTGAGACCCCCTGGAGCCGAAAATCAAGTTTTGACGATAACGTCTGTCTGTCCGTCCGTCCGTAAACACGATAACTCTCGAAAGAGTGAACTGATCAAATCGAGATTTTTCACACTTTTTTGAGGTCCTAAACGAGAGAACAAGTTCGTTAAATAACATTCTTTGACCAACGGTTATCGCGTTATCCATCGAAAATGCTATTCAAAAATCGAATATTCCATTCTACGCCAAACGACGACAGATACGCGAAAAAGGACGGAAGTAGAATTCAAGCCCTTCAAAATATCTACCATTTTTTGTTTTAAGCGTTTTTCGATAGAACTCGTTTTTTGAGTTTTTATGCATCGAAAATGAAGAGGTCGAAAATTCTAATTTTAAGCCAAACGACGACAGACAAGTTAAAAAGTTCAAGAGATGAATTGCAGCTTTTAAAGAGACCCATAATTTTTCCCTCTACAATTTTTTGATAAGACTTGATCTATTGGTTTTATTTAGCGAAAATACTATGCAAAAAATCAAAATTTTGACTTTTGCACAAACGACGCGAAATATGGGGAAAAGTTTTTTGAGGAACTTCAGCATTAAAAAATTCCAGCAAACATTTCTTTGAACCATTTTTTTTACAGAAATCCTCGTTTTCAATTTATTTTTTGAATACTTTTAGGTCTAACTGGCCTCGAAGCGTACATTTAACTATTTTGATAAAAATTCAATTAAATGAGCCTATAGAATTTCATTGGTATTCCACTTCTTTATAGATTTCACTTTATATCAATTAATTCCTTTCCTCGAGTGAATAATATTCGCAATTTTACAAATTATATATATATATATATATATATATATATATCAACAGCCATACCACGCTGAAAAAACCAGTTCTCGTCAGATCACTGAAGTTAAGCAGCGTTGGGCGCGGTTAGTACTTGGATGGGTGACCATTCGAGAAAACCGAGTGCTGTTGGCACATCGTGGGTGTGGTGAGCCCACACTTGTAGTTATTTTACTACAAGCTATCAACCTAGAAACACTACCCGAATCGGATAGTGTCACGCCTACCCTGAAAGGGAAATGGCTTAATGGTATACATATGAATTTATATTTCTGTTTACCTTTCTCCAGCTAATTTCATAATTGGCCTTATTTAACGCATATTTTATGTTTTATAACATATTTTACATATATAATGTGTCATCAGGGTACTTATAAGTAGTGAGAATGAAATTACGATCTATGTTAAGTATTCAAGAAAATGATTTTAGTACTTTAAAAAAAATCGCGTCTCAAAGACCGGATTCCTAAGATGGGCTATGACTTATTTTTTTTCAACGATAAAATTTCTTAGTTTATGATCATTTTTTGAACTTGTACGCATAAGAGCAAAAAAAACATGTTTAAAACTACAGATATAGTATAGTATTATATTCACCAATAAAACTCAGGATGATCATCAAGGTAAAGCCCAGATTATAAACGATGCCCATTTTTCCTAATAGTAAAAAAACTGATTAATGCGTTAATGACGTATTTAGCTAACAGGGTATCTAATTAATATTCTGGTATTTTATCAGAGTATATTAATATGGTATCGTAATCCTTACCTAATTGAGTATAGGCGTCTAGCCTGTCCTCCTGAGATATTTATATTTATATTTCATGATTCAGATTTTTTTTAACCGCGCTTTGATAAGTATTTGTGGTTCAACCAGATATTTACCTGAAGTTCTGATTCTCATCGCTTTGTTCTTATCGCTTTTGTTTGGTATTATTTATGCTGAAATAATAAGGTTATGATAAGATAAAATAAACGTTTATTTTTCGGCCTGCTGGTCCTGTAAAATTTCCTTTCTTACAACCTCCACATTTTACAGAATTTGTCTCAAAATTAGTTCTTGCAAACTAACATCCATTCACACCTTAATGCTAACTCGCACGCATGTCCCTATCTTTCACCTTGCCTCGCATTGCTAGCCTCTGCCTCCCCGGTTACTATCTGATACTTAACTGCTAATTATTTACAATATTCACAATTTTGCTTATATTTACTTCCTCTCCTCTTTACAATCTTTTTCTCTCCATTGGCCCTCCTCCTTCGTTCTCTTCTTCTCCATCTAACCGCCCTTCCCGCACAATTCACATATTCTCTTCTCCCTAGGAAGCCGGAGCCTTTCCTTTCTTATATAAATATTGCGCTCTCTTCCCTGGCACAATCCACCCGTAATTCACATTGAAGCTTGACAATTTTATTCTCTCCTCCCCTTCTGCCTTCTCTCTCTCCATGCCGTTCTTTTTCACCACATCATACACCTTTCTCCCCTCCTCATGCATCGTTCTCACTTTATCCCTCTGCAGCCCATTTCTTCTAAATATCTTTCCCTCTCCTCTTCTGTTATTCTTCTTACACCCGCACTCCCTAACCAGCTTACTTCGCACCTCTTCTGAAAATTTCTTGCTTACTCTTACACGCAGGGCTCCCTCGTAGAATCCCTAAACTCGTTCTCCCCGCCTCCATCCTAACAATACAATTAGGCGTATTTCTTGCCAATCCCAGTATCCACTTTACATACCTCTGATGTGTCCCATTCACCTCCTCACTCTCCTTCCACCGCCACACATCTACTTCATAAAATGGCACACTCTTCACTTGCGAGTCGAACAGTTTCATTCTCCTTCCAAAATCATCTTCAAATAACTTCTTTCCCAAACCCCATACCTGCCTCATCACCACATTGGTTATTCTCACTCTCTCTTTTATGTGTCCATATACTCTCCCATTTCTCCAAAATAAGAAACCCAGGTACACGAACTCTTTCACCTCTTGCACCGTCTTTCTCATCCACTTCCATTCCCCTCTCTTATCCCTTCCACCTCCTTTTCTGAACACCATCACTTTGGACTGTTCCGCATTTAGCTCTAGCCTATTCTTATCCAGGTATCTTCTCAAACTCTTCTGCATCATCTGCATACGCGAGTATCTTTTCGCTTATCCCCAATCAACGCTTCCTCAACCTAATCGTTGTCTTCCACGCCTCACCCTCTGTCTTAGCATTTTCCAACTTCTCTTCGAGATCTTTCTTCTTTTCCTGTTTTCTCTTCATACACATTGATCTAAAACCCTTTCTCACTTCTACGTACTCCTTCATTTTCGCATTCCTTTTTTTGCAATCCTCCAATATCTCTTCCACTGACTTCCCTTTAGAGCGTACCTTCCTAACTGCTTCTGATACTTCTCTGCCGCCTCCCTCGTTCAGCTCACCCTCACCCTATCGAGACTTCTTCCTCACTTTGTCTTCTGCCGCTCTCCCAACTCATTCACAACTCTAATGGCTGATGGTCTAATTCTGTCTTTTCTTCAACTGCGAATCTCTGTGTCTCGTCCCACCCTTGCATATTCAAGACTACATAGACTATCATTGATACACCTTCCTTACTTACATATGGGTATTTTCCCTCTTCGTCCCCTGTTACTACACCATTTTCCACCGCCCAGCCTCTATCCTCAATCTAGTCTAGCAATTTTCTCACCCTTTCATTAATTCTTTTCATCCCATTGTTATTATACACTGTCACAAACTTACGTGTCACCCCTTCCATCTTTACTCACCTCATTTGCAAGCCCCCCTCCCTCTCCAACGCCATGAACTTCTTTCTCCAATCCCTCCTTAACCCTTGTTATAATTCCCCCACTAACCCTTCCTTTCTTCCTCACTCTGACCGCTCCTGGAGCCTCCACCTATATCCCCTTGGCAGCGTTGGCTCTATTCTATCCCATTCTTTTCTCTCTGCCCACGTCTCTACCAGTCCCAAAAAATCACATTCCTGGATATACCTGCAGAAATCCTCATCTTTCTTCTTTACCTCTGCTACGTTTCAGTATAGTACCTTCACTATTCCTCCACCCTGATTTACACCCACCCCTCCTACTTCCTACGAAACAAATTCCCCTGCACTTCCTTCAACACTCATCTGAAAAACAAGAAAATATGAAACAAATGATAGTATTTGACAATAATTTATTTATTTCCAAAAATGGAAATATTTGTGCGCACGCCTTTTGAAATTACAGGTCAAAACATCGACAACTGTAACTTGGTGATTGTGAATTCTCTTTTGTTAAAATTCCTTCCGCTTTAACGAACGCATTCTCATCATTTATCTCCTGCGTCCGCACTCGATTTTGTCTTTTGTCCAAAATGTCAACTTTTCTTAATTATGTTCAACACTTTTATATCAAATGTGTATTACATTCATTCATATACCTGGGTCTGGGATTGCTTATTCGGATATTGCAATAATATAAAGTACAAATTTTATTTATCATGATTACTTTGATATTTGTTTCTTATTTTGCATCAAATTTTATTCTCAAATACCCTGAAAAATGTATGATTTCAATAAATTTATATTATTACGATTCATAATATGCATTGGTATTGAAAAAATGGTTATTAAACATTTTATTGCAACTGGTGTCGTTTTTCCATAAATCTAATGTGTTTATTTTGCAGATGTAATTTAAGCGAAGCATTTTGTTGAAATAAATGTTATTGTAGCTTGTGCCCTTTTTCCAAAAATTTAATTTTTTTATTTTTAATCTTATTTTTTACGATTAAAAGAAAATCTACTTGCTTTATCAGAAAATTTGTATGTAATAACCTTGTAGATCCTTTTTGGATGAAGAACGTTTGTCTAATAATCTTTTTTCGTACCTTGTGTCGTTTTTAAAAAAATTTAATTTTTTAAACTTTTAATGTTATTTTTCATGAATAAAACAAAAACTACACATTTCATGAAAAAATGATTAACAAGAAATTTATAGATATTTCTAAAGTGAACAACCTTTGTTCATAAATTTTTGTTTCGTTCCTTGCGTCGTTTTTCCAAAAATTGAATTTTTTTATTTTTATTGTTATTTTCAACTGTAAAAATAAAAACTACCTATCTCATCAAAAACCGATTATCAACAAATTTGTAGCTCTTCTTTCAGTGAACTAATTTTGTCTCGTAATCTTTTTTCGAATTTTGCATAGTTTGACCGAAAAATGACATTTTTTATTTTCAATTATTTTTTGTGGGATCTCATTGTAAATGTTAGGTTTTTCCTTTCATTTTTTGAATGTTGAAAATGCTATCACTCTGATAATTTTCTTTTTATTGAAAAATGTCGTGAAGATAAATTGTTCTAATTCTTGAGTACAATAAATAACGGCACATAGAATTTTCAAATCTTAAAAAAAAACATTAAAAATTTTCAAAAAGCTCTAACTTTCTGAATTTTTATCAAAATCTAATACCTTCTCTGATGAGAATGTAAAAATAATAATGAATCACTTTTCGAGCTATGACTTAGCTTTTTTGAATCGTGAAAGAAAAAAAAACTGAAAAAAAACGCTGGAAAAAAGTACCATCTCAGAGAAAACCCTGCTTAACTTGACTGATCGCCTTCCTTCAGAAATTGTTAAAGTCAGACAGTCCTTTCGAGTTCTTGTTATACCCTTTCTATACCTAAAAGGCACATCCAGAAAGAAGCAACCATTTTAGAAAAATCCGTCATAAAATGGATGAAAAGCCCTTAATAAAAACTGTATCATAAATAAGAAATGATTATCGATTGAACTCTTAAAAAATCGAATTGTGTTTAAAAAAGTAAAATAATTCTGAAAATAGTAAATCAATCAAGTTTTCCTAAAAACGTCATTGGAGCTTCCTGTATGAATTTATTCTAAGTTTTGTAGATCAATCGGTTAAATATTGTAGGCTATTGGTTAAATTAACTTTCAAAGAATCGAATTTTGTGCAGAAAAAATTAAGTAACTTTGGAATTAATAAATCAATCAAGATTTTCTAAAAAGTTGAACTGGAGTTTCACGTTTTCTGAATATGCTGTGTTCAGTTTAAGAAAAAAATGGACAATGTTTTTTTTGTAGCGATTCACTTCTGCACATCTTTTTAATGAGAATTGACGATGAATTCCAAATTAATGGAAATGAATTTAAAAAAATTAAAAATCCAAAATATTACATCGATTTCTTTCTCACTTTCAAAAATAAAATCCTAAAGCCCAGTAAACCGGTCTATTTCTGCACGATTATTTTTCAGTAATTTCTTTCTCGAAAACACGTTATTTAATCCCTCTCTTTTGCCAAATCACCACTGAAGAAATGAAAAATTTTTTTGAAAACAAAAGGCCGAATCCCAGTTAAACAGCAGGATAAGTAATAACTTTTATTTGTTGAAAATAAATAAATTTTAAGATTATAAATTTTTGAAATTGAACTATTCTTTGTGTTGCGAGGGGGGGGGGTATACTCTTTATATGTCATAAATTAAACTACGTTAAAACACAATATCCATTTATTTTGGTTGAAAGATCTCTTTGTTTTAAAACTTTATAAGCGACTTTTCATTTTCAATCCAATGATCTGAGAGAATTTGAAAATATTTTCCAGGAACTTTGGGGCGTTTTGGATCTCAGAATTCAAGAAATATAGGATTCCATGAGATTTTTGCGACTTTTTATCATGTTTTATGAGCAAATTTCACGGTATTTCAAAAACTATGAGGTATATTTGAGATCTTTCCTAATTTGAGAGAATTTTTGAGTTCTTTGTGATATTTTAAATGATTTTAACGAATTTTCAAATTAATAATAAAAATGGCCGACAGCCCTAGCACGCTGAATAAACTAGTTCTCGTCAGATCACTGAAGTTAAGCAGCGTTGGGCGCGGTTAGTACTTGGATGGGTGACCATTCGAGAAAACTGAGTGCTGTTGGCACATCGTGGGTGTGGTGATCCCACACTTGTAGTTATTTACTACAAGAAACTGTCCACCTAGAAACACTACCCGAATCGGGTAGTGTCACGCCTACCCTGAAAGGAAAATGGCTTAATGGTATATATAATAATACAGTGATTGAAGGAAATTCGAAAAACTTTAAGGAGTCTAGATTCTTTAGACGCTTTTCAAAGAATTTCATAAATCAAGAACTACACAGTATTTCAGAGATTTTTTTTACATTGAGAAAAAAATAAATAAATAAGATAAATAAAGTAAAATAAAATTTAACATTTTTCCAAAAAAAAAAAAAAGGCTCCTCGTTTAGAGGTAGGCCAGGATTCAGCAGATGGGCATATATTAACTCCTATCTAATACAACCCTGCTGAAGGCTGGTAACCTTCTCAGTTCAAGTCACCAACCAATTGAGACTCTCGCATTCCTTTATCTGTCCTCCCCCCCCCATGCCAGTATACTTAAGTTTTGGTGGGACTGACGTTAAATCTAGACTCTCCACCGTACGACGAATAATCACTTAACTTGGACATGATTTCAGCTCACAAAACAAATCTCGCGCATAAAGGTGATAGTTGGGTGTACAATCTAAACATGATTAATACAAACAATAAAGTGGCCTCGGAATGGACTGAAACTTTGATTGACGAAATGCATACCCACGGTAAACGTAAAGGTCGAGTTTCAGGCAATAAATGGAGACTGGGTGTTTGGAATGCTAGAGGAGTGAATGATCTTGAAGTAAGAGAACTTCGAGAAATTATGCATGCAAGGAAACTAGATATTTTATGTATACCTGAGACGAAGAGAAAGGGTTGCGAAAGTAGAAACATAGAAAATTGGGTGTTGAGAGGCGGTTTTGAAATATGGTCAGGAGTAGACAGTGAATCACATGGTAGTCAGGGGGTCGGTTTAATCATGAATGAAAGAGCAAGAAAACATCTCAAAGATCATGGGTTTGTATCTCCCAGATTGTTGTGGGCTAAAATGAAGGTGGGAATCAGAAGATTATTCATCAGGGCGTGTTACACCCTAGTTGATAGTGACCCGAGAGAAGTCAAAGATGCCTTCTGGGACACTTTAAATGATACAATAAGTGTTTGCGATCAAGGTGAAAGAATAATTCTGCTAGGAGATATGAACGGATGGGTCGGTGTCCAACGTCAGGATACAGATACAGAAAGGGTGCTACGCAAATTTGGGGATGCAACAAGAAAAAAATTATAACGGGGAAGAATGAGTTAGCTTATGCTTAGAATAGGGCCTATTTATTACAAATACTTGGTTTAGACATAAAATGATCCACATGTACACCTGGCGTAAAGGAAATAGCCACAGTATAATTGACTTTGTTATTGCGGATGAAAGACTAAGAGAACTAGTTAAAGATACAAGAGTCATGAGGGGTTCCGAGTGCAATACTGATCATCACCTCTTAGTCTCCAAAATTAATTTAGGGTGGGGATGGAGAAGAAAAAGAATAACAAAAACAAAACAAACGCGAATAAAGATTGAAAATTTACAGAAACCGGAAGTGCGAATAGACTATCAAAATAGGTTAAACGGACGTATAGATGAGATAATTTGAAAGGGATTATTAAACAATAAAGATTTAGAGGGCACGTGGACTTTGCTACGGGATATCATCGTTGAAACTGCGACCGAAGTACGCGGTACGGCGGTTGTAGGAATAAAATCTGGTGATGCATGGTGGAATGATGAAATTGAGGCAGCCCAAAAAGAAAAGAAAGAAGCGCACGAAAGAACGTTGCACATTACAGGTCTTAGCGATGAGGAGAGACATAGACTTGAAAATGATTACAGACACAAAAAGAAAAAAGTTAAACGACTAGTCAAAGAGAGTAAAGAGAAAATCAGAACATGAGAAGAGAGGAAAATACAAAAGAGCTTTGAAGAAATTATGAAACTATTATATAAACAGTTGAAGGAAAGTAAAACTACAGAGTTTGCGAGCATGAGAAACAGCAAAGGTAAAATGCTATATGATATAGACGGGATAGTAGACGCTTTAAAAGACTATTTTAAAGAACTATTAGGAGGCGAAGATATAGGGCCACAAAACTGCGACATAGAACATAATGCATTAGAAAACCCAATTGAAAAAGTCTGTGTCACTGAGGTCATAAACATGATAAAGAACTTGAAAAACAGTAAGGCTGCTGGTGTAGACAGTATCAGCGCTGAAATGCTTAAATACGGTGGCGAGTACATACGTTACAGGTTTTGCGAATTGACAAATTTATGTATCGAGACGGGGGAAGTCCCAGACGATTGAAGAAAAGGGGATGGGGTCAACTTTGCACGTAGCAACTTTGCACGTGCCCAACTATGCACGTCGATGGCCAGACGGACAACTGTGCACGTCGTTGGTCAGATGGACAACTGTACACGTGCACAGATGTCACTTGCCCAACTGTACACGTGCACAGTTGTCACTTGCCCAACTGTACACGTGCACAGTTGTCACTTGCCCAACTGTGCACGTGCACAGAAGTCCCTTGCCCAACTGTGCACGTGCACAGAAGTCCCTTGTCCAACTGTGCACATGCACAGATGGAACTTGCCTAACTGTGCACGTGCACAGATATCACTTGCCCAACTGTGCACGTTTATGTTCGTACAAAAGGGTTGATACGAGGGTGGTCTTTTATATCTACGTATAATTATACGCCCTCACCTACGACTCGTTACAAAAACATTGCGCTCGTTTCAAAAAGGCTGTCAGTCCGCATTAGTCACGCAATGTACTATCTAATACTTTTATCTTATTAAGCTTCTTTGAGTCTCCCAGTGGGTCTAACTACTAAATACCGTGCCTACTCGGTAGGTCTTTATTTTTTTCAAGTTACTTATCTGTCTTTGATTTCACAAAATCGTTTATTCATTTGATGTATTTTCTTATGATGTAACAAAAAGTGAAGTTGAAAAAAAATTTTCAATAACTTTTATCAAAGTTTTACTGTTGTTTATGTGATCATGTACGGGGCTCATATCATGATCACTCTGCTTCCTCGTCGAATAGATAATTTGCTTCCTTAAAGAAGAAGGATTAATTATTTTAATAAAATTGTAAATCTCAATTTTTCCCATATTATAACTGGTTAAAATTTTCTTAATCCTCAATCAAATATATTAATATTATAGAACAATGAAAAATTTTCGAGTCAAGGAATATTCTGTTTGCATGCATTAACTGTGAATTATGATAATGAAAAAAAGTTTGAACTATGAAAAACAATTTTTCAAGTAGTAAAAACGTGCTAAGTAATGCAATTAACATGCTTCAGAACATTGTATCAGACATTTATCAACTGACGAAAGTTAAATTAAATGAATTAAAGTTTTTTTGAAAATGTAACTATTACAAAGCTTTCTCTATGAGGAAGCAAAATAAATTTAAAGGAAGATTTTCTTATATTTATAATAATTTGGAAGGAATGTTTTCTTAAAAATAGCCTTTAAAATATTTTGAAACAAACTTTAGAAAAGTTAGTACGCTCCATTCCACCGGGATTGAATAATTTTAATTATTAAAAATTTATTATGCGTAGATATAAAGGATCACCCTCCTATAAACCCTTACGTAAGGACATAAACGTGCACAGTTGGGCAAGTGACATCTGTGCACGTGCACAGTTGGCCCATGCCTAACTGTGCACGTGCACAGTTAGGAAAGTGACATCTGTGCACGTCCAAGACCACAGAAGCCCATCTGTGCACGTCTAAATTTCGACGTGCACAGATGGGCTCTTGTGGTCTTGGACGTGCACAGATGGGCGTGCACAGTTGTCCGTCCGACCATCGACGTGCACAGTTGGGCACGTGCAAAGTTGCTACGTGCAAAGTTGTCCGTCACCCGAAGAAAAGCGATTATCGTACCAATATACAAAAGAAAGGGAGGTAAAAGCAACTGCAGTAATTACAGAGGTATCAGCCTTCTAAGTACCGTAAGTAAAATATACTCAAAAATACTTATTCGTAGGGTAATGGAAATTACAGAGAAAAAGATATGGAAAGTCCAAAGTGGATTTATGCCAGGAAGATCATGTACAGATCAGATATTTAGCCTAAGACAGATGACAGAAAAAATCATGAGAGTAGCAAAGAAAGTTTTCTGTGCATTTATTGACCTAGAAAAAGCATTTTACAAGGTAAATAGAAGTAAACTTTGGGAAGTCCTTAAAGAGTACGGAGTAAATGGAGGGCTCCCACAAGCAATGAAAACAATATATACAGGTAGTAAAGCGAGTGTAAGGGTAAATGGGAAACTGAGTGACTGGTTTGATATTATGCAAGGCGTGAAACAAGGATGCGTTATGTCCTCGTGGCTATTTATCATATTCATGGATAAGTGTCTAAGAACTGCACTCTTCGACGAAGAAGGTGTAGATCTCCAAACAGTCAAGGTACGTGGGTTAGCTTTCGCAGATGACAAGATTGTTATGGCAGAATCAGTCGAGGACTTGCAAAGAATGTTGAATAAACTTAATACAAGCATGAAGGACATGGGACTCAAAAATATCGTAAATAAAACAAAAATAATGGTGTTTGAGGGAAGAAGTGAGAAAACAATATGCAACATTGTCATAAATGATGAGAGATTAGAACAAGTTGACCAGTACGTATGTCTAGGTAGTCTATTCACTAGCGACGGAAAAATAGATGGGGAGTTAGATAGGCGCATAAATAAGGGTAGACAGGTTATCGGTAGAGTAGGGCCCATCCTCACAAATAAAAACATATCAAAAAAAGCTAAAATGGCCATACATAATTCTATATTCGTACCGACTGTACTATACGGTAGCGAGACATGGACCTGTCAAGAAAAGGACAGGAGTACAATTAACGCGATCGTGATGAAACCTCTGCGCATAATATGCGGGAAAACACTGATGGACAAAGTCCGAAACGAGACTATCCTCAAAGAATGTGGTACAGGAGAGACACTAGTTGACACATGGGAAAGAAATCAGTTAAGATGGTTCGGTCATCTTGAAATAATGAAAGATGAACGACTGACCAAACAAGTGTATAAAGGTAAAGTTAATAGCAGAATGTCCAGAGGTAGACCACCGAAAGAATGGTTAGAATCTGTAAATGAGACATTGATCCGTAGAGACATAAGAAGCTATAGAAACACAAGAGCTTGCACGGAAAAATGCATGGACGTGAAGGAAGCTAGAGTAGTATGCCAGGACAGAAAAGTGTGGCGACAAATAGTTTGTGAACAGAGTGACAATAGAGTGAATGACGCCTGAAACCATGACCTTAGATACTAATGGGCCAAAGTGGGGAACCATACATAACAATTTTGTGAGGCTCTTCACTTGGGGTGATCGCTAGAGAGATTGATCAGCAACCTGGGTCGGAGCAGTGTTGCGGAATAAACGTGTAATTTAAATAAATAACACGAGAATTCCAGATCAATCTAAAATATGTATACCTAACACCTATATACCTATCTACCTTATACCTATATACCTACAAACCTTACACCTATATACCTATTTAACTTATACCTATCTACTTTATACCTATACACCCATATACACACTACTATTCTCCAACCGAGCAATTCGCGCCTACCCCGAAAGGGAAATGGCTTAATGGTATAATAATAAATAAAAAGAAATTTCAGAGAATTTGATGTCATTCTTACGCAATCAAGGTGTATACCATTAAGCCATTTCCCTTTCAGGGTAGGCGTGACACTACCCGATTCGGGTTGTGTTTCTAGGTGGATAGTTCTTGTAGTTGTAAATAACTACAAGTGTGGGCTCACCACACCCACGATGTGCCAACAGCACTCAGTTTTCTCGAATGGTCACCCATCCAAGTACTAACCGCGCCCAACGCTGCTTAACTTTAGTGATCTGACGAGAACTGGTTTTTTCAGCGTGATATGGTAAATTAAGGATAATTCAATTGAATGATACAAAATTTTTTAAATACAAAAAATGCCATTGTATTCAGATAAATGTTCGTGACTAGAATTATTGATTCAAAATCTGATAAAATCCATTAAAATTCATGGTGAATTTAAAAGTTTCTTCCATTGAATTTAGTAGATTTCTAGGGAACTTCAAAGAACTCAGGGTGGGATCAAATAAATTCAAAGGAATTAAAACACCGTTTAATACAATTGGCAAATTTTCAAGGTTTTATTCTTCATTTATTGAAATAAGTGTCAAAGGTGTTCTTTTCTTTTGAAAAAGTGACTATAGCGACTGTATTTCAAAAAATGGACTAAAAAGTTATTTGAGACAAAAAGTGACTAAGTCACTTTAATTTTGTTTTATTGTAAGAGCAACCAAATGTCCAAGAAGTTGGCACCGCCATTTTGTTCTTTCCAAAAAACAAAAGTTGTGCTAAATTGTGCTGCAATTTCTTTTCGAAAAATTCAAAATTTGTGTCAGAATTAAAAAAAACTTTTTTGGCGCCAGCACCGCCATTTTTTTTCGAAAAAACAAAAGTTGTGCTGAATTGTGCTAGACTTGCGCTTCATCGGGCCACAAAATTAAAAAAAAAATTAAAATTGAAGCCTACATTTAAAAAAAAAAATTCCGCATCAGCACCGGCATTTTGTTTTTTCGGAAAAACAAAAGTTGTGCTGAATTGTGCTAGGTTTCTGCTCAATTGTGCCGTCAAAGATTTTCCAAAAAAGTCAAAATTTGAACCGAAATTCACAAAAAACATTTTTTGAGACATTACGTGCAAAGCAATCATTGCCCTATACACTTTTTTGCTTAGGTTTTTGAATACAAATTTTTTCAAAATGCGAATTTCGATAATCTAAAAGTTGTGCTAGGTTGTGCTGGGCGTGTAAAAGAATTATTCTTCAATACACTTTTAACTAGGGTCCATATTTTTCATGAAAATCTAGTTTATTTTTCTCAAAATGATTTTTGAAATCCAATAGTTTTCAAAATGCGAATTTCGAAAATCTGAAAATTGTGCTGGGTTGTGCTAGGCGTGCAGAACAATTATTCTCTCATACACTGTTAACACAGGTCCATGTTTCGAAATGAAAATCTAGTTTCTTTTCCTCAAAATGATTTTTCAATTCCAAAATTTAAAAAAATGCGATTTTCAAAAACCTGAAAGTTGTGATGGGTTGTGCTGTGCGTGCAAAACAATTATTGTCTCATACACTTTTACCTCAGGCCAATATTTTCTGGTGAAATAATAGTTTTATTTTTCTTCAAAATAATTTTTTAAATCCAAAATTTTTCAAAATTGACTTGCCAAAGCTAGGCTTGGTCAACAGTGAGATTCTCAAAATTTGTTGCTCTTACAACAACACAGAATTTTCCATTAAGATACGTGATATGTCGTTAAACAGAGCCTTTTTTCGCCGATAATAGTTCTTTTTTGAAAGTCACTCATCCATCAATGTTGTTTACACGCTGTACTCTAAATTCCGTCGCGAATGGATGAAAGGTTCCTACTCGAACTTCAATAATTTCATCTCTGGTCAATGGGGCAGTCTCGCCGCTTTCCATGTTTATTTTTGCCCGTCGTGTATGGCGATTGAAACATTTATATATTCCAGCAAGAACATCACTGCTCTCCAATATAGCGACAACGTCACCATCGATCGATGATAATACAATATGTTCTCCTCTTGGAATGGGTATGAAGACACTCCTTCCTGCGAGTAATCGAAGGAATGCACGCTCCGGAAAAGTGTATCTTCGAAGCACGTACTGTCGATGCGGATATTTAGAGGAAGTAGCCCGAAAAATTTGAAGTTGCTCAAGTTCATATACACATCCGTCAGAACAAGTAACCGTGGTAGGTGGAGCTGTGCACCTTGTAGGAGACTTGGAAATGGTAGGAGACCTAGACCTGGCACGAAGAGAAGGCTCGGCATGAGAATGTTGTCTGCCAGAAGAAGATGCTTCATTACGAGGAACGCCAGGAATAGGCTCACCATTCGGCAAACATTCGAACTGAAAACTTAACTCTGCAAAAAGAAACAGAGGATTATATTTTCCCTAAGTCGAAAAGGCCGCAAAAGTAGGTAATTTAAGTTTATTAAAACATGCAGTACCATTTGTTTCTTTGAAGTTTAGACAGTGGCGCACTGGACACCAAAGAGGGTGGCACGAAAAACATTCTTTGGGCGCTAAGAGTAATAATTACAACAAGAAAAACAAAACTGGGTCTCCACTTCTAAAGAAATAGTCAGGTTTGTTTTGATTTTAGATTAAATAGAAAATTAATTTACTTGAGGCTCTGTCAGCCTTAAGGAACCCATTCTCCGTACAATAGTCGCGTTTCGCGCTCGTATTTACATTCTCATCATTTATGATTAAGAAAGTATTATCATTTTCCGAAATTTGACACCACAGTTTTTCATCGCATCTCCACGTTTTGAGACCCCCTTAAGCCGAAAATCAGTTTTAACGATAACGTCTGTCTGTCCGTCCGGCCAGCCGTCCGTCCGTAAACACGATAACCCTCGAAAAAGTGAACTGATCAAATCAAGATTTGACACACTTTTTTCAGGGCTTAAACGAGAGAACAAGTTCGTTAATTAACATTATTTGACCAACGGTTATCGCGTTATCCATCGAAAATGCTATTCAAAAATCAAATATTCTATTCATACGCCAAACAAAAACAGATACGTGAAAAAGGACGGAAGTAGAATTCAAGCCCTTCAAAATATCTACCATTGTTTGTTTTAACCGTCTTTCGATAGGATTCGTTTTTTGCGTTTTTATGCATCGAAAATGAAGAGGTAGAAAATTCTAATCTCAAGCCAAACGACGACAGACAAGTGAAAAAGTTCAAGAGAAGAATTGTAGCTTTTAAAAAGACCCAAAAGACGGGTGATGCGTAAAAAGTATAAAAGGAAACTTGTGAGAGTTTTTGTTTTATCTGTCAAAAATAATATGAAACTCCGGGAACGAATACTGTTAGTTGAAAAAGCAACTGAAAAAGGCAAAACTTCAGGCCCCTGTATATTGACAAACGGTTGATGAATGGACCTATGGTTTGGTAAATAGAATAGGTGAATAGGTCTACTAAGGTTATAATTATGCCAAGTTTTCAACCGTTCAAAGAAAACAAGAATTTTTGGTAGGAAAAAGACGTATTTTGCCCCATGATAGAGGTGAAGAAAAACTTTCAATATTCCAAAAAATAGGATTGAATAAAAGCCCAATATCAATAAGATTTGATAGAGTTTCAATTATAAACTGTTGATAGAAAAATATACGATTTCTGAAGAGCTAGAATTTGATAGGAAGGTCTATCAAATATGCGTATTTGCTTTGATTAGTAAGATTCGTTTAATTAATTTGGGAACATTTTTTTGAAACCTGCTCATACAATTCGTTTCGCGAAGTTTGCTCCATGCAATTTTATAATATTCCTACCAAATGAGCTCATAGAATTTCATTGGCATTCCACTTCTTTATAGATTTCACTTTATATCAATCAATTCCTTTTCTCGAATGAATAATATTTTTTTTAATTTTACAATTTGTATGAATTTATGTTTCTACTTACCTTTCTCACAGCTAATTTTATAATTGGCCTTATTTAACGCATGTTTTATGTTTCATAACATATTTCACATATATAATGTGTCATCAGGGTACTTATAAGTACTGACAATAAAATTACGATCTATATTAAGTATTCAAGAAAATGATTTTAGTACTTCAAAAAAAGCTCATCTCAAAGACCGGATTCCTAAGATGGGCTATGACTTATTTTCTTTCAACGATAACATTTGTTAGTCAACGATCATTTTTTGAACTTGTACGCATATGAGCAAAAAAAACATGCTTAAAATTATAGATATAGTATAGTATTATATTCACCAACAAAATTCAGGATGACCATCAAGGTACAGACCAGAGTATAAACGATGCCCATTTTTCCTAATAGTAAAAAAACTGATTAATGCGTTGATGAAGTATTTAGCTAACAGGGTATATAGTTCAAATTCTGGTATTTTATAAGAGTATATGAATATGGTATCGTAATGGCGTCGAGCTTGTCCTTTTTTAGTTATTCATATTTACATTTCATAATCCCGGTTTTTTTGCAGAGCGCTTTGATAAGATTCTGCGTTTCAACCAGACATTTGCCTGCAATTTTTATAATTATCGCTTTATTCTTATCGTTTTTATTTGCCATTCTTACTGCTGAAATAATAAGGTTATTATCAGGTAAGATAAACTTTTATGTTTCGGCCTGCTGGTCCTGAAAAATTGACTTGCTTACAACCTCCATATTTTTCAGAATTTGTCTTAAATTAGGTCTTATAAACTAACATCCATCCAAACCTTGATGCTACCTCAATTTTACAACCGCTCGCTCCTAATGCTATGCCTTGTTCGATTCGCTCGCTTCGCCTCGCACGCATGTCCCTATCTTTCATCTTGCCTCGCATTGCTAATCTCTGCCTTCGCGGTTACTATCTAATAATTATCTGCTAATTATTTACAATATTCACAATTTTGCTTATATATACTACCTCTCCTCTTTACAATCTTTTCATCTCCATTCCTCCTCCGCCTTCCTTTTCTTCTGTTCCATCTAACCCCCCTTCCCGCACAATTCACATATTTTCTTCTCCCTAGGAAGCCGGAACCTATTATAACCCCCCATGCACCCACACCTCAACCTCGCTATAAGCTACTTCTGCCTTCTCTCTCTCCATGCCGATCTTCTTCACCACCTCATACACCTTTCTCCCCTCCTCATGCATCCTTTTCACTTCATCCCTCTGCAGCCCATTTCTTCTAAAATACCTTTACCTTTCAAGCTGTATCTTCTCCTCTCCTCTTCTGTTCTCCTTCTCTCACCAGCACTCCCTAACCAGCTTACTTTCCCCTTCTTCAAAAATTTTGTCCTCAAACTCACATGCACGGCTCTTCTTTAGAATCCCTAAACTCGTTCTCCTTGCCTCCATCCTAACAATATAATTAGGCGTAATCCTTGCTAATCCCAGCATACGCTTTAAATACTACGCTTTCCCACTTTTTCTTCTATCATATTCTATACCCTCTTCCAAATACCATTTTTCGCGTCTTCCCCTGTTACCTACTTCCATTTCCGACCTGCATTCCATCTTCTCAAGCTTTTTTTCCGTCCTTTCCTTCCACACCCTAATCTCCTCTTCCAGCTGCTTCAGTTTAACTTATTTTTCTTTCCTCACCGAGCCTACATCGTTTCTAATCCTACTACTCTCTTCCTCAGTTCTTTAACCTCCTCTTCCCATTTCTCATATCTGGTCCTCATGTCCTCCCTTACACCTTCCATCTGCTCCTTAGTCCCCCTCACGACTTTCCGTAGTCCCCTGATATCGCTCAACAGCATCTCTAATGCCTCCTTCTCCGACTGCATTTCCATTCTTTGGGAGGTGTCCTACGTGTTCGTTTACTTCTCTTGAACGGACTCTCTACCGCGCTTTTCTCCGGACTCTCTTGGCTGTCTCTCTTCCTCTTCAAGAGATACTCTCCCTCACTTGTGCTAGACGCTTTCACACTCACTTTCTCGCTTCCTTCGTTTCCGCAGTTCCGATTTTTCTCTTTACACGACGCGCCGCTCAACATAGGGCCTCGCACTGTTAATCGCCGTGGCATGTGGAGAACTTCTTCCCCGTTTACTTCACTACCTGCACTACCAGCACCCTAGCTGACAACCTCTCTCTCTCTCTCTCTCTCTCTCCCATGTCCCACTCTTCCGTCAGTAACTTGGACCTTCTGCAATCGACAGATGTCTTTCTTTATTCCACCCCTCACAGCTCCTGCAGACACCGCTTTCTCTGCCTCAACATTCCGCAACAATACGAGAACCACCCTTGACCCCCTCGCAGGCCCAAACTCCTGACCACGAAAACTCACTCGACCCCTTGCCAACCTAACCTCACTTTCACTATTTCTATGCATCCCACCTCACAACTATGCTAAAAATTAATTTTTTTTCTCTCAGATTCACCGCACACAACGCTACTCACCTCCTAGGCTTCCACCCTCACACTCCAATCACACCTTCAACACAAATTCTGTAAAACCTCTCATCGCCTGTCAGCGAACACGTTCTCACTACCGCCACCAACATGGAAGTCAATAAGATTATTATATTTACCTAGAAGCTTATATTTTTCAGGAGATGTTTGAAAATAATTTTGCCGCATTCAGTTATGGAACTTATTTTTTAGTGCCAAAAATCATTAGAAACTCATTTAAAAAACAAAAAAAATATGGAATAAATGATAGTATTATAATTTATTTATTTCTAAAATTGAAAACATTTGTGCGCAGACCTTTTGAAATTAAAGGTCAAAACATTGACAACTGTAATTTGGTCATTGTGAATTTTTTTTTTAAGCTCCTTCGGCTTTAACTAATACATTGTGAACTTTTCAATGTCCAAATCTTTTATATCAAATGTGTATTACATTCATTGATATGCCTGGGTCTGGGATTATTTATTCAGATATTGCAATAATATAAAGTACAAATTTTATTTATCCTGATTACTTTAATATTTGTTTCTTATTTTGCATTAAATTTTATTCTCAACTACCCTGAAAAATGTATAATTTCAATAAATTTATATTATTACAATTCATAATATGGATTAGTATTGAAACAAAAATATTTTATTTTCATTTTTAATGTTATTTTTTACGAATAAAACAAAAACTACGCGTCCTATCAAAAAAATTTTGAAGACAAATTTGGACCAGTTTTTAGTCTCTTTCGGAAGAGCAACTTTTGTTCATTAAATTTTTTCATAGCTTGTGTCATTTGTCCAAAATTTAATTTCTTCATATATTAAATGTTGTTTTTCCGAATAAAACAAGAACTACGTGTCCTATAGAAAAGTAATAAAGAAGAAATTTGTTGATCTTCTTTGGGTGTACAATTTTTGTTGATTTAGTTTTTTTCATATAGTGCGTTGTTTGGCTGAAAATGTTCATTTTTTTTTTTTTTTTTATTTTGAAAATACGATAACTCTGATAATTTTCATTCTATGGAAAAAAGTCATGAGCATAAATTGTTCGAGACCACTTGCGCCATTCGCAAGTAGTCAGATAATCTACGTGAATGTTTCTCAACTCCACGGAAATTTTTAGACTTCAGTAGCAGCTGAAAGTTGATTTGCAAAATCTAGGCATATTCAGCAGTGATATTTTCGAGATTTGTTGCTCTTACAACCGAACAAACTTTTTGATCGAGATACGTGAAATATTGTTGAACAAAATCAAGCTTTTTTCGCAGACAATAGTTCTTTTTTGAAAGTAACTTATCCTTCAATGTGGTTTACACTCTCTACTCTAAAATTCATGCAGAATAGATGTGAGGGGCCTACAGGAATTTCATTAATTTCATCTCTGGTCAATTGGGCAGTCACAGTGCTCGCAATGTTTATTTTTGTCCGTCGCATTTGGCGATTGTACCATTTATATATTCCCGAAAGAAATTCACTACGCTCCAATATAGCAATGACGTCACCATCGATTGATGATAATACAATTTTTTCTTCTATTGGGATGGGCCTAAAGTCACCCCGTCCTGCTACTAATTTAATTCGTTTCTCCGCCGGAAAAGTGTATCTTCGAAATCCGTATTGCCGGTGCAGATATTTAATGGGAGTAACCCGAATAAATTGAAGCTGGGTAAGTTCATATACACATCCGTCAATAGAAGAGATCGTGGTAGGTAGAGATGTGTGCCTGGCAGAAGGAGACCTGGATCTGGCACGAAGAGTAGGTTCAGCAGGAGAGTGTTGTCTTTCAGAAGAAGATGCTCCGGCACGAGGAACGCCAGGAATAGGCTCACCATTTGGTAAACATTCGAATTGTAAACTTAACTCTGCAAGAAAAAACAGAGGATTACATTTTTCTTAAGTCGGAAAGACTATGCAAAAGTAGGTAATACAAGTTTGCTGAAAATTGCAATACCATTTGTTCTTTAAACCTTAGCCAGTGGCGCACTGGTCACCAATGAGGGTGGCACGAAAAGCATTCTTTGGGCGCTAAGAGTGATAATTACCACAAGAAAAAAAAAACTCTGCCCGATCTGTAATCACAATCTCATCATGCACGGCTCACAAGCTTGACATGGCCTAGTTCGTTACGTTGCTTATGTTCGTTTTGTTTGTATTTTGTATCTTACTTACATTTGTTTGGGTTGGATTGGGTTCTCTTAGTTCCTTTGATTTTGGTGGTTTGGTTATGCTGCTCACCTTCGCTCGGGTTGGATTGAATGCGTTGCTTACGTTTGTTTCGATTAGATGTGTTGGTTACTTTCGTTTCGTTTCGCTTTGTTGATTGCGTTCATTTGATTTTGTTGAATTGGTTGCGTGCATTTAAGTTATTCGTATTGGTTGCATTCGTTCGGGTTAGTGTTGTTGGTTACGTTCCTTTGGGTTGTTCTGGTTGTACTGGTTACGTTTGAAATCCAACCCAAAAGAATGTAACTGAGATACCAAATCCAACCCAAAGGAACGTGAGCAACGTAACGAACCTGAACAAACCAACTTGTTTTAACCAACCAAAATAAACCGACCGTTTGTCCTTTTTATCTTTTGTTTGGAAGCGTATTCCTTGAATAGTCAGCAATGTCATTTTTCTCCAATGGGTCGTCATCTGACGCGATTCAAAAATTTGTTTTAAAAAAATACTTACGTCTTTTTTAATGGAGAATCAGAATGTGCAATAAAATATATAGCTTGCTATTTGAAATTTAAAGCTTTTTTTAAACCTGCTTATCTATATTGTTTCGCGAAGTTTGCTTGATGTAATTTTATAGCACTTTTATAAAAACCTATCAAAACCAACTCTTCCTTCTTTTTCTCCATCCCCCTCCTTATTACTTTCCAACCTTCCTCTTCTCCTTTTCTTCTATATACACAAACCACCGCCATTTTGATTTTGGCAATTATAATCCTTCTTACCATTGTTCCATTCTTTTCCTCCCCGTCTTCCACTTTTCTCCATTTTACTGCAAATTCTTTTCTCACCACTGAGACTATGCCGCCCATCCCTCTCCCTTTAACGTGTTTCTTTTTTGCTTCTTGCATCTTCCACACATAACCTTTCCGTCACATCTTTTTCATCCCCTTCCAGTCCTTCTCATCCGCCCAGGTTTCACTCATCATAATGACATCCCACTTTTCTAACTCCTTCCAAAATCCTTCATTCTTGTTCTTCAAGCCTGACACATTCCTCTTCCTTTTTCCTACCTTTCAGCATACCATGCGCCCCTTTTTCCTCTCTACCCATACCCTCTGCTCTATTTGCCATCTTCTTTTACTCTCCCTCCATGTCAAATCCTCTTCAATTCTTTCTCTTCTTCCTTTCAATAATTTGTTCTGCCATAATTTTCTTTTTCTCCTCCTCACTTCCTACTTTTACTATAAACATTCCTTCTTTTCCTTGCTTCGTCCCTCCCATTCTCTCAACTCCTTCTACCCTTACCTGAACTCCAATATCTCAGAGAAGATTTTTGATTTTCGCTTCTCCTGTTTCACTCTCTACTGTCACCCCCTTAACTACTATGTTATTTTTTCTCTTCGCCCATTCTTCCCCTTCCAATCTCCTTTCTATCTCACTAGTCTCTTCTTCAATCTTTCATTCTCATTTTTACGTTCTTATTACTCCCTTTTCCTATTCCCGCACTCTCTTCTTCTCCACCCTTATGCTTATTCCTGATTTCTAAGTTTCTAAGTTCTTCCAACTGTTTTATCTCGCTATTTCTCTTTTCGTCGTCCTCTTTCCGTCTATTATCTCTAGTTTACTCCATACCTTTTCCTTCTCCTTTTTCCAGACTTCATCCCACTCTCCCCATTCTTCTCTTACTTTTCTCATTCCCCCCTCACATCACTTGCCTGTCCATTCATATTCCTATTCATATCATCCAGTCTCTTCCTTGTTTCCTCTCTAAGCCCTTTTATGAGTTTTTCAAACATTCTTCCATCCCCTATCTCTTTTTGGTGTTTTCCGATCAGTCATGACTTTCTTTCTTTCCTTGTCCCTTTCTAATGAATCGTCCCCTTCCTCTTCTTTTCTTTTTTCTTCCCCTTCACTACTGGTCGCGCTCACCTTTTTTCGGCATTCGTCTAAACTCCTATTCGAGCCCGCGCTGCCTAGCTTGCTGAGGCGCTGTTGGTTAGAGACTCTCCCGCGCTTATGGCCCATGCCTTAATCTCTTCTCTCTGCCGTCCCCTCCCTGGTCGATGTCTCTAACGTCTCCTCACCAATACTGCTATCTTCCCCCTTCTCCCAACTAACCGCGCTCTCATCATCGTCACCTCTTATTTCGGATGCCTGTTGTTCTATGCGATCATCCAGTGACTGTTGCCCTCTGGCGCCCGTTTGTGGACTACGTACTGTCGGCATCCTACCTTACCCGGTGATCCACGGCGTTTCCCTCTCTTTACTCACCTACCTCTTACCCCCCTTGCCCAGAAACTATTTTTACTGCTCCTAGCCTCAAAAACTTCGCATGCTCCTATTTCCACTTCACAAAACTTACTTTCACCCTTTACACCTCTGCCTTCACTCACCCTTCTTCCTTTACACCTGATCTCCGCAGTCAATGCCCTTTCTGCATCCACACACGCTTATTCCCTTCACCAAAGCCAAAAAACTAACACTTAAAACAAAAGAGTTCTCTCACGATCGGTACTGGAAACAATCTATATCAAGTATTCAAGAAAATAATTTTTCTAGTTTAAAAGACGCTCTTCTAAGACACCGGATTCCTAAGATGGGCCATTTGACTTGCTTTTTTTCAACCTTAAAATTTGTGAGTTTATGATCATTTTTTGAACTTGTACGCATACGAACTTGAAAAAACGTGTTTGAAATTATAGATATAGTCTAGTATTATACTTACCAGTTAAATTCATGATGACCATCAAACTGAAGACCAGAGTATTAACGATGCCCATTTTTCCAAATATTGAAAATACTGATTAATGCGTAAAGGAAGAATGAAGCTAATTCTATCTAATTAATATTCTGGGGATTTATTACAGTATATCAATATAATATTTTAATCTATATCTCATGAAGTATAGGCGTCGAGCTTGTCCTTCTGTGATATTCATATTTACATTTCATAATTTCGTGCAAGTGAAGAAATTGGTTATCCCAACCGAGGCACTTTTGATTCTTATCGCTTCATCCTTATCGCTTCTTTTTTTCATTCCTAATGCCAAAATAATAAGATTATAAAATCAACCTGTAAGTTTATTTTCTTTCGAAAATTTTTAAAAATAATTTTGCCGCATTCAGTTTAAAACAATTTTTGTTAGCCCCCAAAATCATAAACAACTCACTTAAAAAAGAAATATGAAACAAATAATAGTACATGTCAATAATTTATTTATTTCCAAAATTGGATGCAGCAAAATTGTATAGAATCTTCTTCTTGAGAAAACCAGCTTATATTCAACATAATCCAATCATTTTTATAAATTTTGTGAAAAGCAATACAAAAATACAGTTAAAATCATACAAGCAGCAGAACTTCAAACCACACAATCATTCAACTCTTAAATATAATTTTTTTTGAAGGAAATAAGGAGGCACGTATTTTACTGTTTCGAGAAAAAATGATTTCCCTAAAAAAAATTAATAAAAAAAATAACTAGAGATTCGACAAAATGCTTAAAGAAAAGTTTTATGATATTTTGTATCGTTCTCAAGGAAAGGATAAAAACAAAATATCGTGGCCACAAACATGATTTGTACTAAAAAAATCTTACAGAATGTCTTCTTTATAATTATAAGCAAGTATTTTTGAAAAATATTGGATAATATAAAAATGGGTTTTTCTATTGAAATCAACTTTACCTTACCCGCTGAAGTTTGAAAACATGAAAATTGGAGTTAATCGCAAAAACGGTAAAAAACGATTTATTTTATCCAATATTTAAAACTAATTTTTACTTATATAAAGAAGACATTTTGTAAGTTTTATGCAGACCGAATTATGTTTGTGGCCACGAGAATTATTTTCTGAAAATTAAATTTTTCTCTTTTTCTCTGGACCTTATTACTAAGGAGGATGCCTTTTTTATCATAAAATATGACCTTCCAATCCAGAAGGACGAGTTTTTAACAAAGCAGTTAAATTTGTATTCAAGAATGACGGCTGTAACAAAATAGTTGAATTTTTAATAATATAATTGATCGTCTGGAATTCTTATGAATTCTTCTACTCGTCTGGACTCCTCAACGTCCTTAGCGCTTGGCACCGCTCTCTCGGTCACCCGTAAATTGCCGAAGAGCGGCAATTTATTTTTTTAGGAAATTTTTTTATCAAATTGATAGTTTTTTTGCAAAACACTAAATTTCCAATTAGATTGAGGTGGATAATTGATTAAAATAGAAAAAAAATAAAAATTGTTTATAAAATTTATTACTATCTTTAATAATATTAAATTTGTATAATGCTAGAAATTTGTATTTTTTTCTGAAATTTTCAACTTTTTGTCCACTTTTCACTTAGTATGGTTAAAATTAATGCAAGATAAACAAAAATAGTTCTTCAATTAATTTATTATAGTCATAGCAAAACTAAAGATTTCAGAAAAGAGCAGCTTTCTAGCAATACTCTATGAAAAGACAGTTATAAACAATAAGCAATTGTTTGAATAAGCAAGTTTGTTAACTGGTATTAACTATGTAAGTTATATGTGAACGAAAAGTTAAAAAATTTAGAAAAAACTGCAACTTTCTAGCATTAGTCAAATTGAATATTATTAACAATAGTAATACATTGTTCAAACAATTTATTTTCTAACTTTATTTAATTGTTTGCCTCACTCTAATTGGAAATTGGACAAAAAACTGAAAATTTAAGAAAAAACCGCAACTTTCTAGCGTTATTCAAGTTGAATACTATTAATAATAGTGATAAATTAAACATTTGTGCGCATGCCTTTTGAAATTGAAGGTCAAAACATCGACGACTGTAATTTGGTGATTGTGAATTCTCTTTTTTTAAAGCTCCTTTGGCTTTAAAGAACACATTCTCATCACGTATCTCGTGCTTCGCACTCGATTTTGTCCAAAATGTGAACATTTCTCCATTATGTTAAACACTTTTATATCAAATGTCTATTAAATTCATTTATATACCTGGGTCTGAAGTTTTTTATTCAAATATTGCAATAATGTAAAGTAAAAATTTTATTTATCATGATTACTTTAATATTTGTTTCTTATTTTGCATTAAATTTTATTCTAAACTACCCTTAAAAATGTAAGATTTCAAAAAATGTATATTATTACAATTCATAATATGCATTGGTACTGAAAAAAAGTATTTTCATTGTCTTGTTAATCTATTTTAAAAAAATCTGCCCGCTTCACTGGCAAGTTTCAGTGCGCCTAGGGCGTGCACCTGTTGGATCTCGCGCTTCGCGCTCGATAATATATTCACCTCGCGCTGCGCGCTCGGACACATTTGTCGTCTAGGTTTTCACACTTCGTGTGCTCGCTATTGCGCACTTAGTGGGCTAATACTCTCTTAGTAAGCTTCATCGTTATGACCTGCTTTTGGTTTAATTATGTCACTATATCATGTGGACCTCGCGCTCCACGCTCGTTTCTGTTCATCATATAATAGAAACCCCAAAGTTTGAGAAGAAGGTAATTCCTTGACTTCAGCGTATATTTCCGTATCTTTATAATAAATCCTACAAGCACAAAGATTTTTTTCAAAACTATCTGAAAAGGGGAGAAAAAAAGTATCTAAGTCGTTTTTGGAACATATATCTTGCTTTTTCATTCATAATCAAACCGACCCCTTGACTACCTATCTACTCCTGACCATATTTCAAAACCGCCTTTCAACACCCCATTTTCTATATTTCTACTTTCGCATCCCTTTTTCTTTGTCTCAGGTACACATAAAATATCTAGTTTCCTAGCATGCATAGTTTCTCGTAGTTCTCTTACTTTAAGATCATTCACTCCTCTAGCATTCCAAACACCCAGTCTCCATTCATCGCCTGAAACTCGAACTTTACGTTCACCGTGTGTATGCATTTCGTCAATCAAAGTTTCAGTCTATTCCGAGGCTACTTTATTGTTTGTATTGTTCATGTTTAGATTGTACACCCAACTAC
>CAKNYM010051993.1:337853-458893 GCA_932195095.1 Andricus curvator
CTTGAAATATAAATGTAATAGTCGAATTTTTTCAGAGCAATTATTTTAGTAAACAAAGATCAAAACGCATGCTGAAATAAAAGTCAGATTTTCAGTCAGAATAAATTGTTTGAAATATTATTATATTTTATTGTTTCAATCGTTAGAAATAGTACTGAGGGCATACAAAAATTGAATATTTTGAAAAACCACACACGAGATGAAAAATAAAGTAAATAAGCAAAGTTTTGATGAGAATGTGCCCGCTTATCGGGCCAATTTTTTCACTGTTAATGTTATTTTTTACGAATAAAACAAAAACTACACATCCTATCAAAAAGTGACCCATGAGAAATTTGTAGATCTTTTTTGAATGCACAATTTTAGTTGAATCATCATTTGTCGTATCTTGCATAGTTTGACCGTAAAATTGATTTTTTGGATTTTGCATTATTTTTTGTGCAATAAAAATGTGAATTTTCGATTATTCAACAAAATTCAAAAAGTTGTTATGATAATCTTGTAAGGCGTTCAAAAAGAAACACTTTTCTTATCCTGACTTTTTTTCGTATTGTGCGTTGTTTGGCTGAAAATGTGAATTTTCGTTTTTTCTTTTGGATTTTGAAAATGCTGTAACTCTGAAAATTTTCATTTTATCGAAAAATTGCAAAAAAATGAATTGTTTGAATTTTTGAGTACTATAAACAGAATGTGCATATCATTTTCAAATTTTGAAAAAACATGGTCTCAAAAATTTTCAAAATGCTCTCACTTTTTGAATTTTCATCCAAAATGGCTGGCTAAGGAACTTGACCTTTAGTTTACGAGACTGGAAGAGTATACCAAAGCCAAATCACATGGGTTAATTCTTTCGAAAGTTATCGTGCTAACAAACTGAAAATCTACAGACAGACAACCAGACAGACACATTCGTAAAAATCTTTTTTTTGGGTTCAGGGGGTCTCAAAACGTGGAAATTTGACAAAAACCGGGGGGGGGGGTCAAATTTGACACAAATCTAATACCTTCTCTAGATGAGAATGTAAAAATACAAATTTTCAAGTACCGTGAGCATTAATGATGATTATTTTATTGTTTTAATTGTTAGAAATAGTATTGACAACATAAAAACAATGAAATATTGTGAAAAAACACACACGAGATGAAAAAGAAATTAAATAAGCAAAGTTTTGATGAGAATGTGCCCACTTATCGGGCAGATTTTTTCACTGTTAATGTTATTTTTGACGAATAAAAAAAAAAACTACACATCCTGTCAAAAAATGACAAAGGAAAAATTTGTAGATCTTTTTTGTGAGCAAAATTTGTGTTAAATCATCATTTGTCGTATCTTGCATAGTTTGGCCATAAAATTGAATTTTTGGATTTTTCGAAAAAAATCAAAAAGTCGTTATGATAATTTTGTAGGACGTGCAAAAAGGAACATTTTTCTCATTCTTATTTTTTTTTCGTATCGTGGGTTGTTTGGCTGAAAATGTTAATTTTCGTTTCTTTTTTTGGATTTTGAAAATGCATGTAACTCTGAAAATTTTTATTTTATCGAAAAATGTCATTGGAATATTTTGTTCGCCTTTTTGAGTACTATTGATATCCGTCCAGAGAATTTTTTAATATTAAAAACAAGTGTTCTAAAAAATTTTCAAAATGTGCTCACTTTTTGAGTTTTCGTCCAAAATGGCTGGCTAACGAACTTAACCTTTATTTAAGGACACTTGAAAAGTATAACAAAGCTCAATCCCATAGGTTGATTCTTTCGAAAGTTATCGTGCTAACAAACTGAAAATCTACAGACAGACTAACAGACAGAAAAACAGACAGACAACCAGACATACACTTTCGTAAAAACCTGTTTTTGGGTTCAGGGGGTCTCAGAACGTGGAAATTTAACAAAAACCGGGGGGGTCAAGTTTTACACAAATCTAATACCTTCTCTAGATGAGAATATAAAAAGTGTGCATCCTATTAAAAAAAATTATTATTAAACATTATATTGCAAATTGTGTCCTTTTTCCATAAATCTAATTTATTTATTTTCAATATTATTTTTTACGATTTAAACTAAAAATACGCATCTTAGCGTGAGGTGGTTCTAATAAAATTGTTGAGATGTATTTTAGGCGAAAAATTTTGTTGAATAAAATGTTATTGTAGCTTGCCTCCTTTTTGCAAAAATTTAATTTTGTTATTTTTAGTCTTACTTTTTACGATTGAAAAAAAATCTACTTGCTCTATCTGAAAATTATTATGTAATAACAAATTCGTAGATCCTCTTTGGGTTTTGTTCAACTTTTAACTTTTGTCTATTAATTTTTTTTCGTATCTTGTGTCGTTTTTCAGAAAATTTAATTTTTGTTATTTATAATGGTTTTTTTACGATTAAAACAAAAACTACGTGTCCTATCGGAAAATTATTGATGACAAATTTGGATAAATTTTCAGTCTTTTTTGGAAGAGCAGCTTTTGTGCATTCATTTTTTTCGTAGCTTGTGTCGTTTGTCCTCAAAGGGTAAACAATTCAAGATAAATTCATAAAACTTCAAAACAATTCAACCTAAATTCCAAAGAAATGAAATGAATTGGAAACAATTTAAAAATATGAAAAAGCCTTATTGAATTCAGTCAATTTGCAATAACCTTAAAAAAATTTAAGGGAACACAAAAGAATTTGATGAAATGCCTAATAATTCAAGATGAGGTTAAAAGACGAACTTTAACAAATTCAAAAAATCCACTGAATGAAATAGAATTGAATGAATTTAGAAGAATGCAAGTCAATTAAAAAAAAAAATAAATAAAGAGAATTCCAAAGAATGTAAAAGAATTCATTGGGAATTCAAAAAAAATTTCAAATCTCATAAAATCTCTGAAATTATACTAATTGATAACCAAAGCAGTGACTGATGACTACAAAACAATTCAATTTAAATTCAAAAGAATTCAAATGATTTGGCAAAAATTTTACAAATCGAAAAAATTCCATTGATTACAATAAAATTTGAGTGAATGTAGAGGAATTTAACAGAAATGAGGAGAATTAGATGAAATTAATAAATAATCAAACGAAATTTAAAAAAAGACAAGTAAATTAAAAATAATTCAAACATATGAAAAAAATCATTGAATTGAGCAAGTTTGAAACTTGAAATAAGTTTATCAAAATGAAAGAGAATTTAAAAGAATTTTATGAAATGGCTAAGAATTTTAGGTGAGTTTGAAAGACTTCAAGATGAATTAAACATAAAACTTTTTGAAAATCCATTTAATTGAGTGAATTTAGAAGAATTCAAAAGAATTCAGAATTAATTAATAAGAATTCAGGTATACTTCCAAATGAATTGCAAAAAATATTTAAAAATGTCTTCAAATTTTTGAAACCCTACGAAATCCCTCACTTTTTGTGAATAAATTTCTTGATGAAATCCATTAAGGTATATTAAAATCCTTTAAAATTATTGAAACCCTTGGAAATCTCTTGAATTTGTTCAAATCTATTGAAAATACCTTGAAATATTTTGAAATACCCTAAAATATTTCAAAGTCTTTGAAATTCCTTCATACTATTGAAATAAATAAAAAAATTCTGGGAATCGTTTATATTATGATTATATTTCAAATCCTTTGATATTCTTTGAAATTCCTTGGAACTGTTTAAAGTTTTTGAAAATGCCTGCGAATATTTTTAAATACCCTAAAATATTTCAAATCCTTGGAAATCCTATTAAATTAATGAAATCAATTAAGAATGTTTTTGAAATTTTTTAAAATAACCTAAAATATTTCAAATTCCTTAAAATCTTTTGAAATCCCCAGAAATTTTTGTAATATCTTGAAAATACCAAGGAATTAAAAGAAAAATTGCAAATCCTTTGATCATTTTATCAATTGATCCTCAGAACCAATGAAATAAAAGCTTTTAAATATTCCAAAAAATTCATTGAATTAAGTAAAATTGAGTACATTCAAAAGAATTCAAATTAATTAAAAAAATTCGAAAAAATTCAAAAGAATTCAGGATAGATTAATAAGAATTCAGGGTGAATTCCCAAAACTAATCTCAAATCAATCTCGGGATTATATTCTTTAAAATCCACTGAAATATTATAAAATCCCATGACTTTCTATGAAATATGATGATATTTTCTGAAATCCTGGGAAATTTAATAAAATACCTTGAAAGCTTTAAAAAACCTTTACATTGATTGAAATCCTCGGAAACCTTATAAAATCCTGTGAAATCTTTTAAAATATCTTAAAACCTTATAGGTCCTGTAAAATCGTTCCGAATCTTCCGAAATTTTAGATTCTTCATCCTAAATAATTTCGGGCTTTGAAATCCCTTCTTCGATTTTTAGAAAAAATTTAAAAAAATGTTATGATCGAAAAAAGTCATATGAATAAATTGTTCGACGTTCTGAGTACTATAAATGTCCGTACATAGAATTTAAAATCTTGAAAAAAATGGTCTCAAAAGTTTTGAAAATGCTCTAAATTTTTGAATTTTCATCCAAAATGGCTGATTGACGTACACGATCTTAAATATAATTTTTTTTTGAAGAAAGTATTTTACGTATCTTACTGTTTTGAGAATTAATGATTTTTTCGAGTGATAAGCATTTGAAATTCAGTGTCCATTTTTGGAAAACTATCAGTCGTAGAGTAAGAATTTACTCAGCATAAAATATGTATTTTTGTAAGATCTACAACCTTATCGGAAGCTTTTTTTATATATTTCCATCATTGACTGAAATTAACGGACAAGACATGATATTTTGGTCGTTTTTTTGGGTTTTGACCTTGAAATTCAAATTTTTGGGTATTTTCACTATAATTTTCGTAATCAGCGGATAAAAATACACGGATATACGGAGTTTCAAATTATTCTGAGGTATGCGTTTATCGGATGTTTATCCAATAACACTTACTAATAATAATATGTACATATAATTCATTTATTGATAGTTCAATGATAGCTTTACTGGCACATCAATAATAAGAGTGATGTAGTTAATTCTAATATGAAAAATGATATGGCTAAATATTTATGCCAGTTAGAAGTAACTGTAAAACAATTATAATTTACGGCTATTTTGAACATAAATGGTAAAAAAAAATCCATTCTCCATTAAAAATATGTCTAATTGATTGAAAAAAATTACGCTTATTTTACAGAATTTGGATAAATTTAATTACTTCTGAGAGGTTGCCAACTCAAAAGAAAATTGCAACCATATGGCCTGGTCTATTCCTAGACTCTAACCTACGTATAGTAAACCGTAGAAAATCAAAACCTTTTTAACCACTTATTAGTGGTCCGAGCTTCATCAGTGTACAATGATGATTATTAACTCTTTCTTTTAAACCTTGATCTGTGTATATCCATTCAAAGCCGAGACAATTGTACAATTTTGTACATTTTTAGAATTTAGTAGCAGCTCAATTGATTTGAAAAATCTAGGCATGGTCAACAGTGATATTTTTGATATTTGTTGCTCTTACAACCGAACAGAATTTTTCATCGAGCTTTGTGAAATATCGTTGAACAGACTCAAGCTTTTTTCGCAGACAATAGTTTTTTTTTTGAAAGCAACTTATCTTTCAAGGTGCTTTACACGCTTTACTCTAAAATTCATGTAGAATAGATGTGAGGCGCCTACTGGAATTTCATCAATTTCATCTTTGGTCAATCTGTCAGTCGCACTGCTCTCAATGTTTATTTTTGTCCGTCGCATTTGGTGATTGTAACATTTATATATTCCAGAAAGAAATTCACTACGCTCCAATATAGCAACGACGTCACCATCGATTGATGATAATACAATTTTTTCTTCTATTGGCATGGGCCTAAAGCCACTCCGTCCTGCGAATAATTTAATTCGTTTCTCCGCCGGAAAAGTGTATTTTCGAAATCCGTATGGCCGGTGCGGATATTTAATGGGAGTAACTTGCATAAATTGAAGTTGGGTAAGTTCATATACAACTCCGTCGAAAGAAGAAATCGTGGTAGGTCGAGATGTATGCCTGGCAGAAGGAGACTTGGATCTGGCACGAAGAGTAGGCTCAGTAGGAGAGTGTTGTCTATCAGAAGAAGAAGATGCTGCGGCACGAGGAACGCCAGGAATAGGCTCACCATTAGGTAGACATTCGAATTGTAAACTTAACTCTGCAAGAAAAAACAGAGGATTACATTCTTCTTCAGTCGGAAAAACTATGCAAAAGTAGGTAATTTAAGTTTACTGAAAAATGCAATACCATTTGTTCTTTAAACTTCAGCCAGTGTCGCACTGGACACCAAAAGTGGTTAGCACGAAAAGCATCCTTCGGATGCTAAGAGTGATAATTACAACAACAAAAAACAGAACTCTGCCCGATGTGTAATCACAATCTCATCGTGCGCGGCTCACAAGCTGGACATTACCTAGGGCGCGTGTATGCTAAGTCTAACGCTCGTGCTCGGTTTGGTTCACAGTATAATGCATACTAGACTATTATGTGCGCGCGCAAGCGCGCGCTAACTTTTTTACTCATTTTTCTCATTTACTCAATTTTAGAATAACTATTCATTTGTTAACATTTTTTGACCAATAAAATTCCTGCTGAAATTATATTCTCAATGAGTGCATTCAGTAAATCCATGTAACGTAAAATTTACTATTAATAATAGTAAATGGCGAGATATCATTTGAAAATTTCAAGTGCACGTTATGTAATTTAATATATTTAAAAAAACATCATTTTTTACAATGACATTTGCGGGAACTTTCACGGCCATTTTTTTTATGTAAGCATCAATATACATCATTAAGTGATTAACAAATTAATACCTATAATTTAAAAAATCATATTCTGATCTGATTCTCAGTTCTCAATATAGATATCAATAAACATGTATACGAACTGGAATGTTTAAATAAAATTCTATATGAAGTGAAAAGCGTGTCGAAATACATTGCTAAATAATTAAAATATATGTACACGCCATTTTGAAAAACTGAATTCAAATACTCATTTCACGGCAATTTTTGCAAATTTGTGAATCAAGAAACATCGCTCAATCATTAAAACATCATCATATTAGAACGTTTAAATAATTCAGAAAAACAACAGCGTACGACAAAACATCGCTGAATAATTAAAATATATCCACATATAATTTTGAAAATTTAATTAAGATACATGCCTCTCTTTTTTCGTGGTTATCTCAGGGATATATTAAGTCCCACTTCTCCATGCCTCAGTGATGTAAATTGAAAAAATTCAAACTTCGATAAATTAAAGCTTGGAATATTCTCTCTAAAATTAGATCAAGAACATAATGAAACATTCACTTGTTCTCGAATTATAATAACAAATATGGAAGCATGTCCAAGCCGAAAATCAGTTCGTCGAGCGACAGTCAAATGTCGATTTTAAATCTTTTGGTTAACGTGCGAAAAACAACAGACCAAAAAATGTAGTCACCAATGGACCTTCCGATTCTCGTCTTGGTTATACTTTCACATTTTTCATGACAATTCGAGAACCAGTACATATTTTATCATGTTTCTAATCTCATTTTAAATATGATATTTCCAACTTTAATTCCGACGACCCCCCATTTTTTTCCATTTCCTTCTCCGAAGCGTGCAAAAAGTGGAATTTGGAAATCGAGAATTGGTCACAAATATTTAAAATAATTACATGATTGAGTTAGACGTCACAATCTTAATAGAATAGGTGCAAATGTCATGACGGTTAGCATAGTTAGTACATCCTTACATGGCAATGCATACGACTTTTTGTAAAAAATATTTTAAACGTAAAAGTAAGTTATAAATGTATCAATATTAATATTTTTCAAGTGTAGAATGCATTTGCGCAATTGTGTTTTATCCTTTAATCGGTTGAAGAGCTTTCATTCTCACGAAATAAAATCAACTATCCAAAATTTTAAGTTATAGTGCCCGATTCTGATCAAATCGATCCGATACTCCAACCTGAAATTTGGTATATCTTATTTTGTTGTAAATATGTACCAACTATGCTAACCTTTCGAAAAAATTTTCACCTATCCTATCATAACCATGACGTAATGCTAGAATACTCAATTGTAATAGAGGTATGAAACATAAATGAACTTTGATTGTACATATCATAGCCAATATTAAATGACATAATATTAATGTCAGTCGTCAATTCATGTTACCACAGAAAAGAAGATTTAGAATTCAACAATTATGTGTTTCAATATTCCCAGTGGGCAAAAAACTAAGGATGTCCTAGAGACGTCTTTGAGATATCCCTGAGATGTCTTTTGGAACATGTCTTTCAAGCATTATAGGGATGATCTTAAGACGTCTAATGTCAGTAAGAAAGATGTCCTGAGAACGTCCTATGCCTTTAAAACGTATTTAGGACATCTTTAGGACATTAGACGTCTTAGAGACGTTGAATGGACTGGCATTGGACATCCTAGGAACGTCCCGAAGACGTTATTGGGATGTTTGTGGTTTTGTGCCCACTGGGTTGGGAACAAATTAATCAGTTTACAAGGTGAAAATGAATGAACAAATATTTTCATTGAAACATCCAAATAAAATTTACGGAAAATGTGTGCGGCCCTGTTCGGTTCTTGACGTGTGCTCCGTTTCGTCTCGCTCTTTACTTGCCATAACTCATTTATTAGGAAATTTTGTACTTTGTATTGTATATCAGTGATTGTTTTTGTATTCGGAGTGCAGTGCGTGTATTGCGTTTGGTGATTTTTGGGCTCTTTGGTTCCTAAAAGACTGTTTTTCAGATTCGGAGGTCGATAGTTCTCGCGCAGTAAATACGTATATTACAATGGGTGCTTGTCCCGAATGTAATAAGACAATATCCAGAGGATCGCAGGGTGCTGTTTCCTGCATTAAGTGTGGCGTGTTCAGCCACTTAGCCTGCATCAATGTTGGATTTTCAAAAAAATCCTTTGATGATTTAAAAAAGGGATTGATCGATTTTATTTGCGTGAACTGCAAATCATCAAATGCTAACGACACCTCTTCAGGGTTGGCTCAAAGCTCCTTGCTAAGTGGAGGTATCGACCCCGCCAGTAAGGATCAGGTACCTAACCCAATACCTACAACAGTTTCTGCCGTCCCTGTCACTGCTGTGGCCCTGCCGCCTGGATACATCGAGGCTATTCACAGTGCGGTCTTACAAGCTCAGAGGGAAGCGGCCGTGCAGGCGCAGGAACAGATTAGAAATCTCTTCAAGAAATTCGAAACTAAGCAACTAGAGTGGATTACAAAAATCAACACTACGGTTCAGGAAATCAAGGTAGATATTTCAGAGAATTCTCGTAGAATCAATCTGCTTGAAAGTTCTACTGTTAGCCATGCGGATCAGGTCACACAAATAAAGACGGAGGCCAGCTCGCTAAAATTGAAGGTCGCCTCACTTGAAGCTTTTCTCAATTACCAAGAGCAAGCTGCACTTCAATGTAACCTTGAAATTCACGGGTTACCTATGAAGCCGAATGAGGATCTTCCATCGGTCCTAGAATCGGTTGCGAAGGCTCTTGATGCTTCCTTCGCTAAAGATGACCTTATGAATGTTTATCGCATTCGTAAATCCCCAACATCAAATCCACAGCTCGCACCCATCATCGTTGCCAAGTTTAGCAGACAGTTGGTAAGAGATAAAACAATCGAACAGAGGAAAAGAGTAAGAGACTTCTCTACGACCAATCTTGGATGGCCAGATAATGAGAAAAGTCTCATTTTTATTTGTGAGGTTTTGACGCCCTATAATCGAAGGATCTACGCTTCTAAATTGAATTTAAGGAGACAAAAGAAGATAAAATATCTTTGGATTGCCGGAGGAATGATCATTTGTCGAAAGGTTGATGGCACGCCTAGGATTCAACTGTCACTGATGCAACACGTGGAGCGGTTCCAATAGCAATTAGGCTTTCGACGGTATGCTTATACACACAATGGTGTGATATTATTATTGTTTGGCTATTTGATGCTCGTTGATAAACGTATTTTGAACATTTTTCAGCTTTTTATACCTTGTACACATGTATCTTCAGATAGCAAACATGATCTCCTATTTAAACTAGTAGCTTTTAATCTTGATACTGGTCTTTCTGAAAGTAATTGTATACTATTAGACCTAATTGTGTACTTTGGATACCTTAAATATTCTAATTTCATCTCAATATTCACAGCTCTCTGGATATCCGGATATCGATTTACGAAATCATGTCCACTTTTGTTGCGAAATTGTCTAGGGTTCTACGACACTGTTTTCGACATTATTTATTATTCCGTTAGTATCTTTTTTACTTGTATTCATTGCCGATATCCTAATTGGAATTGTACTTTTTTGTACTTAATTTGGGTTGTGTTGATAATGGTTTTTTGTCTCATATAATAGCTGTTTCTGAGTCCTGGTTAACTCCCAATATATCCTCTAGCCTTGTTGCAATTAACAACTATTCGCTCTTTCGAAGGGACAGAGACGAGAGAAGGGGTGGTTTAGTTTGTCTTTTTCTGCATGATAGTCTGAATGGGACTGTGGTTGGTGTGAGTTCAGTAGCTACTTACCCCACGACTGAATTTCTCTTTGTTGAAGTTAAGTCAACTTCTGATAGTATTTTAGTGGGAGTAGTTTATAAACCACCCAATGCCCCCTATGGCACAGAGCTTGAATCGGTAATTTTTTCATTTATTCCTAACTTTAGTAACATTATCCTGACTGGATATTTAAACACTAACCCAAATCTCACTTCCAATCATTCTAAATATCTAACATCTTTGGTACACTCTTCGGGACTCTCGATTGTACCTTATGATTCTACTCACCATACTGATCGTTCCAGTACTCGTATTGACCTAATGATTGTAGACGATATGGATAAGGTTGTATCCTACGAACAACATGCTATTCCTTTTCTTTCTAACCACGACTTGATTAACATTACCTTTGAATTTTCCTATAATCTAAATTCAAAACCAACCCAAAGACTGGTGCGGAATCTCTCTAAAATTGATGAACATACATTCCACGAACATCTAATGACGTACGATTGGAAAAAAATATTACTAGATACAGATATAAATAATAAAATCGACGCTCTGACTAATTACCTAGTCTCCGCATTCAATAAATTTTCTCCGCTACACGTTCCTAAAAACTTTAATAAAGCTGCCCCGTGGATCACATCTGAAATTAAAAATCTGATGAGAGAACGTGATGGCAAGCGCCGACTTGCAAAAAGAACAAAAAGCAATATAATACAAGCTCAATTTCGTAAACTAAGGAACCTAGTTCAAACTAAGATTAGAGATGCGTTCAATCAATACAATTACAACGAGATTGCACATAGAGACAAAAAAGAGGATATTTGGCATCTACTTAGACGTTTACACCTAATCCCGTTTAAGCACGAATCTATAGATAATAATTTTCCGCCTGATGACCTTTTAAAGACTTTTATTAAATTCCCAGTTCCAGACTTATCATCATCGTCATCTTACACTACCCCTCTTAATTCAACATTTAATGACTCTGACTTCTTTTTCGATGACATCACACCTGAAATACTTTTGGACAAAACACTTGAAATCAAATCAAATGCCATTGGAACTGATGGAATATCAATAAAAATGATTAAACTTGCCCTTCCAATTATCTTTGCTATTCTATTGCATATCTATAATGCTTCCCTTTAGGTCGGTATCTTCCCAGATATCTGGAAAAAGGCTGTTATATGCCCAAATCCTAAACTCTCTAAACCACTTGCAAAAATTGTTCACCTACAACTTTCTAAATTTCTCGAATTATCTAAGGCCATTCACCCGATGCAATCAGGTTTTCGGGTAAAGCATAGCACTCTTACTGCTTCCCTTAAAGTAACGACGGATCTCAAATTGGCAATGGATAATAGGGAGATCACTATTGTTGTTCTGTTTGATTTTTCGAAGGCTTTTGATATGGTCAATCATAAGTTACTCCTACAAAAGTTAAAATCCTTTAATTTGCCAAACTCTGTTATCAAGTGGTTTGAATCCTATTTTAATAATCGGTCTCACAGAATTATTAATAGTAGTGGTGAGCTTTCTGACTGGTGAGAAGTCAAGAGCGGGGTTCCTCAGGGCTCTATTTTGGCACCCCTCCTCTTCAATTTGTTCACTTCTGACCTTGGAAGTGAACTTCAACATTGCAAATACCATAAATATGCTGACGATTTCAAAAACTACTTATCGGGACCAATATCTTCATTAAGTAGATTACTTGTTCTAGTCCAAGAGGATATCGATCGCGTTATCCTCTGGGCCTGGAAGAATGGACTTACTCTTAACCCGGGCAAAACTCAGGCAATTGTTGTTGGACCTACTTCATCTCCGTCGCTTGAAACACTGGCATCATTTCCACCTCTTCGTATCGAGAATCTTACTATCCCTTTTTCGGAAGTGGTTAAAGATCTGGGATATTTCCATAACCGTACCTTGTCCTGGAAGGAACAGGTACAGAGTATCTCAAGGAAAACATACAGCATTCTACAACAACTATATAGGAATAAGGACTCTTTACCCACTCCCACTCGAATACTTTTGGTCAAGAGGTTAATCTTACCCCATTTTGACTATGGTTGTTTAGTATATGATGATTTGACCGACGATTTAAATTTAAAGCTTGAGCGTGCGTTAAATGTCTGTGTCCGTTTTATCTACAATTTGCCTAAATACGAACACATAACTCCATACAGACTTAAGGCTGGTCTGCTTAATGTTGCCAAGAGAAGACAATTCTTTATGGGTAATTTGCTCTACAGCCTTTTTCAGAGCAAAGCTCCTGAGTATCTATTCAACCTATTCCAATTTGTAGACAGAGACCTTCCAGCACATTCTAAGCTTCGTAAAACACATAAAATCCTTAAGATTCCTTTTCACAGAACGTGTCAGCTTCAAAGATCATTTGTAGTAAGGGGTGCCCGGTTATGGAATAAAGTACCATACGATATTGGAAATGCACCTTCTCTGTTTTAATTTAAGAATATCTTTTTCAAATATTTGTACAATACTCCTAACCCAACTCTTGAAATTACTCACTGGTAAACTCTCATATTTAGTTCTTGAACATTTCAGCTTCGAATTTCCTTTTGCTTTCATTACTTTTGCAAAGTATTTCTTTTACACACAGTTTTTCCCTCTTTATTTCTACCTTAACATGCACAAGAGCTACCAATTAATCACCTAATGTTAATTACTACGCATTAATCTCATACCTAATTTGATACCTATTCTGAGGTCGACTCTATTTATTTATTTATTTTATTTAGTTTATAGATTAGATTATAAGATTAATCAAGTATTCTGCCGATCAGAGCTTGCACAAATTTGTAATGACCCTGTATTATCCTGTTCCTTAGAGGGCTATTTAGCCCTAGGGACTTTTCTTGAATAAATACAAATAAAAATACATTATATTTGTATGAAAATTATAATTATAATTAACGTTTTAAACTAATTTCAGAATACATTCAAACATATTTACATATAATTTTGAGAATGGAATTGAGATACTCACTCCAAAACAGCACGAGAATTAAATAAATAAATAAACTTTCACTATACGAATTATAGCCAATATTCAACTACTTAACCTTGAAATAAATGATTAATTCATGGTCCTTGATATAGAAAAATTATAATTCAATCTTTATGTAATTTAATATTGTAGAAACAATAATCATTAATTATTAATTAATCAGTTTCCAACATAAAGAGAAATACAAAATGATTCCCATTAATACATTTTAATAATGTTTATTTCATATTTTCCAAAAAAATTTCATTGTTATTAACCTTTTAAACTAATTTCAGAAAAAATTAAAACCTAATTAAGAAAATCGAATTCAGATACTCATTTCACAACATCACGAAAACTTAAAAAAATTACATAATTGGAATAGAGGTATTTTTGCAATAAATCAACTTTTATCATATAAATTATAACCAATATTCAATTACATAACCCTGAAGTAAATAATAATTTATGTTAGTTCATATTGAAAAATTAAAAATCAATCTTTATTTAATTTAATATGGTGAAAAAAATTAATCAGCTAGTAAATAATTAATGAGTTCAGAACATGAAAAGCATTAAATCATTGTTTTCATCGAAACATTCAAATAATGTTGATTTTATATTTTTATGAAAATTTCAGTCATCAATAACCTGTTAGAATAATTCCAGAAAAAATGAAAACGTGCGTCCGTATAATTTTAAAAATTGAATTCAGGTAGTCATATCACATCATCAGAAACATTTTAAAACTTATGTAACTGGAATATGGGTATTCTATATATAAATAAACTTTTATTATACCAATTATGTGGAATATTCAATTAGATACCTTGGAGTAAATAATAAATTTATGTTACTCAATCGAAAAAAATGAAATTCAATATTTACAACATTTAATATTGTGAACAAATTAATCAGTCAATAATCAATTAGTCGTTTTACAAAATAAAGAGCCTTAAACAATTATTTTCATTGAAAAATTGAAATAATTCCCACTTTATATTTTTTTTAAACTTGAAATTTCATTTCTGAAAATTTTAATTTTTAATAACCTTTTATAATAATTTTCTGAAAAAAATAAAACACATAAAAATTGTGCATATAATTTTGAAAATTTAATTCAGATACTCATTTGACATCATAAATATTATAAAAAATTACATAATTGTAATAGAGATAGGTTGAAAAAAATAAACTTTTATTATTCTAATTATATCCAATATTCAATCGCATCACCTTGAAGTAAATAATTAATTTATGTTGCTTGTTAGAAAAAAGTTGAAATTAAATATTTATGTTATTTAATTGTGTGAAAAAATTAATCAGGCAATAATTAGTTAATCATTTCATAACACAAAAAGCATTAGAGAATCATTTCCATTGAATCATTCAAATAATTTTTACTTCATATTTTTCTAAATGCATATACAAAGGATTACTGATTATGGCCAACGGCCACACCACGCTGAAAAAACCAGTTCTCGTCCGATCACTGAAGTTAAGCAGCGTTGGGCGCGGTTAGTACTTGGATGGGTGACCATTCGAGAATACTGCGTGCTGTTGGCACATCGTGGGTGTGGTGAGCCCACACTTGTTAGTTATTTACTACAAGAAACTGTCCACCTAGAAACACTACCCGAATCGGGTAGTGTCACGCCTACCCTGAAAGGGAAATGGTTTAATGGTATACTACTAATACTACTACTACCCGCAAAATATTACTAAAATATCGTAATCTCTACTTTTAAAGAGATTGTCATGTTTGTTTTGATTTTATATCGAATAGAAAATTAGTTAGTACGGGTTGGGTTGTTTTTGTTCGTTATGTTGCTTATGTTCGCTTTGGTTGGATTTGGTATCTTAGTTACGTTTGTTTGCGTTGGATTGGTTTTCTCAGTTTCTTTGACTTCGGTGGTTTAGTTATGCTTCTTACGTTCGCCCGGGTTGGATAGAATGCGTTGCTTACGTTTCACAGTGAGTTTTTTTACAAAATATTGTTCAACATTCTGCTGACTGCTCAATTTTTGACCGATTCTAACAAATTTTTTTTTTTAATACTCGTAACGAGTTATGATATCATGTAGCACTGCTACTTTCTTAGATTCCTGCGAAAAACTAACCTAAAAATATATGAACTTGCCAAAGTAGCTGAACCACGAAATTTCGCAACTTTCAAAACCATAAAATCAGTAATATCTTCAGACCTAAACTTCAAACTCACAAACCTCAAACCCACGAACCTCAAACCCACGTACCTCAAACCTTCAAACCCGTAAACCCACAAACCTCAAACCCACAAAAATTATACCTCAAACCCACAAACCTCAAAACCCACGAACCTCAAACCCACAAACCTCAAACCCAAAAACCTCAAACACACAAACCTCAAACACATAAACCTAAAACCATAAATCCACCAACCCACGAACAGCAAACCAACAAACTTCCAATCCACAAACCCACAAACCTCAAACCAACAAACCTCATACCCACGAACCTCAAACGCACAAACCCGTTAACCCACAAACCTCAAACCCAAAAACCTCAAACGCACAAACCTCAAACAGATAAACCTAAAACCACAAATCCACAAACCCACAAACAGGAAACCCACAAACCTCAAATCCATAAACCTGAAACGAACAAACCTGAAACCTTCAAACCCACAAAACCACGAACCTCAAACCAACAAACCTCAAACCCACGAACCTCAAACGCACAAACCTCAAACCCACAAAAATTATACCTCAAACTCACAAACCTCAAAACCCACGAACCACAAACCTCAAACCCCCAAACCTGTTAACCCACAAACCTCAAACCCAAAAACCTCAAACGCACAAACTCAAACACATAAACCTAAAACCACAAATCCACAAACCCGCAAACAGCAAACCCACAAACCTCAAACCCACATACATCAAATCCACAAACCTGAAACCAACAAACCTCAAACCGCCAAACCCGTAAACCCACAAAATTAAACCTCAAACGCACAAACCTTAAATCCACAAACATAAAACCCCCAAGCCCATAAACCTACAAACCTCAAACTCACAATCCCAAAAAACCTCCAACCCACAAACCCACAAACCTCAAATATACAAACCTCAAACCCGTAAACCCACAAACTTCAAACCCACGAACTTCAAACCCACAAAAATGGAACCTCAAACCCGTAAACCCACAAACCTCAAACCAAAAAACCTCAAACCCACAAACCTCTAACCCACGAACCTCAAACCCACAAAAATTAAACCTCAAACTTGTAAACCCACAAACCTCAAACCCAAAAACCTCAAACCCACAAACCTCAAACCCACGAAACTCAAACCCACGAACCTCAAACCCACAAACCTTAAACATATAAACCTTAAACCACAAATCCACAAACCTCAAACCCCATGTTCATAAAACTCGACATATAATTAGATCATGCAGAATAATCCACAAACCCACCAACCTTTAGGGTTTAGGGTTCATGGACTTGTGGTTTATGGATTTTATCCATAAATCCATAAACCCTAAACCCATGAACCCTAAACCCATAAAACCATGAACCCTAAACCCATAAATCCTAAACCCATGAACCATAAACCCTGAACCCTAAAGTTTGGTGGGTTTGTGGACTATTCTGCATGGTGTACTTACATGTCGAGTTTTATGAACATGGGGTTTGATGTTTGTGGGTTTGAGGTTTGTGGATTTGTGGTTTTAGGTTTATGCGTTTGAGGTTTGTGGGTTTGAGGTATAATTGTTGTGGGTTTGAGGTTTTTGATTTTAAGCTTTGTGGGTTGACGGGTTTCAGGTTTAATTTTTGTGGGTTTGAGGTTTGTGGGTTTGAGGTTCGTGGGTTTGAGGTTTGTGGGTGTACGGGTAGAGGTTTGCAAGTTTGATGTTTGTGGGTTTGAGGTTTGTAATTTTATGGGCCTGGGGGTTTTATATTTGTGGGTTTGAGGTCAAAAATTGAGCAGTCAGCAGAGTTTTGAACAAAATTTTGTAAAAAAAACTCACTGTGCGTTTGTTTCGAGTAGATGTGTTGGTTAGGTTCGTTCCGTTTCGCTTTGTTGATTGCGTTCATTTGATTTTGTTGTGTTGGTTGCATGCATTTGGGTTAGTCGTACTGGTTGAATTCGTTCTGGGTTAGTGTTGTTGGTTACGTTTGTTTGGGTTGTTCTGGTTACGCTTGAAATCCAACCCAAACGAACGTAACTGAGATACCAAATCCGACCCAAACGAACATAAGCGACATAACGAACCTAAACAAACCAAAACGTTCCAACCAACTAAAACAAACTGACCGTTTGTCCTTTTTATCTGTTGTATGGGAGCGCATTCCTTGAATAGTCAGCAATGTCATTTGTCTCCAATGCATCGCCATCTGGCGGGATTCAAAATTTTGTTTGAAAATAATACTTACGTATTTTTTAATCGAAAATCCGAATGTGCAATAAAAAATATAGGTTCCTATTTGAAATTTAAAGTTTTTTTAAAACCTGCTTATCTATATTGTTTCGCGAAGTTTGCTTAATGTAATTTTATAGTATTTTTATCAGAACATATCAAAACCAACTCTTCCTTCTTTTCCTTCACCCACATCCTTATTACTTTCCAACCTTCCTCTTCTCCTTTTCTTCTATATACACAAACTACCGCTATTTTGACTTTGGCAATTATAATTCTTCTTACCGTTGTTCCATTCTTTACCTCCCGTCCTAGGGGGTGAGCTGTGGGGTAAATTTCTGCGGAGTCGCTTTTTCTCCTTGACAATAAATGTTTTTATTATGGACATTTTTTCCGTTGTATGCATATTTCTTGAGATATTTCAATGTCTCAAGATGAAAAATAACCACACTGCATATATACAGGTTAAGAAAAACTTTGAATATACGCGATTTCTGAAGAGCTATAATTTGATAGAAAGGTCTATCAAATATGCTGATTTATGTTGATTTATAAGATTCGTTCAATTGAATTAGGTGAGCTTTTTTAAAACCTGCTTATCTGTATCGTTTCGCGAAGTTTGCTTGATGCAATTTTATAGTATGTCTATCAAATGTGCTTATAGAATTTGATCTAAATTTCACTTCTTCATAGATTTCGCTTTATATCAATTAAAGCCTGTTCTCGGGCTCGAGGGACTTATATGTTCAATCAATATACCGAGATTACAATTACGATCTATATCAAGTATTCAAGAGAATAATTTTTGTAGTTTGAAAGAAGCTCGTCTTAGACACCAGATTCCTAAGATGGGCTATTTGACTTCCTTTTTTTTCAATAATAAAATTTGTGAGTTGATGAACAATTTTTGAACTTGCACAAATATAAACTTCAAAAAACGTGTTTAAAATTACAGATATAGTCTAGTATTATATTCACCAATTAAATTCATGATGACCATCAAAGTGAAGACCAGAGTATGAACGATATCCATTCTACTTAATAGTAAAAATACTGATTAATGCGTGAATGAATAATTAGGCTAATTGTATCTAATTCATATTCTGGGGATTCATTAGAGTATGTCAATATAATATTTCAATCTATATCTCATGGAGTATAGTCTGATATATATTTCATAAATCAGTACAAGGTAAGAAATTTCGTTATCTCAACCGAGGCACTTTTGATTCTTATCGCTTCATTCTTATCGCTTCTAATTGTAATTCCTACTGCTAAAATAATAAGATTATAATATTTACCCAGAAGCATCTTTTCTTCAGAAAATTTTTAAGAATAATTTTGCCGCATTTAGTTTTGAAAATTATTTTTTTCTCCCAAAATCATAAACAACTCATTTAAAAAAAACATGAAAGAAATAATAGTATATGTCAATGATTTATTTATTTCCAAAATTGCATGCAGCAAAATTGTATAGAATCTTCTTCTTGAGAAAACCAGCTTATATTCAATATAATCCAATCATTTTTATAGATTTCGTGAAGAACAATACAAGAATGTCCGTCAATATTCGAAGCTTTTTTATAAACAATTGATGTATGTGGGAAAGATTTTTTTAAGGACAGGAAAATGGATAGGAGGGGAAGATTTGAGTAACATAATAGACTGCGATATAGTTGGAAAGTCTTTTTTTTTGCGATAACTAATACATTTTATTGCAATTAAAGCTTTTTTTTCATTCGACATTCATTCTTACTAAAACTAACATTTTTAGTAAGCTCAGGTCTTCTCAAGAAAACCTACTAGCATCTTTAGCTTTCTTAAAGCGGTGTAGGGATAATAACATCGTCCCAAAATTCTAACAGTTGATAACCCATTTGGGAACATCTTAATCGAAATGAATTCTACATGAAACAAGTTTGCTTCTCTTGAGAGAAAGAATAATACAAACCAAATTTCTTGCATACTACCTCCAAAAAACTATTAAAACTTCACCTTTTCCTATCAAACACTCTCAGATTTGACATTTTATCTACCTTGGACCGCATATCATTTGACCAATCTCAACGGATGAACGACTTTTGCACTCAAAAACAAAAAATTAAATTTGACAAATTACTTCCAGTAAGGCACGCGCCGTTAACTAACACAGTAGAAAACACCTCTAACCATCCTCTCAGCAACGAAATGATTCCAGCCTTATCTAAAGGACATAATTTTGCAGTAGCTGCCTCCAAAATCCCGAAAGAATAAATCAGCAGTAGTTTGGAATCCACAATATATACCCTTCCACCCGAAAAAAAGGAAATGACATACGGCGTAGGACGGCCAACATCTTACGCCAAGCCGAACTTCCCTCCTCAAACTCAACAAAACAAGAAAAAACAGCAATTAAAGAACTCAATCAGAATAAAGACATCATAAGATAACCCGCAGACAAAGGAAACACAACAGTTATAATGAATAAAGAAGACTATAACAACAAAATCGTGGACCTTCTAACTGACGATACATATAAAAAACTTAAAAAAGACCCCACAAAAACAATAGTCAGCAAAACAAAAACCCTTCTAAAAGACTCAAGACTTGACAACGAAACAATATCTAAATTATTACCTACTAATCCCATGTCTTCAAAACTTTAAGGACGTCGAAAAATCCACGAAAACAACATGCCACTCAGACCGATCGTCAGCGCAATAAACTCACCAAGCTACAACCTAGCACGCTTTCTCGTCAAAAAACTGAATCCTTTCACAGGAAACTCTATCACACACGTCCAAAACTCTTTTGGCTTCATCAGAAAGATACAAGAGATTGACATTCAACCACAAGATATTGGAAAACCCGGGAGGGCGGTGAGCCAACGTGTAAAGGAACATGAGAGTAAAGTCAGGCTAAAACATTTCACGCAATCAGCACTAGCTTAGCATCATATCGAAACCGGACATAGCGTTTTATTTGACAAAACAACCGTCATCGCAAAATTGTACAATATTTTTCCGAGGAAACATAGAGAAGCAATCGAAATCTTAAAACGCTTTCATAACATCAATAGGGACAATGGATATAATACCAATCCGATTAGGCTTTCAGTCCTCCCGGGTTTTTAAAAAAAGACTTGATTGACCAATCGAGTTCGACCAGTCCCCCGCCATGGGGCGCTTTGGCCAATCACAGGCAACGTGGAGAATACATATATAAGAACAACATAACCTGAAACTTCAGTTTCAGGTCAGCCCTGAAGAAGTGAACTGCAATGTTCACCAAACGTCTGCAAGATTCTTAATTTTGCACACGATTGAAACCCGAAAAAGCCTCAGATTTTTAATTTATTAACTATACTGAATGTTCCTCGTGATTCCATATCTTTTCTCGTTTGTGTGATAAAGAAAGACATGCGATCTCGTTACGTAAACAATATCGCGGTAACGATTCAGATATACCCGCGTCTCATGATTATGAGATAGGTAGATACGGTCTGCGACCTTAGGGTACAGAGCAACCCTAGGACGACTATTATTAATTCTGGTTAGGACTGACCATTATTAATTCTGTTCTGGACTGGTTCTGAAAATTCGATAACGAACATGGTTTGTTTCTGGAAGTCACGAAAAACCATATCAGGACTCGATTGCGCGACAAAAACAATTTTCAAGAATATGTAGTTCTAGTACATCCGGCACATCTTATTCTCGACAATTGATACTATTATCTTAGGAGCGTTTGGAAAAACGGTATCAGGGCTAATGCTGAAAGAGTGACAGAGATTTTCAGAAAGAACTCTTATTGCCGCATAATGTCTTTCGATTTACGTCGTTCCGGCGTGAGCTGGACAACCAGATAGTATGTGTCCTAGGTGCTGAGAGTTTTTATGACGCTCTGCAGCTATCATGGGAAGTATATTAGCCTAAAATCTGGCGACGGTATGCTAAAGTGCAAATGACACCGTATTGACACGCCAAACTGAAACCGTGCATGCCCGGCTTTAATCCGGGTGATTTAGCGAAAGAAAATGTTAGCTCCAGCGACATCGACATCATTTTTATAAAAAGAAAAATAATCTGTTATAATTTTTTTCATGAAATGAAGTGAGCTTAGAACAAGTATTTTCGGTGTCAATAGGAACTACGTTCAACATATCCGATCATTCATTTAAATTACGAAAATTTCTCATAATTAAACTGAAAAATTATCTATTTTATTATTTGATTGAATAGATATTGAAAAAATAAAAAAATAAGTCTTTTTAAGAGAATATACAATGTTATCCACTTGTTAGTGGCCCGAACTTTATCAGTGTACCAAGCTCTTTCTTTTGAACCTTGATTCGTGTATATCCATTTGAAGCCGAGATAATTTTTTATTGTTATAATAATTCTGGAGACCACAATTTTTTATATTTTCCATTTTTCAAAGTTAGACTCCATTCGCAAATAGACCGATAATCCACTCAAATTTTTCTCAACTTCAGGGACATTTTTTAGACTTTAGAATTAGCTGAAAGATGACTTGCAACATCTAGGCATGGTCAACAGTCATATTTTCGAGATTTGTTGCTTCTACAGCCGAGCAAAATTTTTAATCGAGATATGTGAAACATCGTTAGCAGAGTCAGGAATATTTTCGCCGATAATAATTCTTTCTTAAAAGTAACTTATCCGTCACTGTGGTTTACACACTCTACTCTAAAATGCATCCAGAATCGATATGCGAAGCCTACTGGAATTTCCTTAATTTCATCTCTGGTCAATTTGGCAGTCGCACCGCTTTCCATGTTTATTTTTGTCCGTCGTATTTGATGTTTGTAACATTTATATATTCCAGCAAGAACATCTCTACTCTCCAATATAGCAACGACGTCACCATCGATTGATGATAATACAATTTGTTCTTCTGTTGGCATGGGCCTATAGTGACCCCGTCCTGCGTTTAATTTAATCAGTTTGTTCGCCGGAAAAGTATATTTTCGAAGCACGTATGGTCGGTGCGGATGTTTTAAGGAAGTAACCCGAATAAATTGAAGTTGGTTAAGTTCATATTCACGTCCGTCAGATAAGGCAACCGTGGTGGGTGGAGCTGTGTACTCGGCAGGAGGAGATCTGGACCTGGCACGAGGAAATCTGGACCTGGCACGAACAGAAATCTCGGCAGGAGGATGTTCTCTGTGAGAAGAAGAAGATGCTTCGTTACGAGGAACGCCAGGAATTGGCTCACCATTAGGTAAACATTCGAATTGTAAACTTAACTCTGCAATAAGAAACAGAGGATTACATTTTTTTTAATCGAAAAGGCTATACAAAAGTACGCAATTTAAGTTTATTATATCATGCATATACAAAGGTTTACTTGCAAAATATCACTGAAATATCGTAATCTCTACTTTTAAAGAGATGGTCGACTTTGTTTTGATTCTAGACTGAATAGAAAAATAATTGAGTTGAGGTTTATTAGATGCATTTATATAATTCCTTAATAAATTGAATAATCACTATAATTTTTTGTAAAGACTCCAACATGAACAGTTTCTGAACTGACTCTGGCTTAATCTTCATCAAAATGACTCTTTATGCGATGGACTCAATACGACGATCCGGCAAAAGTTTCGTGTACACTGTGGGCACAGAGTGCCTCAAGGATGATGGATGTTAAGCTATCACCCAGTGAAAGCTTTGCACCTCCGAGAGCACCGATAATTAGGACGATTTGCTTGACAGGATCAGGTCTTCATACCTCTCTTTCTTTACATTCTTCTTGGCTGTGATATTCCTGTGTCGATATATATATATATATCTACTGGTTTCCGTTTCAATTCCTTTGAAATAGAACTGAGGGGCCTATGACAAAGCCACTGAACGCGTCCTCGGGTTGCGGATACAGGGTCTCTGTACCAAGAGTAACAACCGGGTCTAAAGTTGAATGGAACCTGAATTAGGTGTTTCAAACGGTGACTCTGGGGTACCGGGCGACCTCTTGGAGTATGCAGCCTCATCCTTGCACGCGGGGCTCTACATGGATGCACGCACCCTTTTCCTAGCTGCTCTATGAGAACAACAATGACACCACCAAACCACGAAAAATTTTCAGATGCGGTTCAAAACGATTGAACGCGCAGAGCACCTGACAATGGGCTCGCAAACATTGCCGATCAACCTAGAGTTCGGGGTGCTAAGAATAATTTATATGGAAACACGACGACGAACCGGCGAAACGCCCACATTAATTGGAAGAATCAACTGAAGGATGACTTGCTAGAATGCTTGAACAAGCTGCAGACGAAGATGAGAAAGCGACATCAACACCAACCGGGGAAAGCAGGTACATTCTGAGAGATGATCGCCATTTCAGGACAAGGAGGAGCATTAACATACAAGTTCTTCCTGAGCCCCAAGTTCAGGCTGAAATGGATGCCTCCCTTCGTGAAGATATCTCGCAAGAGTCCGACCTCTGGACCATCAATTGTTAGTTTATGGTGCTTTACGAATTTTGGCTGACTCAAATCGAAGGCTACAACCGACCGTTCGCGGAAAGGGTTCGAAAGTTCGCTCAAGAACTGAGGATCTACAACCACAAACTGAACAAGTCGAAGCTGCTGACAATCAAGCAGCATATTGTTGACAAAATATGGGTGTTATCTGACGCAAGGACAAGAATATGTACACAAGATGGAGAGATGTATCAGGGAGAATTAACAGTTTCTCGCTGACCCGTCGCGCCTCTTCAGCGATCTCCCTGTTTCTGTCGAAAATCCACCCAAGCCCAGCGAGGTAGAGACTTTTTGAAGAGAGGTATACGAGATCTTGGAAACACTGGAGTTGATAGAAGATACTGACAATATCATCCGCTTCAAGATTTCTTGCGAGAACCTCATAATATATGTGGAGGAATGTTCATCAATCACTGCCGAAGAGGTGAGAAAAGCACTCAGGGGCACGAAGAACTTTTCCACTGCAGGATCAGATGGTATCAAGAGCTTCTAGTGTAAGAAGTTTACTTCTACACACCAACTTCTCACCCGTATATTCACATCTTATTCAAAGTCGGAAATGCAGTGGCTGGTGTAGAAACGCACTATACTCCTACCGAAAAAGGCAATTTGTCCAACCCAGAGAATAGCAGTCCAATAACTTGTTTGAACATCGCATAAAATCTTCACAGCTATCCTAAACAACAGGATTGTTCGAAGAATTGAACCTGTGTTGTAGGAGATGTACGAACAACGTGCCTCGAAAAAAGGTGTAGCAGGCTGCCGAGAGAACCTGCTAATTGACAGGTGCGTCTGAAAAGATGCAGCAGCCTATCAGCGCGTCCTGTCAATGGCCTGGATTGACTACCAAAAAGCTTTCGATTTAAACTCTCATTGACTTATCTAGAAAGCTTGAAAGTTCATCCACACATAGAGAATTGCATAGAGCGTATGATGCGTCTTTGGAAAACTAGATTTACTATCTCATCTAGAAATTAGTGACAGCGAACAACGTCACCTTCCACAGGGGATTCTTTCAGGGCAATAACATGAGCCCTCTGCTTTTTCGCATCACATTTCTGCCTCTATTTCCCGCACTCCGAAATTCTCCTGGATACCTCTGCAGCGACACTAATCACCGCGAGCATAAGGTCACTCATGTATTTTATATGGATGACCTGAAGATCTATGCTTCTGGTAAAAGCAAACTTCAGAGTGCTTTAAATATCGTCAAGGAGTGTACAGGGGATATTGGTATGGACTTCGGGTTGGAAAAGTGTCATGACGGTGTCATTTCCACCTTACTATACCTTTACCGCATTTTATGTCAAGAAGTTGCCAGCGATAGGTGCAGAGCATGTCATACACACGCTAAGTACCTAGAACACATAATATCCAGGTGTCCCACTCACGCGGAAATGACGTATCTCTACAGACAGAATGCGGCCCTAAGAGTGCTTTATTACGATCTTTGTCGCTCTTACGGTGTTGACCTTGAAAACTGCCCCGCCGCACGCTCCGAGAGAGATAGAGTAATTTGTTCCGAACGAGAAGTTCACAATTTTCTGAAACTACGAGTTTCAGACAGCAGTCTCCGTTGCACACTCGAGGCCTGACATTGTTCTCCACGACTTCGAGAAACGAAATAAATTCGTGATCGAATTCTCGGCTCCGTCCGAAAACAACATCACTGCCAAGGAGAAGGAAAAAGCGGAGAGGCATCAAGACCTTAAAAGGGAGCTGAAACGACTGTACCCATAAAATTACGATCTATACGAAGTGTTCAAGAAAATGAGTTTGGTGGTTTAAAAAAAGCTCGTCTCAAAGACCGGATTACTGAGATGGGCTATATGACTTATTTTTTTCAACGTTAAAATTTGTTAGTTTATGATCATTTTTTGAACTTGTACGCATATGATCTTTAAAAGAAACGTGCTTAAATTTATAGATATAGTATAGTAATATATTCACCAATAAAATTCAGGATGACCATCAAGGCAAAGACCAGAGTGTGAACGATGCCCATTTTTCCGAATGCTAAAAAAACGGATTAATTCGTTGATGGAGAATTTAGTTAACAGGATATCTAATTAATGATCTGGTATCTTATCAGAGTACATATATCAATATGGTATCTTAATCCTTATTTCATGGAGTATAGGCGTCGAGCTTGTCCTTCTAAGATATTCATATTTATATTTCATAATTCAGTACAAGTAAAGAAATTGGGTTTCCTCAACTGAGGCCAATTTGAGAATAATTGAACGATTTTTTCGAAAAGCGCTTTGATAAAAATCTGAGTTGAAACCAAAAATTTGTCCAAACTTTTGATTCTTATCGCATTATTCTTATCGCTTTTATTTTTTATTCATACTGCTAAAATAATGAGATTATAATATTTAACTAGAAGCTTCTTTTCATCAGAAAATTTTTAAAAAGAATTTTGCCGCATTCGGTTATAAAACTTATTTTTTTAGTGGCCAAAATCATGAACAACTTATTTCAAAAAGAGCAAAATATCAAACAAATAATACTATTTTACAATCATTTATTTAAAAAATTGGATGCAGCGAAATTGTAAAGAATCTTTTTGAGAAAACAAGCTAGGTGAAAGTAGGTGCATGTCACGTATTTCGACTAATTTCGTTTAGTTAGTGTTGAATTATAGTTAAAAAGTCTTTTTTATGACAATTAATACATTTTTATGCAATTAAATCTTTGTTCTAATTTTTGCTATTCAAATTTTCGCGGCTAGTTATCAAAAGATTCTTAAGTACAGCAGGAATCATGTTGAATTTGAATTTGTTTTCTAGAAAAGGAGAAAAATTAATTTAAAAAAAAATCTCATGATCACTAACATGACTTGTCCTAAAAGAAGCTTACATAATGTCTTCTTTATATAAGCAAGAATGACGTAACGAACTAGTCTATGAGAAGCTCGAAAATTTTTTGGGGTGAATTTCACTTCATGTGACTAATTAGGGTTAAAAATAAAAAAATTAAATGTTTTGAAAAACAACACAAGGAAAAAAAAATTAAAAGACAAAAGTTGTTTACCCAAAAAGGATCTACAAATTTGTTATTAATAATTTTTGGATAGGACAAGTAGATTTTCTTTCCATTGTAAAAAATATACTAAAAATAAAAAAATAAACTTTTTGGAAAAAGGACACAAGCTACAATACAATTTTATTTAACAAAATTTTTCGCTTAAATTATATCTACAAATTTGCTTAGAACCACCTCACGCTAGGATACGTATTTTTAGTTGAAATCATAAAAAAAAGCTCATTGAAAATAAACTAATTAAATTGATGGAAAAACGATACAAGTTGCAACAGAATGTTTAATAACAATTTTTTTGACCAGGATGCGCGCTTTTTTTAATTATAAAAATAAGACTGGGAATTAAATCAGTGCAAAATAAGGAACAAATATTAAAGTAATCATGACAAATAAAATTTGTACATTATTTTTCAATATCCGAATGAGCAGTCCCAGGCTGAGAAACAGAAATAAATGAAATATACATTTGATATAATAGTGTTGAGCAGAATATAGAGAAGTTCGCATTTTGGACAAAATCGATTTCGAAGCACGAGATACGTGATGAGAATGTGTTCGTTAAAGCCGAAGAAGCTTTAACGAAAGAGATTTCACAATCACCAAATTACAGTTGTCGATGCTTTGACCTTTAATTTTAAAAGGCCTGTGCACAAATGTGGGGAAAATAGAAAGGCCGAGCGCGCAGCGTGAGGTAAATATATTACCGAGCGCGAAGCGCGAAAACCAACAGTCGCGTGCCCTAGGCGCGCTCAAATTTGCAAGCCGCGCGCGATGAAAATATGCGCGCCTTTTTTTTTGTATATAGCCACTTTTCAGTAGGTTTTCGTCACGATTTCGCAGTAGTTGTTGGGAAACGTGCTAGAGCTTCAAGTGTTTCTCGCACCACAGAACATGCAGCTGACCCATGTAAATTCTTCACTCATGGGCGCCATTGGCATCGAAGCACTCTAGCTAGCTCGATTGTTTTAAACCACATTCACAACTGGATTTGGTGTTATCGTTGGTCTTCTCACGAGCTGTGGTTGCATTCCAGCCATTTGCACGGTTGCTTACGCCTTGGCTTATGTATTTTTCCTTCGGGGCCGTTTATGGGCCTATTTATTTCTATATCCATGAAAAAATAATATTGTCTCCCAGTAGAACCGCGGTAAATCATACATACGACCACGTCTCACGTACGAGAGATTGGGGGACACAGGGCACAACGAAATCACAACAAGGATGACAACTTTCTGCATCCATCTCGCAAATAACTAGGCATGTTTTTTAGCACGCGGGTATGGCTTTGAGGTTAAGAACAAGTGATAATTACGCAACTTTGAGAGCACCGATCACAAGGACAATTACGTTGACCGAATATTTTGGGTACAGTCACGTATCTCCCTTTTAAGGTCTTGATGCCTCTCCTCCTTTTCCTTCTCGTTTTCCTCGTTGGGATCGTCTGGACATATAATCAATATTTCGTTTAAATTATAAGAATTGTGTATAATAAATATTGAACATTATTTCTTTGACCAGTCACAGGGGTGCCTTACCGCCTCCACGTGTCAATTATCATAATTCTTGAGTCGTAAGTCGACTTACTTACACCTCTACAACGTATCGTGGAGGGAAAGGCACCCCTGAGTAGTGATGCCGTCAAGCGATATTTCCCGATCTCGACACGATTTCGAATTGATCCTGGTCTCAAGTATCGGGTGTGGATAGAGTCGGTTTTGGCTTGACTCGACTTTGGCTCGGGAAGTCGATATATCGACTCGTGATCGTGTCGGGTTTTCGATACTTCTTCGACAGATGTGCACTTCTGAGTTGAATCGAGCGGAGAGGGAAATTTGACAATGGCTTGAAGTCACTCCCCCCCCCCCCCCCTGACTCCTCCAATGCCTGGTTAATTCGATTATGGCTGGAGTGAAAATGCTGAAATATATTTTCCCCATAGTGGAAGAGTTGTACTTTGGCTTAGTAGCAAATAATTTGGAACTTCCAAATGCAACTATAGACCCTATTTCCAGCCTTCATTTAATTTTAAACTGTTTTTTAATGAAAAAGAATCTTTTGTAATATTTGGAAATATTAAAATGTTTATTGAAAAGAAGCAAATATGAAGCAGATATTGAAAAGTGAACAATTTCCAGCTGAATTGTTTTAAATCGAATGCCTTCGATTGAATCGTGAACATTTCAGAGTCCTGCATCCTACATTTAAATTTTCAACTCTACACTAATTGTAATTGTTTCCTTTTTAAATTGTCAATTTGTGGAAAAGAGTTTTGTACTTTAATGTATAAATAATAATCACAGAATTATTATTTCAAAAAGGTTCAAAACACAGATTATTTGACGTCTGATGAAACAAGTCTCTGGCTTAAAAATTTTCTAATTACTCAATTTGTAATGTTTTTCACTTAAGATTTCTTCAAATGATATGATTAACAAATTTATTAATTCATTCTTCAATTTCGAGGATCGCAAATGATGGCGTGGATACATATTTGTTGAGCAGATATCTTATTAGTGGTCCGAATATTTTCTATTTTTCTCAAAGTTAGGCTTCATTCGAAAATAGACCGATAATCCACTTGAATTTTTCTCAACTTCACGGAAATTTTTTAGACTTCAGAAGCAGCTGAAAGTTGACTTGCAAAATCAAGGCATGGTCAACAGTCATATTTTCGAGATTTGTTGCTCTTAGAACCAACAAGATTTTTAATAGAGATATGTGAAATATCATTGAACTGAGTCAGCATCATTTTCGCCGATAATAATTCTTTTTTAAAAGTAACTTATTCGTCACTGTGGTTTACACACTCTACTCTAAAATGCATCCAGAATCGATGTGTGGAGCCTACTGGAATTTCCTTAATTTCATCTCTGGTCAATTCGGCAGTCGCACCGCTTTTAATGTTTATTTTTGTCCGTCGTGTGTGCCGATTGTAACATTTATATATTCCAGCAAGAACATCTCTACTCTCTAATATAGCAACGACGTCACCATCGATTGTTGATAATACTATTTGTTCTTCTGTTGGCATGGGACTAAAGTGACCCCGTCCTGCGTTTAATTTAATCAGTTTTTTCGCCGGAAAAGTGTATCTTCGAAGCATGTATGGCCGGTGCGGATATTTGGACGAAGTAACCCGAATAAATTGAAGTTGGTTAAGTTCATATTCACGTCCGTCAGATAAGGCAACCGTGGTGGGTGGAGCTGTATACTCGGCAGGAGGAGATCTGGACCTGGCACGAACAGAAATCTCGCCAGGAGAATGTTTTCTGTGAGAAGAAGAAGATGCTTCGCTACGAGCTACGCCAGGAATAGGCTCACCATTAGGTAAACATACGAATTGTAAACTTAAATCTGAAATAAGAAACAGAGGATTACATTTTTATTAAGTCGAAAAGACTATGCAAAAGTAAGTAATTCAAGTTTATTGAATTCTGCATATACAAATAGTATAAAATTGTAGTCTCTAATTCATTATTTATTTTTTTATAAAACAAGAATTGCTACTTACTAAATTATTTTCTACTATATAGATATATTGAAGTCAATTCATATAAGAATGTGTTATTTTGGTCATACGGTCCAGTAAAAATAATAGTGGATTCAGTTGTCAAGAATCATGCTTTATCCGTCAATTTTATTCAAACCGACGTACGTTTCGACCTTGTTGCAGGCCTTCTTCAAGGTAATAAATAACCTGTAGTGATATTTATTAAATCATCCAAGACATTTCAATTTTTGGTTATTTTCCAAGAGAAACAACATATTTTTGGAGTGAACCAAAATTACTTGTTTTTTGTATTGTTGAAACATTCATCCATGTTTGTCCTTTCAAATCAAAACACCTGTTTCGTTCTATTTAACCAAAATGTAGTAAAATTACTATATTGGAGCCTCGACAATTTGAGGTTTCAATTTTGAAATGTTTTAAAGGACACTATTTAAACTGTGCTATTTATAAATTTTACTGTTTCAACAATACAAAAAACAACTAATTTTGGTTCACTCCAAAAATATGTTTCTCTTGGAAAATAACCAAAAATTGAAATCTCTTGGATTATTTAATAAGCATCACTACAGGTTATGTATTAACTTGAAGTAGGCCTGCAACAAGGTCGAAACGTACGTTGGTTTGAATAAAATTAACGAATAAAGCATGATTCTTGACAACTGAATCCAATATTATTTTTACTAGACCGTATGACCAAAATAACACATTCTTATATGAGCTGACTTCATTATTGATAACAACGGTCGAAGAAAATTTCACAGTGTGGATAATATTCCATTCACTGAACATAGACAATATAGATATATTGTTAAAGTTTTATCATAAGGAAAACCGCTGGATTTCACCGAAAGCGGTATCGTTTTAGCCGTAAACACATCTCACGGCCATGATATAGGGAGCTACAGTATGCGATGTACTCAAGACGACGATCCTGCAAAAGTTTCGTGTACACCAAGGGCACAGAGTGACCCAAGGATGATCGCCCTCTGCATTTTTCCCGCAAGTGTCTCGGCATTACATTAATAGGCATGGATGCCTTTTAAGCTATGAAGCAGTGAAAGCTTTGCAACTCCAAGAGCACCTTATAAGGTCTTCATACCTCTCTTTCATTACATTTTTCTTGGCTATGATATTCTTGTGTCGATATATATATTATATACCGGTGTCGGTTTCGATTTCTCTGAAATAGAACTGAGGGGCCTATGACAAAGCCACTAAACGCGTCCTCGGGTTGCGGATACAGGGTCTCTGCACCAAGAGTTACAACCGTGCCGAAAGTTGAATGGCACCTGAGTGAGGTGTTTTAAACGGTGACTCTTTGGTACGGGCGACCTGTCGGAGTATGCAGCCTCATCCTTGCACGCGGGTCTCTACATGGATGCACGAAAACTTTTCCTAGCTGCTCGTGGGAACAGCAATGACACCACCAAACCACGAAAAAGTTTTAGATGCGGTTCAAAACGATTAAACTTGCAGACCACCTGGCAATGGGCGGGCAAACAGTGCGCATCACCCTAGAGTTCGGGGTGCTAAGAATAATTTATTTGGAAACACGACGAAGAACCGGCGGAACGCCCACATTGATTAGACGAATCAACTGAAGGATGACTTCCTAGACTGCTTGAACAATCTGCAGACGAAGATGAGAATGCGAAATCAACACCTACCGCGAAAAGCAGGCACATTCTGAGAGATGATCGCGATTTCAGGACAAGGAGGAACATTAACATACAAGTTCTTCCTAAGCCCCAAGGTCAGGCTGAAATAGATGCCTCCCTTCGTGAAGATATCTCGCAAGAGTCCGACCTCTGGACCATCAATTGTTAGTTTATGGTGCTTTAAGACTTTGGCAGACTCAAATCGAAGGCTACAACCGTCCGTTCGCTATATGACTTATTTTTTTCAACGTTAACATTTGTTAGTTTATGATCATTTTTTGAACTTTTACGCAGATGAGCTTTAAAAGAAACGTGTTTGAATTTATATATATAGTATAGTAATATATTCACCAATAAAATTCAGGATGACCATCAAGGCAAAGACCAGAGTGTAAACGATGCCCATTTTTCCGAATGCTAAAAAAACTGATTAATTCGTTGATGGAGAATTTAGTTAACATGATATCTAATTAATGATGTGGTATCTTATCAAAGTATATAAATATGGTATCTTAATCCTTATTTCATGGAGTATAGGCGTCGAGCTTGTCTTTCTAAGATATTTATATTTATATTTCATAATTCAGTCCAAGTAAAGAAATTGGGTTTCCTCAACCGAGGCCAATTTGGAAATAATTGAACGATTTTTTTTAACAGCGCTTTGATAAAAATCTTAGTTTAAACCATAAATTTGTCCAAACTTCTGATTCCTATCTCATTATTCTTATCGCTTTTATTTTTTATTCATACTGCTAAGATAATAAGATTATAATATTTAACTAGAAGCTTATTTTTATCAGAAAATTTGTAAAAAGGATTTTTCCGCATTCAGTTATAAAAATTACTTTTTTAGTGCCCAAAATCATGAACAATTAATTTAAAAAATAGACAAATATCAAACAAATAATAGTATTTTACAATCATTTATTTCCAAAATTGGATGCAGCAAAATTGTATAGAATCTTCTTCTTGAGAAAACAAGCTAGGTGCAAGTAGGTGCCTGTCACGTACTTCGACTAATTTCGTTTAGTTACTGTTGAATTATAGTTGAAAAGTCTTTTTTTATGACAATTAATACATTTTTATGCAATTGAATCTTTGTTCTGATTTTTGCTATTTAAATGAAAGATTCTTTAGTACAGCAGGAATCATGTTAAATTCGAATTTGTTTTCTAGGAAAGGAGGAAAATTAATTTAAAAAAAAAATCTCATGACCACTAACATGATTTGTCCTGAAAAAAACTTACAGAATGTCTTCTTTATATGAGTAAGAATTTTAGAAAGATATCGGATAATATTAAAAAGGGGGTTTTTCTATTAAATTCAACTTAACCTTCTTGGCTGAAGTTTGAAAACAGAGAAATTGGATTTAAGGGCATGCTCTTCGGTGATCACGTGACCAAACCAGTCCTTGGTCATATGAAATTTTTTTTGGTGTTCACCATGTCCAAACGCAATGATATGTCGATCTCAAAATTTGGAATATAGGAAATGGGACAATAAATTGCGTTTGTATATTTAGTTTGAGTAATAATTTTGAAAAAAATATTTTATGTAAAAAATAAATGTGTAATATTATTTTCATTTTTTTGGTGCTCACTACGTCCACACGGATTGAGATATCGTGTTTAGAATTTGAACGATTAAATAAAAAGCACTAAAGAACGTTTGTATACATCAATATGTTTATAATTTCAAAGAAATTTTATTGATAATTTAATAAAATAGGATATTACCACTCGAGTCGAGCACTTTGCAGGTAATGTTTGGTTTGATGCATTTCAGATTTTTTGATTCGCGTATATTGATAACTGACACAAATTTTGGACTAAATCGTCGAAACATTTAAAAAAATCAATATAAACAATAACATTTGCACATTTGTTGCAAATCAAAAAATAAGTATCTGCAGTATCTGCACACACGTAACCTGTCATTATTTTTGGAGCATTTTTAGCAATTTCTAGCGGAGAAAAAAAGAAGCTTTCAACGTCGGTAAAGTAGAGATCACATGACCAAGCTAGGTTATGAAATTTTACACATTATTTTTTACATGGATAATTTTTTTCAAAATTATTACTGAAACTAATTATAAAAACGCAATTTATTGTCTCATTTCCTATATTCCAAATTTTGAGAGCGATATATCATTGCGTTTGGATATGGTGAACACCAAAAAAAATTTCATAACCAAGGACTGGTTTGGTCACGTCATCACCGAAAAGCATGCCCTTAATGGCAAAAACTGTGAAACAACTATTTATTTTATTCAATACTTGAAAGTAATTTTTACTTATATAAAGAAGACATTTTGTAAGTTTTATGCAGCCAATTATCTCATGATTCCTGATCATTTTTGGGAGAGGATCTCTTGACTTTGCGAGGATGTTAGATGTACTCAAGGTTATTCGGTTACAAAGACATTTCAGATTTAGAAGTCTGCGCCTTACTTGACGGTGTACTATGCACAAGCGCGGAACGGATGAATTGATATGCAAGCTCTTCTGCATATGCATGCTTGGAAGACCAATTCTGATGAAGATGCTCGTATCTGCTTCGAAAAGACTCCTTCACTGACGCTACTTGCTCAGTGAGGCTCTTCAGCCTGCCTAGGTATATATAGGTCTCTCCATCCAGTGTCAAGATGGCTAATAATACTTACATTCATAGCTTAGTGTCCCCAGGAACGCCAGTACCCTGTCCTCGCTTCAGACAAATCTTGGCACACTTATCGAATCTGAAGCTCATACTAATCTCTCCTGTGTACCCCGCGACGATATTTAAAGCACTCTGAATTTGCTTGGAACTAAAAGTATAGATCTTCATGTAATTCATATAAAATACATGAGTTACCTCATGCTCACCTTCAGAGATGCCTCTCTGGAAGGTGACTGTTCGTTGTTATACGATAATTTCTAGATTAGATACTAAATCTAGTTTTTCAAAGGGGTACCAATCTCTTTATGCATCTCACTCTGTGTCTACCTTGTCGGGCTTGGGTGAATTTTTAACAGAAGCAGGGAGATCGCTGAAGAGGTGGGATGGGTCAACGAAAAACGGTTGATTCTCCCTGACCCTCCCCTCCCTCCTTTGTATTCTCCTCCTTGCGTCAGGCAACACACGTATTTTGTCTTGCATTCACTGTGTGATGGTAGCTCCTCAGTTCCTAGGCGAACTTCCGGACTCTTTCCGTGAACGGTTTACCAGATGTTACGTAGTCGATCACACACTGAGCACGAGACGCACTCTGTTGTACCAGTCCAATCTTCTTGTTCAATTGATGCAAGCATCTTTTGGTCTTTTAAGCCATCGTCGGCTTTTGCCTTCAAATTAAATCAGCCAAAGCTCTCGCCGCACCATAAACTGAAGAATTGATGGTCTAGAGGTCTGACTCCTGTGACCTATCCTCAAAAAGGGAAGCATCCATTTAAGCCAGATCTTAGCTCTTAGGAGCAACCTGAATCTTAATGTTACTCCTTGTTCTGAAATTGCTACTATCTCTCAGGGAGTGCCTGCTTTACGCGGTTGGGTCTTCGTGTCGCTTGCTTTTCTTTGTCTTTGGCTAGTTCATACAGCGTTTGTGGAATTGTTTTGCGTTCACATCCACTTTTCGAAAGGTAGGCAGCTTGATTTCGCAAAGGCTGATGCGAAACGTTCTGAAGCTCTGGGTGTTTCTGGCACCATGGAGTATGCAGACATCCCGGAAAACGTTGGTGAAAATAGATAATGCTGGCATCGTAACAGTCCAGCAAGTAATGTTTGAGTAAATTCCTCCACTCAATGTGAACCTTCACTGCCGAAGAAGTGAGAATGATATTAAGAGGCATGAAGAACTACTACGCTGCGGGACGATATAGTACTGAGAGCTTCTGGTGATCCTAAAAGAAAAATCTTATCCTAAATATTAGAGGCCGGACTTTACCAAAATAGATAAATTTGAAACCTACAGAGATAGACGTTCAACTACTAAATAATTGAAGCTTTTATTTTAAATGTTTATTGATTTAAAATACAAAATCAAATACCTTTAATTTTATTCTGACTTTACGTTGTGCATTTTCAATAAAATAATTACATTTTCAACTGAACTATAGAATTTTGAACAAAAAGAGATGAATTCTGAACCAAAAATATAATAGTAGACTTTCCAACCAAAACAAATTGTAAAAGGAACGGCGCGACTCAAATAACGCCGAACCTGACACAGACAGTACTGTGAAACTTTTATATTATTATTTAAAAAAATAAAATTAAAAAAATCACGTTTCAAGCTATTGCTTAACTCTGTTGAATCGTAATCAGCGCGCCAAAATACATGAATATACGGAGTTTGAAATTATTCGGAGGCATGATCTTTTCGGATGTTTATCCAATAACACTCACTAATAATAACATGTACATACAGTTTATTTAATGATAGTGTAATTATAGCTTTACTAGTACATAAATAATGATAGTGATGTAGTTAATTCTAATATAAAAATGGTATTTCTTCATATATATGCAAGTTAGAAGTAATTGTAATATATTCTACTAACTTCTGAGAAGTTTCTAACTCGAAAGTAAATTGCAACCATATGGCCAAGTCTATTCCTAGACTCTAACCTACGTGTAGTAAACCGTACAAAAGCAAAACATTTTGTTCAAATTTTCCCGGTCAGAAACAATATTTCGATCGTACATCGACGATCTTCCTCAAATTATTACAATGGTGGCTGCATGTATGACCATTTGATGTTCATCAGGTAGGCCGTTTCTGAAGTATTCATAGAGTCCCATTATAATATAGATAAATTTTGCCTAATCAAGAGTATAGATTCTTTAAGATGTTCAAGTGTTGACGTGGGTTGATAATAATAGATGATTCAATGAAAGTAATTGTTTGGTGTTGATCACTGATCCATAATTTATTTAATGTAGTTGATTTATTAAATAAAGTATGGACAGTGATCAACACCAAACAACTACTTTTATTAAATCATCTATTCTTATCAACCCTGGTCAACACTTGAACATCTCAAAGAATCTATACTCTTGATGAGGCACAATTTATCTATATCATAATGGGATTCTATAAATACATCAGAAACGGCCTACCTGACGATCATCAAATGTTCATACATGCAGCCACCATTGTAATAACTTGAGGAAGATCATCGATGTACGATCGAAATTGTGTGTGTATCCTACTGTGAGACCTCACAGTTGATTTATTAAATAAATTATGGACCATTATCTATTATTATCAACCCTGGTCAACACTTGAACATCTTAAAGAAAAAAAAATTAAGAAAAAAATTAAGCTCATTAAAGTCTGAATTGTTTCAACTTTTAAGAAGGTATACAATTTTATCCACTTATTAGTGGTCCGAGCTTTATCATTGCACTAATCTCTTTTCTGGAGACCATAATTTTTAATATTTTCTAATTTTCAAAGTGAGGCTCCATTCGCAAATAGAACTATAAACCACTAGAATTTTTCTCAACTTCACGGACATTTTTTAAACTTTAGGAGCAGCTGAAAGTTGACCTGCAAAATCTATGCATGGTCAATAGTCATATTTTCGATATTTGTTACTCTTACAACCATACCGAATTTTTAATCGAGATACGTGAAATATCATTGAATAGAGTCAGGCTTTTCTTCGCCGATAATAGTTCTTTTTTAAAAGTCACTCATCCGTCACTGTCGTTAACACGCTCTACTTTAAAATTCACCCATAATCGATGTGAGAAGCCTACTGGAATTTCCTTAATTTCATCTTTGGTTAATTCGGCAGTCGCACCGCTTTCCATGTTTATTTTTGTCCGTCGTGTGTGCCGATTGTAACATTTATATATTCCAACGAAAGTATCTTTACGCTCCAATAAAGCAAAGGCATCACCATCGATTGATGATAATACAATTTGTTCTTCTGTTGGCATGGGCCTAAACTGACCCCGTCCTGCGTTTAATTTAATAAGTTTCTCCGCCGGAAAAGTGTATCTTCGAAGCACGTATGTCCGGTTCGGATTTTTAAAGAAAGTAACCCGAATAAATTGAAGTTGGTTAAGTTCACATTCACTTCCGTCAGATAAGACAACCGTGGTGGGTGGAGCTGTGTACTCGGCGGGAAGAGATCTGGACCTGGCACGAGGAGACCTGGACCTGGCATGAACAGAAATCTCGGCAGGAGAATGTTTTCTTTCAGAAGACGAAGATGCTTTGCTACGAGGAACGCCAGGAATAGGTTCACCATTAGGTAAACATTCGAAATGTAAACTTAACTCTGCAAGAAGAAACAGACGATTACATTTTTCTTAAGTCGAGAAGACTATGCAAAAGTAGGTAATTTAAGTTTGTCGAAACATGCATATATAAAAGATTACTTGAAAAATATTACTTGAATATCGTAATAACTACTTTTAAAGAGATTGTCAAGTTTGTTTTGATGTTAAATTGAATAGAAAATTAATTTACGTGAGGCTGTTTCGGCCTTAAGGAAGCCATTCTGCTAACAATACTCGCTTTCCGCGATCGTTTATTATATCTATTCATGAAATTCTTCAATAAATTATGTAATTACTATAATTGATCGCGTATGTATACAGTAAACACACCGACTTAAACATTTTCTGAACTGGCTTTGGCTTGGTCTTCATTAAAATGACTATTAATTTTACGAGAATGGTACAAAATTTTAGTCTTTAATTCATTCTTGATTTTTTCATAAAAGAGGAAATGTTATTTATCACATCATTTTATGATATATGTAAATATATATTCAAAGTTCAATTATAAGGAAAACCGCAGGATTGCATCGGGAGCGAGTTCTATCAAATGTGCTTATAGAATTTTATTTATATTCCAGTCCTGCGTAGATTTCGCTTTATATAAACTAATTTCTCTTGTCGAGTAAATAGTATTTGCAATTTCACAAATTATATAAATTTATATTTCTGTTTACCTTTCTTAGAGATAATTTCATAATTGGCCTTATTGTACGCATATTTTACGTTTTATAACGTATTTTTCATATATAATGTGTCATGAAGGTACTTATTAGTACTGAGTTAGTTTATGATCATTTTTTGAACGTGTACGCATATGAGCTTCAAAAAACCGTGTTTAAAATGGTAGATATAGTATAGTAATATATTCACCAATAAAATTCAGGATGACCATCAAGGTAAAGACCAGAGTGTAAACGATGCCCATTTTTCCGAATAGAAAAAAAACTGATTGGTGCGTTAATAGAGAATTTAGTTAACAGGGTATCTAATTAATGATCTGTTATCTTATCAGAGTATATAAATATGGTATCTTAATCCTTGTCTCGTAAAGTATAGGCGTCGAGCTTGTCTTTCTAAGATATTCATATTTATATTTCATAATTCAGTGCAAGTGAAGCCTCGGCAGAAATAACGTTGGATGAACATAAATCTATTTCTCTAGAATCTTCATTCAAATTGCGGGTAGATAATAAATTAATTTGTTATATGGCATGATTTTTTTTTATGACATGTACCACGTCGAAGAATAGAAAATCCTTCAGCAAGAATCTCTTGCCATTTACTATGAATATAGATTTACAATAAAAGTATTTTTGCATATTCTACTTTATCTCTGACTGGGCTTCAACTGTTGAGAAAATAAATTGTATTCAGAAAAAGTAATATCATTCTGAAAATAGTAAATAAATCAAATATTCCTAAAAACTCTGTTAGCACGATAACTTTCGAAATAATTGACACATTGGTTCAGGCTTTGGTATACTCTTCGAGTGTCCTATAATAAAGATCAAGTTCGTTAGCCAGCCATTTTGGATACAAATTCAAAGAGGGAGCGCATTTTTAAAAATGTTGAGACAATTTTTTTCGGATTAAAAATTTTTATGAACTGAAAACAACGAACAATTCATCTTCATGAAGTTTTTTGATGAAGAAAAATTACCGGAGTTCTCGCATTTACAAAATTACAATGAACATTTTAAGCGAACTAACGCACGATATGAAAGAATGCCAGAAGAGAAAAAACATTTTAGCATTTTGAACACTCTACCAGATTATTACAATAACTTTTTGAATTTTTTCGAAAAATCGAAAATTGAAATTCTGACCACACAAAAAATAATAAAAAATTCCAGTTTGCGGTCAAACTATACAAGATACGAAAAAAGATAAATCAATGAAAATTGTGTATTCAAAAAATATCTACAAATTTGTTGTTATTCACTTTTTAATAGGGCGCGCAGTTTTTGTTTTATTCGTTAAAAACTGCATTATATATAGAAAAATTAAATTTTCAGACAAACGACACAAGATAAGAAAAAATAAATAGACAACATTTGTTTACCCGATGAAGAGCTACAAATTTGTTATTAATTATTTTTTGATAGAAGGCGTAGTTTTTTTTTATTCATTTGTTTCATAAAGTAAAAGGGTTTTATTGTTTTTCACGGTGCTATATGATTGCATTTGTAGCGACGCAGCACGCTGTCATGAAAAAGACCAATTGTAAAGATATTGGAAATATAATAGCATATAATATGTAGTTGCGATCTTCGAAGGATTACCATAAAAAGAGCAACTTCTTTAAAATAGAAATTTGTTTGATTAAAATTATTTGATTTATATAAAGATGTTTGTTGGAGAATAACATTTTCCACGTGTCAACCAGTATAACAGCCTGTTGTGCCGCTGCGAATTCAATCTCATGGCACAACGTGAAACAATAAAAGCCTCTTAATTCATGAACGGCTAGGTCAATTGAAGCAAAATCCTGAAAATATTTCAACGTTCTTTGTGGACTGACAAAAAGGTTAGTAAACTTTTTTCATAATAGCAGAAATAAACTTCAATTACTTCACCAGCTATAACTCTTCCGAAATATCTCCACGAAGCGCGTAATCTAGTTGGGCCAAATCTTTGGACTTGAGACAAACCTGAATTTTGATGTTCCTCCTGGTCCTAAATCATCGCTGTTCCTCTATTGGATGCTTGCCCGTGATTGGTTCAAGTGTCGCTTATCTTTCTCTGCTACAGGGTTTTTCTAGCTGTAGTGAGGTAGGCTTTTCGCGTATATAGCCACTTTTCAGTAGGTTTTCGTCACGATTTCGCAGTATTTGTTGCGAGACGTGCCAGAGCTTCAACTGTTTCTAGCACCACAGAACATGCAGCTGACCCATGTAAATTCTTCACTCATGGGCGACATTGGTATGGAAGCACTCTAGCTCAATTGTTTTAAACCGCATTTACAACTCAGGTCTTAGGAGGAACCTGGATGATAATGCTAATGTAAATGGTTTGAGTTCACATCCAATTGTCGATAGGTAGGCAGCTTGATTTCGCAAAGGCTGATGCTAAACGTTCTGAAGCTCTGGGATTTTCTGGCAATACAGGGTATGCATACGTACCAGAAATCCCATCAATTCGTCCACTCGATGTGAGCAATGACTGCAGAAGAAGTGAGAATAATATTAAGAGGCATGAAGAACTTCTCCATTGCGGACGAGATAGTATTAAGAGCTTCCGGTGATCCTAAAAAAAACCTTTTCCTAAATATTAGAGGCCAGACAGCTTTCAATTTAACCTCCAATAGACTCATCATCATCTGTCTCCCGTGCGGAATTGCTGGTCCCCATCGGGCGCTTCCCCAGGTTGCGGATAGGGGAACGCCTGCCAGATGTTCCGGGAAGGAACCCCGAACAAGAAACCAGCCATGACGAAGTATGTTAAAAATGATTCACCTTAAGGAAGTAGCAATCTCTCCGTCGGTTCCGATCAGGTTCAAGCCCTAATGGCCGGCGCTGGCCTCGCGGATTTTGGGAAAGGCCAAGCATATTTGGAGATGAGTGTTTGTGAGAAGTTGGGCGGCCCGCTGAACGTAACGGAGGAGGTGAGCATCAAAGATATTTTGGATGCCAAGTAAATGAAGGTTAAGTTCCACGAGGAACTAGATAAGAATAAGGAGCTCATGGAATCTCTACGAGACCATCAGTAGGATGAAGGTTTTTTGTGTAACGAAGAGAAACATGTGGCTAGAAATCCGTGACGGTGTGAGTACCGCGAAAAGCCATCTGGATGAGCTTATCGGGAATATGAAATTTCTGAAAAATAAGTTTGGGTACCACGAAGAAGCGATGAGTCAGACTGTGAAGAGAGTCAACGAAGTGAGGACGAAGGCAGGGCGATGAAATGTGGCCAGCAGGGGAATTCAGACGAATTAAGACGACGTGGTTACTCCCTCAGCCCAGTAACGGAAGAGAGCACTCTAAGCCCTGTAGAGGCGAGCACCTCGAAGCCACAACAGAAGAAGTGGAGGACCCGTCCTGCTGCAGTGACGACCTTGACACTCAAGAAGACCGATGAAGGGGTGCCTACACACGCACCTCAAGTTAGGAAGAAGAAGGTGAGAGAGAGGCGTGCTAGACCCCAGGCGGTTATTATCAAAACTGCCGAGGTTTCAAGCTACGCAGAGGTCCTCAAGGACCTCAAGCGTGGGGTGAAACCTGACACCCTTGGTGTTTAAATTAATGGTCTTGGACCTAGATACCACAACTGTTGCGGGGAGGTTGAGGCTGCAGTTAAGAAATGATTTAGAGCAGAATCACCCAACCAGATAAAAGTCACTCTCACGAAAAGGGCCTTCAGAGGATATGTCTCGCCATTTCTGAGAAAATCCTTGTAAAAGGAACAGCGCGACTCAAATAACGCTGAACCTGACACAAAAAATACTGTGAAACTGCATTATTATTATTGAAAATGTAAAATGAAAATAAATCACGTTGCGAGCTACTACTTAACACTGTAGAATCGTGAAAGGAACGGCTTGAAAAAAACAAGCATCTCAGAGAAAACCCCGGTCAACGTGACGAATCGCCTTCCTTGGGAAATTGTATGTGGGATAATAAAACCTGTATGTATTTTGTGCTTTTGATTCTTTTGTTAAAGCAAGACAGTCCTTTCCAGTTCTTTTTCTACTCTGTCCAAACCTAAAAGGCACATCCAGAAAGAAGCAACCATTTCCGAGAAATCCCTCATGAAATTGATGAAAAACCCGTAATACAAAATGTATCATGAATTAGAAATGTTTGTTGATTGAACTGTTAAAAAATCAAATTGTGTTTAGAAAAAGTAAAAGAATTCTGGAAATAGTAAATCAATCTAGTTTTCCTAGAGAACGGCATTAGACCTACCTACTAACTTTGGAAATAATAAATGAATCAAAATTTCCTAAATTCCGTGATTTAGTAGATTTCTAGGGAACTTCAAAGGATTCAGGGTGGGATTGAAGGAATTAAAAGGAATTAAGACAGCATTTAATACAATTGAGAAATCTTCGGGCTTCTCTTTTTCATTTATTGAAATAAGTGACAAAGGTGATCTTTTCATTTAAAAAAGTGAATATAGCGATTTTATTTTGAAAACAAACTAAAAAGTTATTTGAGAAAAAAGTCACTAAGTGACTTAAGTGATGGTGTAGCAACCCTGAGTATAGATAATAATAAGCGCTAATTATATTCTTAAGTATATAATTCTCATATACAATTGAAAGTTTGTCACAAGGACAACCGCTTTTCTCTGCCGATAATAGTTCTTTTTTAAAAGTAACTTATCCGTCACTGTGGTTTACACACTCTACTCTAAAATGCATCCAGAATCGATATGGGAAGCCTACTGGAATTTCCTTAACTTCATCTCTGGTCAATTGGGCAGTCACACCGCTTTCTATGTTTATTTTTGTTCTTCGTGTTTGCCGATCGTAACATTTATATATTCCAGCAAGAACATCTCTACTCTTCAATATAGCAAAGACGTCACCATCGATTGATGATAATACAATTTGTTCTTCTGTTGGCATGGGCCTAAACTGACCCCGTCCTGCGTTTAATTTAATAAGTTTCTCCGCCGGAAAAGTATATTTTCGAAGCACATATGGCCGGTGCTGATTTTTTAAAGAAGTAACCCGAATAAATTGAAGCTGGTTAAGTTCATAATTACTTCCATTAGATAAGGTAACCGTGCCGGGTGGAGCTGTATACTGGGAAGGAGGAGATCTGGACCTGGCACGAAGAGGAAGCTCGGCAGGAGAATGTTTTCTGTCAGAAGAAGAAGATGCTTCGTTACGAGGAACGCCAGTAATAGGCTCACCATTAGGTAAACATTCGAATTGTAAACTTAACTCTGCAAGAAGAAACAGAAGATTACATTTTTCTTAAGCTGAGAAGCCTATGCAAAAGTAGGTAATTTAAGTTGATCGAAACTTAAAATATGACTTATTTTTTTCAACGTTCGAATTTGTTAGTTTATGATCATTTCTTGAACGTGTACGCATATGAGCTTTAAAAAAACGTATTTAAAATGATAGACATAGTATAGCAATATTTTCACCAATAAAATTCAGGATGACCATCAAGGTAAAGACCAGAGTGTAAACGATGACCATTTTTCCGACTGGTGAAAAAACTGATTAATGCGTTAATTAAGAATTTAGCTAACAGAGTATCTAATTAATGATCTGGTATCTTTTCAGAGTATATAAATATGGTATCTTAATCCTTATTTCATCGAGTATAGTCGTCGAGCTTGTCTTTCTGAGATATTTAGATTTATATTTCATAACTCAGTACAAGTGAAGCCTCGGCAGAAATAACGTTGGATCAACATAAATTCATTTTTATAGAATCTTTATTCAAATTTTGAGAAGATAATAAATTAGTTTGTTATATGGCATGATTTCTTCTATGGCATGTACTACGTCGTAAAATAAAAAATCCTTTAGCAAGAATCTCTTGAGCATTAATCAAGTATTCCTAAAAAACGACATTGGAACTTGATGTATGAATTTATTATAAGTTTTTTAGATTAATCGGTTAAATATTGTTTAAAAGCACTATTATGAGCTAAATGGTATAGATCAGAATATGGAATTAGATAATTTAGTTGCACGCCATCCTCTATTGCCATTTCGGCAAAACTGTCAGCCATCTCATTTCCGATAATTCGCTTATGGCCGGGAAGCTAAACTGGTTGAATATCCAAGTTTTTGTTTTGGCATACCTTCAATACGCTCCTTGAGTCTGTAAATATTGTAGCTTTCTCTATAAGATTGTTTATGATATATTCTATGGCCTGTCAGAGTGCGATAGCTTCCGCGGTGAAAATGGAAGCCTCTGGTGTAATTTGGTAACTTATTTTCAAATTAAATTGTGAGGAAAAGACAGAAAGACCAACCAATTTGTCCTCTTTAGATTCATCAGTAAAGAAGAAGATTCTGTCATCCATGGTTTTGGAGAGCAGCCGCTCGAAGTCATCGTTTGGAGATCTACTATTCTGTAGCATTCTACCTGTGTGCATATCTATAGACGGTCGTCAGAACTGTATATTGTAATGAAAAAAGAAATTGAAGGGGTTGCTAAGCGATAAGTAAGAGATTGACAGTCTTTCAATTGACATTTGTAAGTAACACACGACAGAAGAAACAGGAAAACTTTTTTCATGTTAATTGGGACAATGTTTTCTGAAACGTAAGAGAATAGGTTTTTCAGTAGATCGTGTACTAGGTGTCCAACGACAGAAAACGATCGATGAAGGAATCTGTCTGTTATTAGTCGAAATCTGTTAAAGAGTGAGAATTCTTTTAGTTTGGCTTGCATAACGTTAATAGGCGAAGAAATGCGTTAACTCAGAATAATCCTCAAGAACTTATTATGTAAAATATTAAATTTTTCATACCATCGATCGTCGTCGATAGACAGAGTATGACAACCGTATTCTAAAGCGCAACGCGCGAGCGAAATAAAAAGTAGTAAGTTTGTAAATAAATTTACAGATTTTCTTGGAGATTCCTCGATTAATAATGTCTTTAACCAAAATTTCTGGAACAACATCGTTGAAAGCTCCTTTGGTATCCAGGAAGAGACAAGCAAAATAGGTATCCATTGCCATAGCAGTATGAAGCTCTGTGGATGAAATAGCTGAGCTATAAGATGATCGCGATTTAAGGACAAGGAAGAGCATTAACATGCAAGTTCATTCTAAGCCTCGAGATCTGGCTGAAATGGATGCCTTTTTTCGTCGAGATATCTCGCAAGAGTCCGACCTCTGGACCAAGGATTGCCCAGTTTATGGATCTGCGAGAACTTTGACTGATTCAAATCGAAGGCTAAACCGACGATGGATCAAGAGACCAAAAGATGCTTGCATCAACTGAACAAGAAGTAGCATATTGTTGACAAAATACGGCTTTTATCTAACGTAAAGAGAAGAATACAGAAGAGGGAGAAATGGATCAGGGAGAATCAACAGTTTCTCGCTGATCCATTGCGCCTCTTTAGCGATCTCCCTGTTTCTGTAAAAAATCGACCCAAGCCCAAGGAGGTAAAGACTTTTTGGAGAGAGGTTTACAAGATCACGAAAACACTAAAATTGAAAGAAGATACTGACAATATCATCCACTTTCAGGAGCTTTGCGATAACCTCATGAAATCTAAGGAGGAATGTCCATCAATCACTGCCGAAGAGGTACAAAAAGCACTTAGAGGCACGAAGAACTTTTCCGCTGCTGGACCAGATTATATGAAGATTTTCTAGTGGAAGAAGTTTACTTTTACACACCAACATTTGCCCGCATATTCACATCATAGGTAAAGTCGGAAAGGCCCATTTCGCAGTAAAAGCAAACTTCAAACTAATATAAATATCATCAAGAAGTACACAGGAGACATTGGGATGGACTTCGGATTGGATAAGCGTGCCAAAATTAATCTGAAGAAAGGAAAGAATACTGGCGTTCCCAAGGACCCTGAGCTTGTGGATATAAGTGTTATTAGACAACTCAATACTGCAGAGACCCATACATACCTGGGCGTGCCTTAAAGCCGCATTAAGGACGTAACATCAGTGAAGGAGTCTATCCGAAGCAGATGCAAGCATCTTCTTCGACAGATTTAATCTTCCAATCTGTCGGCGTTGTACAAGGTATCTGCGACTAGCATGCTTGCCATCCCGGTTCTACTCTACTCGTTTGGGGTGGTTTAATGGACGAAGAACGAGCTTACGGCTTTGGCAGATGCAAACCCTAAAACTAAACCAACTGTTGATCATAAGTCCAAAAGACGAATGCATCAACTCAGCACAAAGATACGCTGGGCAAGGCAGTGCACGTCCCATATTCAGCGTGTAATTGACTACATAATATCTGGCAGAACTTTCACTGACTTTCCCAGTTTGCGCGCAAACTGCGGATCCGTTATCAAACACTCAACAAGTCAAAACAACTGACCATCAGGCAGCATATTTTTGACAGAATACGGCAGTTATCTAACGCTAGGAGAAGTCTAGAGCGAAGAGAGAGGTGGGTCAGAGAAAATCAACAATTTTTTTATGACTCATCTCGACTTTTCAAAGACCCTCCAGTTACTGCGTCCACCCGCCCACACCAGAGGAGGTCGAGGCATTTTGGAGAGGAGTCTACGAAGTACAGCATCCACTGAAAGAATACTCAAAGAATATAAAGAGCTTTACGGAGCTGTGCAGTGCCCTCATAACACCTGAGGAGGAATGCCCACCTATCACTACCGAGGAGGTGAAAAACGTATTAAGAGGCATGAAGAACTATTCCGCTCCGGGACCAGATGGTATCAAGACCTTCTGGTGGAAGAAGTTTCCTTCAAGCCACCATCATCTGGCTGGCATTTTCACCTTATATCTAAAGTCGGAAGAGCCTATTCCGAAGTGGTTGGTGGAAGGTCGCACAGTGCTCCTGCCGAAGACGGGCAATTTAGCTGACTCTAAGAATGACAGGCTAATAACTTGTCTGAACACACTGCATAAGATCTTCACAGCTATCCTAAATGATAGGAATGTTCGTACAATTGGATGCGTGTGGTGAGAGATGTACGAACAACGTGGCTCAAAGAGAGGCGTAGCAGGATGTCGGGAGAACCTGCTTATCGATAGATGTGTCTGTAAAGACGCAGCATTCTATCAGCGTTACCTATCGATGGCTTGGATTGATGATTGAAAAGCTTTCGATTCAATCTCCTATAGACTCATCATCTGTCTGTTGGAAAGCTCAAAGGTTCATCCACACATCGTGAGTTGCGTAGAGAGATTGATGCCGCTTTGGAAAACCAGATTTCCTATCTTATCTGGAAAACATCGCGTGATAACTAACAGTGTTACCTTTCAGAGAGGTGTGTTTCAGGGCGACACTATGAGCCCTCTTCTCTTTTGCCTGAGATTATTGCCATTATCTCTCACACTTCGCCATTCCGAAAGCTACCTCTGCGGCAAACCTGGAAATCGAAAGCATAAGGCCACTCATGTAATTTACATGGATGTTCTTAAGATCTACGCTAAAAATTAAAAGAAACTACATCTAGCTCTAGTTATGAGTCTTCTGTTTCACCACTTTACATCTCACGCCCTCAAACTGGTCGCGGAGGGGGCTGCTGAAACACTCGGCCTTGACTTCAATATCAAGGGCGAGCAAAATGCATCAAATACCATCCATCTCGAGTACTCACTCCTGAAGGTCCGGATTAAGACAGCACAGAAGAAAAGCTTCCGCGAACAGCTCCTAGACTAGAATATGCACGGCATCTTTCACAGAAATGTGGAGGATCAGTCGATGTTATATGAGCTAACGTTTGCTTTCCTGAAATCACCCGGATTCAAATCGGGCATGGAGAATTTCATTTTCGCATGTCAGGATGGTGTCATTTTCACTCTATCATACTGTCGCTACATTGTGAGCCAAGACATTTCCGATGATAGCTGCAGAGCGTGTCATGCACACAGCGAGCACCTCGGACACATACTATCTGGCTGTCCGTTTCAAGCTGGAAAATTAGTTTAATTTTGAACATATAGCTGAATTTCTGGCCTACAAAGACAAGTTTTCTGCAAAGAAGGTAAAGTTTGTAGCAAAACAAGTTGATTTCTCGAATAAATAGTTGAATTTTCAACAAAAAAGTTATTTTACAAACGAATAGTTGGATTTTAAACTCAAATGATGTTTTTTTAAACAAAAAAATGATATTTTTACAAAGTAGTTCATAGGGGTGTTCCAAAAAAACCGACAACCCGCATTCAGCCCGCAAACCCAGATTTAAACCAACATCCCGTATTCAATCCGCAAACCCCGCAATGAATTCACAATCAACTTAAAAATCAAAAGATTAGAACTCCAAAAGGTCATAAGTGCCAAAATTTGGAAATACACGAGTGCAATAAGGCCAAAGTTTGGAATAAGAAAAGAACATTAGCGCTACAATTTGAAAATCCAAGAGGATGTAAGTGTCAATGTTTGGGAGTACAAAAAGGCATAAGCAGAAAGTTTTGGAATTTCAAAAGGACATACATGCTAAAATTCGGAATTCCAAAAAGCCATAAGCGCTAAAATTAAAAAATTCTGAAAACATTCTAAAAGCTTTATTATGATGTCTGAAGATGACATTAAATGTATTTTTTGATAGGAAATCTGTTCAATTCTTCATAGTAAAATTCATTCAATTACTTTCCAACGTCTCGTGGGGGCGGGAAGGCCTCTGTGATTGATTACAGAAATATATTTTGCCAGAACACTACCCCTTTCCAACATCTCACCGCTACACATTGTGATTTCTTCCTGTGATTTTTAATATTTAGCGTCCATTTTTTGAAAACTATCAGTCATAGGGTAAGAATGTATTCAACATGAAACATGTATTTTTGCAAGATCTACAACCTTTATTTTAATCTTTTTTGTATATTTTTATAATTGACTGAAATAGACAGATGAAACATGAAATTTCTTTAGTGTTTTGGGGTTTTGACCTTGAAATTCAAATTTTCTGGTATTTTCACTATCATTTTTGTAATCAGCGTGCCAAAATACATGAATATACGGAGTATCAAATTATTTGAAGATATGCGATTTTCGGATGTTTATCCAATAATGCTTCCTAATAATAACATGTTAGCTGCACAATTTAGAAGCCATTGTAATATATTCTACTAACTTCTGAGAAGTTGCTAACTCAAAAGAAAATTGCAACCGCATGGCAAGGTCTATTCCTAGACTCTGACCTACGTGTAGTAAAGCGTACAAAAGCAAAACATTTTCTTTCAAGTTTTCCCCGTCGGAGGAGTTTCGGTTAATGGAAAACCATGGCCGTTTTTTTTTCTAGTGTTACAATTCACAAGACTATAAATCATTACAGTATAAATTGTTCCAACTCGCTTTTTAAGAAGATATACAATTTTATTCACTTTTCAGTGGTTCGAGCGTTATTAATTTACTAAGCTCTTTCTTTTAAACTTTGATTCGTGTATACCCATTCAAAGCCAAGATAATTTTGTATTGTTATATTAATTCTGAAGACCACAATTTTTAATATTTTTTTATTTTAAAGTTAGACTTTATTCGAAAATAAACACGTAATCCACTTGAATTTTTCTCAACTTCACGGACATTTTCGATATTTGTTGCTCTTACAACCAAACAGAATTTTCCATCGAGATACGTGGAATTTCGTTGCACAGAGTCAGGATTTCCTTCGCCGATAATAGTTATTTCTTTAAAGTAACTTATCCATCATTATGGTTTGCATGCTCTACTCTAAAATTCATACAGAATCGATGTAAGGGGCCTACTGGAATTTCATTAATTTCATCTTTGGTTAATTCGGCAGTCTCACCGCTTCTCATGTTTATTTTTGTCCGTCTTGTTTGGCGATTATAACATTTATATATTCCAGCAAGAACATCTTTACGCTCCAATATAGCAAAGACATCACCATCGATTGATGCTAATACAATTTGTTCTTCCGTTGGTATGCGCCCGTAGACATGACGTCCTATGAGTACTCGAATGTATTTATCCGCTGGAAAAGAGTATCTTCGAAGCACATATTCCTGGTACGGATATTTAAAGGAAGTAACCCGAATAAATTCAAGTTGGTTAAGTTCATATTCACGTCCGCCAGATGAGGCAACCGTGTTGGGTGGAGCTGTGTTTCGGGCAGGAGGAGATATGGACCTGGCATGAAGAGGAAGCTCGGCAGGAGAATGTTGTCTGTCAGAAGAAGATGCTTCGCTACGAGGAACGCCAGGAATAGGCTCACCATTAGGTAAACATTCGAATTGTAAGCCTAACTCTGCAAGAAGAAACAGAGGATTAAATTTCTGTTAGTCGAAAAGACTGTGCAAAAGTGGGTAATGTAAGTTTATTAGAACATGATTTTAGATTGAATAGAAAATTAATTTACTTGAGGCTCTATCAGCCTTTCAGAAAGCCATTCTCTTAACAGTACTCGTGCTTCGCACTTGTTTATTATATGTGTTCATATAATTCTTCAATAAATTATATAATCACTATGATTTTTTGTTCATGTATACAGACAGCACACAGACGTAAACATTTTCTAAACTGGCTTCAGCTTGATCTTCATTAAAATGGCTCTTTATTTATTTTACGAGAATAGTATGAAATTTCAGTCTTTAATTCATTATTGCTTTTTTCATGAAACAAAAATAGTTATTTATTACACTATTTTATAATATATGTGTATAATATAGTGAAAGTCAATTCATAAGGAAAGCCGCGGGATTTCACCGGGATTCAATACGACGATCCGGCAAAAGTTTCGTGTATTACATCGACTTGCAGATGCTTTTCAGGCTATGAACCAGTGAAATCTTTGCACCTTCGAGAGCACCAATGATTGAGACGATATGCACTGTTAAAAATGTTTGGAATTCTCCAACACTTCTACAATACAAGCGTAAGGTAAAATTGCAAACACGGTATTGAAATGCCGAAATTGCAAAACATATGCTGTAAGTGCTGTAAATCGTGAAGGACCGTCGAACATTCCCATAAATGTATTGTAGCGTTTATAACTCGAAAATTGTGCACAAGGAATTCACAAAATTTATGGAACTCACAGAATTCATGGAATTCACCAAATTCATGGAATTCACGAAATTGATGGAATTCACGGAATTCATGGAATTCGCGGAACTCATGGAATTCGCGGAATTCACTAAATTCATGGAACTCACAGAATTCATGTAATTCACCGAATTTATGGAATTCATGGAATTCACGGAATTCATGGAATTCACGGGATTTATGGAATTCATGAAATTCACGGAATTCATGAAACTTAATGAATTCACGAAATCTATGGAATTTATGGAATTCGCGGAATTAATGGAATTCAAGTAATTTAGAAAATTTATGGAATTCACGGAATTCACAGAATTCACTAAATTTATGTAACTCAGAATTCATGGAATTCACGAAATTTATGGAATTCATGGAATTCACGGAATTCGTGAAACTTAAGGAATTAACTAAATTTATGGAATTCACGGTATTCATGGAATTCACGAAATTTATGGAATTCATGGAATTCATGGAATTCACGGAATTCACGGAATTCACGGAATCCACGGAGTTCGCGGAATTCAAGGGATTCATGAAATTCGCAGAAATAACGGAATTCATGGAATTCACGAAATTCATGGAATTCATAGAATTCATGGAATTCCCTGAAATCATGGAATTTAAGGAATTCACGAAGTATATGGAATTGAAAGAATTGACGGAATTTATGGAATTCAAGGATTTGACGGAATTTATGGAGTTCAAGGAATTCACGGAATTGATCGAATTCGGGGAAATCACGGAATTTATGGAATTCAAGGTGTTCAAGAAGTTCGTGCCATCCAAGTAATTCACGGAATTCAAGGAATTCATTGAATTTACGAAATTCACTGAATTAACGAAATTAATGGAATTCGCGGAATTCATGAAATTCCAGGAATTAATGAAATTCGAGGAATTCATGGAATTCGCGGAATTCACTGAATTCATGAAATTCACTGAATTTACGGAATTCTCGGTATTCACGTTCCATGAATTCTTTGAATTCCGTGAATTCATTGAACACCATGCATTCTTTGAATTCTCTGAATTCATTCGATTTTGTAAATTCCTTGAATTCTGCCAACAACCATACCACGCTGAAAAAACCAGTTCTCGTCAGATCACTGAAGTTAAGCAGCGTTGGGCGCGGTTAGTACTTGGAAATGGCTTAATGGTATACATACACGGAATTCATGAAATTCAACAAATTCGTCCGATTCATGGTATTCATTGAATTCACAGTATACCATTAAGCCATTTCCCTTTGAGGGTAGGCGTGACAGTACCCGATTCGGGTAGTGTTTCTAGGTGGAAAGTTTCTTGTAGTAAATAACTACAAGTGTGGGCTCACCACACCCACGATGTGCCAACAGCACTCAGTATTCTCGAATGGTCACCCATCCAAGTACTAACCGCGCCCAACGCTGCTTAACTTCAGTGATCTGACGAGAACTGGTTTTTTCAGCGTGGCATGGCCGTTAATTCATCAAAGTCCATGAATTCGTCAAAATCCATGAATTCCATGAATTCCTTGAATTCCACGCATTCATTGAATACCACGAATTCCTTGAATTTCGTGAATTCTTTTAATTTGTGAATTCTTTAAATTTGTGAATTCCTCGAATTTCGTTAATTCCTTGAATTTCGTTAATTCCTTGAATTCGTGAATTCCTTGAATTTCGTGAGTTCCTGGAATTCCGTAAATTCCTTAAATGTCGTGAACTTCATGAATTCCACGAATTCCTTGAATTGCGTGAATTCCTTGAATTCCATGAATTCCGCCAAGTTCGTGATTTCCTTCAATTCCTTGAAATCCTTGAATTTCGTGAATTCCTTAGATTGCGTGAATTCCGTGAATTCCGGGAATTCCTTGAATTCCATCAATTCCTTGAATTCCATCAATTCCTTGAATTCCATCAATTCCTTGAATTCCATCAATTCCTTAAATTCCATGAATTCCTTGACTTTTGTGAATTCTTTCGATTTCGCGAATTTCGTAAATTCCGTGAATTCCTTAAAATCCATCAATTCTGTAAATTCCATTAATTCCGTAAATTCTATGAATTCCGCCAATTTCGTGATTTCCTTTAATTCCACGAAATCTTTGAATTCCTTGAATACTATGAATTTCATGAATTCCGTGAATTCCATGAGTTTTGTTAATTTAATGAATTTCGTGAATTTCATGAATTCCGTGAATTCCGTGAATTCTGTTAATTCAATGAATTTCCTGCATTCCATGAATTCCGTAAAGTCCGTGAATTTGGCGAAATACTGATATTCCGTGAATTTCTTGAATTCCATGAATACTTTGAATTCCATAAATACTTTTAATTCCATAAATTTCGAGAATTCAATTAGTTACGTAAATTCCATGATGTCCTGAGAAATGATTCACGTTTTTTTTCTTCAATTTTTCAGTTCAACAGGTGTCGAGATATCCAGCTGCCAATATGATACAGAAGTGTTACTGGCTACTGGAAATGTATTGTAAAATTCCAACACATGTGAGGTACCATTGCAGTACCAGCATTTGGGAACTACAACATTTTGTATTGTAGCGTTACCTTACGTTTCGGAAATAAACTTCCACTACATTTGTTGGAAGTTTCGAGCGGAAATTTTTAACAGTGTGCTTAACAGAATATTTTGTGTACAGCCGTCAAACCTCCCACATAAGGTATATATATAGAGAGAGGTGAAGAGAAACTTCCAATATTCCAGAACATAGGATTCAATACAAGTCCAATGCCAATAAGATGTCATAGAGTTTCAATTATAAACTGTTGATGAAAAAATATACAATTTAAAAAGAAGTAGAATTTGATAGAAAAATCTATCAAATATTCTGATAGACTTTGATTTGTAAGATTTTGTTTAATTTAATTAGGAGAAATTTTTCAAAACCTGCTCATATAATTTGTTTTGGGAAGTTTTCTCGATGCAATTTTATAGTATTTCTATCAAATGTGCTTATGGAATTTTATTTATATTCCTGTTCTGCATAGATCTCGCTTTATATCAACTAATTTCTGTTGTCGAGCAAATCATATTTGCAATTTCACCATGTATTTAAATTTCTATTTCTGGTTACATTTCTTACGGATAATTTCATAACTGGTCTTATTTAACGCATATTTTACGTTTTATTATGTATTTTTCATATATAATGTGTCCTCAAGGTACTTATAAGTACTGCGAATAAGATTACGATCTACATCAAGTATTCAAGAAAATGGCTTTAGTAGTTTAAAGAAAATCTCGCCTGAAAGACCCGATTCACGTTTATGATCATTTTTTCAACTTGTACGCATATGAACTTTGAAAGAAACGTGTTTAAAATGATAGATATAGTATAGTAATTAATTCACCAATAAAGTTCAGGATGACCATCAAGGTAAAGACCAAAGAGTAAACGATGCCCATTTTTCCGAATGGTAAAAAAACTGATTAATGCGTTAATGAAGAATTTAGTTAACAGGTTATCTAATTAATGATCTGGTATTTTATCATAGTATATGAATATGGTATCTTAATCCTTATCTCATGAAGTATAAGCGTCGTGCTTGTCTTTTTGAGATATTCATATTTATATTTCGTAATTCAGTACAAGTAAAGAAATTGGGTTTTCTCAACCGAGGCCAATTTGGAAATAATTAAGCGATTTTTTCGAACAGCGCTTTGATAAAAATCTGAGTTTCAACTAGAAGCTTCTCTTCCCCAGAAAATTTTTTAAAAGAATTTTGCCGCATTCAGTTATGAAAATTATTTGTTGAGTGCCCAAAATCATAAACAACTCATTTAATACAGAAAAAAAGTAAAACAAATAATAGTATTTTACAATAATTTATTTCCAAAATTGGATGCAGAAAAATCGTATCGAATCTTCTTCTTGAGAAAATAAACCTTCATCCAATATTATCCATTCATTTTTTGAAGACGGATTAAGGGATAGCAGGGAAAGATCTGAGTGAGATAATAGTCAATGTAAGGCCGCGTCTAAAGTGACGGACTGTCTGTTAGCTCGGGCTAAAAGTACGGACTGTCCGTACGTTTCGCTCGGCTAAACTTACAGCACGGACCACACGTACAGGCTAAAAGTACGGACTGTCCGTACGCTTATGTATGTTTATAAAATGGTCGAGTCTAAACTTACGGACTTTGTGAGTAAAAAGGGGTGTTGGAAAAAGGAAGAGGGCGTGACTACTGTCCGAACGTACAGACCTTTTTGCAAATCTTTGCAATGCGTCGCGTAACTTTAGGCACTTGGAAAGAAAAGTCAAAGCCGAATTTCTTATTAATTAAAATTTTTTTGCTGTTGAAAGGAAGTTAGAAAATTTTTGGTTTGAATAGTTTCAACATTTTTCTAATTTCTGACGTTGGAAAGGGATAGGGGTTTAACCAACATTATATATGTGACCAGTCACAGAGGTGCCTTCCCGCTCCTCACGAGACGTTGGATAGGGGTATGGGTATGATCAACATTATTTTGAATTACGTTGGAAATTCAAATTTCCGGGTATTTTCACTATCATTTTTGTAATCAGCGCATCAAAATAATTAATATACGGAGTTTCAAATCAATCGGAGGTATGCGCTTTTCGGAAGCTTATTCAATAGCGCTTACTGATAATAACATGTACATTTAATTCACTTAACGATCACTTTACTGGCACATCAATAATAAGAGTGATGTAGTTAATACTGATATGAAAAATGATATTGCTGCATATATGTGCGGGTTAGACGTAATTGTAAAATAATTATAATTTTCGGTTATTTTGTACACAAAAAACTAAAATTTCTGATGCGAAAGTGACTGGTAATTTTAGGAGTTTTGAAAAATGTGTTATATTTACTTCTAAGTTTTCAATTTGAATCTATCAAAACAGAACAATGAATGTTTTCTAGATCAGAATGAAAATGCAATCATATGACCAGGTCTATTCCTAGACTCTAAACTACGTGTAGTGATCCCTGCAACGGCAGAGCCTTTTTTTCCTTTTTGTCCTTTCTTCTGTAGTGTTATTCCTTCACGGGACTATATCACATCAAAGTCTAAATTGTCCCAGCTTACTTTCCTTTTTTCCCTGTTGACAGTTCTTTTTGAAAAGTCACTTATCCAGCACTGTCGTTTACACGCTCGCCTCTAAAATTAGGGATCACACTTGGGCGACACGCTACTGTCTTTCAAGCGGAGTTCCTGGCGGCCCTTCGCTGTGCTGAAATACTAATAGAGCAAAACGCTGCTGGCAAACAGATTACGATCTGCTCGGACAGCCAAGCGACACTAACTGCAATAGGGAAACCAGACATAACATCAGAACTGGTTTGGAAATGCAAAAAGGCATTAAACCAACTTGCAGACAAAAACAAAGTGGCTCTCATATGGGTCCCTGGTCACACAGGGATCAAGGGCAACGGAAACGCGGACCAGTTGGCGAAACGTCGTGCAGCCAGCGAATACATAGGACCGGAACCGGTACTGGGAATAGCGTCTTGCTGTGTCGGGATGGCCATTAAAAGCTGGATCCGAACAAAACACCGGGAATGCTGGGAACAAACCCAGGGTTGCCGTCAGGCGAAATCCATCCTTGGGTATACCTATAGGATGGGCAGAGCTAGGGAAATCCTGGGTTTACGCAAGCAAAATATAAGGACAGTGGTACGGACCGTAACAGAGCACAACCACTTGAACTATCATATGCACAAAATGGGGCATAACCCCACGACAGAGTGCAGAAAATGCGGCAGGGATGACAAAACATCCCTGCATGTATTATGCCAGTGCCCGGCATTAGCTAGGCTCAGGCAACAGACCCTCGGGGCCCATTTTATGGAAACAGAGGAAATTGCAACGCGATCAGTCGTCGACATACCAGGGGAGCTCTTCATGGGCTTCCCACCCGCATTAAAACTAACTAACTAACATGTATATATTCCAGCAAGAACATCAGTACGACCCAATATTGCAACGACGTACGATCGACTGATAATACTACAATTTGTTCTCTGTTATCATGGGTATTCAGCTAATGATGAGAAAAGTGAATCATTCCTTATGTTTTTCAACGAGTTTCTACCCGATAACGAGTATGACTATGAAAATGTATACAACGCTGACGAGACAGGTTTGCAGTATCGAAGTTTTCCAAATCACACTCTTGTTGCGGCAAATGAAAAAGAAGTAGCGGGGCACAAGCCAATAAAAGACCGCTTGATTGTCCTGTTTTGTGCTAATGCGATGGGATCACACAAAATACCTCCATTAATTATTGGAACATCAAAAAAACCTCGCTGTTTTAAAAAAAGACAAACACTGCCTGTAGATTATATTAACTAGAAAAAGGCGTGCATGATAGAAGACATTTTTTTGTATTGGTTTCGATAAATTTTCTTTGAAAACTTTCGAAAATTGAAGCCTCATGCAAGGTATGAAGTTGATATTTTCTCATACTTATGTTTTGCATTTCACCTGCAACAATTTCATTACCATAATTTAACTACTGGACAACGCTCCCACGCATCCCCCGACTGAACAATTAAATACGATCGGCAACAAGCGTAAGAGTATATACCTTGTTCCCAACGTTACCAGCCTGATTCAGCCGATGGATCAGGGAGTGATATCAGCTGTGAAACGTCATCACAAAGCGGGATTTTTGTGCGAACTATTAGCATGCCAGAATGTACTTGATTGCATGAGGATTCTCCGAAATGCCTGCAGTTCTGTCACTACGAGTACGCTGAGGAATTCATGGACGAAGTTCATACCGAGCCTAATATCACGTAAAGACGCGACTCTCTCCTCAAATGATGAACTGCTTCGCCTGGTGAATCAAGTTTCTGGAGGAAAATTGCTTTCTACGAACGATTTTCTGATTGGCTAAGTCAGGAACGAAATTTTCCTGTTTTTGAGAGAACCAGTGATCAACAATTGTTGAATTTATATGCCTCACTTCAGGTGCCAGTCCCCAACAGAGAAGAAAGTCTGGATTTAAACGTTGAGGAAGGTGGAAAACTCGAAGAAACTGCTGATGAATCTGTTTGTTATCCGACACCAGACTTTATTCTCAAAGCAACCCAGAGCATTAGTAACTGGACGCAGAAAACTATGGACCTCACAGATTAAGAAAACTTGGCATTGATAAAGGTTCGAGACCACGCACTCGATATGCTACTGGCTGAGAAAGTAACAAATCAGCAGATAATTATAGAAAAATATATGTGTCAATGATATTTTTGAGTTTTACAGATCTTTTCGCAATGTTCAAAAACATTCATTTAAACAAAAAAGCTATCTTCCACAAGAGACAAGAACAAAGAATTAAATTATTAGGAGTTGGTTGGGGAACTAGGTATGTAAATGACTTGTAAATGTTTTGTTTTAAATTACAACATCAAGTTTATTGCAATGCGTGAAATAAAAATTTGGAATTGAATATATTTTATATCAGCCCCCGTCCAGCAAAATATATACATGAAAAAGAAAGAGATTGTCTAAAATATGTTTTTCTTTTATGTTTATTTATCATATGTTCAAAAATAAAAAGGCAAAGAAAAGTTGAACTTTTCAGAAGAAACTGCAACTTTCTAGCACTCAACTAAGATAAAATAGTTACAAACAATAATCAATTGTTTGAACAACTTTTTTTGTTAACTTGCATCAATTATTACCTCGCTAAGTGAAAACTTGTTTGAAAGTTAAATATCTATCTTAAGGACTGAAGACTATTAAGGACATACTATAAAGGACATACAGAACATACTATTAAGGACAGAAGGTGGAAAGTTTTTGAAAACACCGCGACTTACTAATAGCGAAGCACACATATTACAACAATTAGTACAATTAGCACAATTGTGCTAATTGTAAAGAGAAATGTTGAGTTTCAACTCGATTAAGCTGATATTGAGGATTCTGAATAAAATGTACAAAAACGTCTTTTTTTTTCTTACAGGAAATACGTGTTAAACTTCATGGGGCTTGCGCCACCCCTCATAATTTTTTGTTCAAGTGGATTAATTTTTGTGTCGATTCGAAAAAATTTCTGGCGTTGGAGTGTAGACAGATAATCCACTTTAATTTTGCTCAACTTCCCCGACATTTTTTAGACTTCAGGAGCAGCTGAAAGTTAATTCGCAAAATTTAGGCATGGTTAACAGTCATATTTTCAAGATTTGTTGCTCTTACAACAAAACAAAATTTTTTATCAAGATATGTAAAATATCTTTGAACACAGTCAGGCTTATTTCCGCCGAATATAGTTTTTTTCTAAAGTAACTTATGTGCCACTATGGTCCACACGCTCTACTCTAAAACTCATCGTGAATAGATGTGAGGAACCTACTGGAATTTCATGAATTTCACTTATGGTCAATGGGGCAGTCGCGCCGCTTTCCATGTTTATTTTTGCTCGTCGTGTAATTTGATTGAAAGATTTATATATTCCAAGAAGAACATCTCTATGCTCCAATATAGCAAAGACGTCACCATCGATTGATGATAATACAATTTTTTTTTCGGTTGGCATGGGCCTAAACTGACCGTGTCCTGTGAATAATTTAACTCGTTTCTCCGCCGGAAAAGTGTATGTTCGAAGCACGTACGTCCGGTGCAGATTTCTAAAGGAAGTAACCCGAATAAATTGAAGTTGGTTAAGTTCACATTGACTTCCGTCTGATTAGGTAATCGCGGCAGGTGTAGCTGTATACTGGGCAGGAGGAGATCTGGACCGGGCACGAAGAGGAAGCTCGGCAGGAGAATGTTGTCTGTCAGAAGAAGATGCTTCGCTACGAGGAACGCCAGGAATAGGCTCACCATTAGGTAAACAATCGAATTGTAAACTTAACTCTACAAGAAGAAACAGTGGATTAAATTTTGCTAAGTCTGAAGAGCTAGGATTTAACCGGAAGGTTTATCAAAATATGCTGATTTACTTTGATTTGTAAGATTCGTTTAATTGAATTAGTAAAGATTTTTTGAATCTGCTCATATAATTTGTTTCGCGAAGTTTGCTTCATGCAATTTTATAGTATTTTTATCAAATGTTCTTACGTTTTATAACTTTTCTTCATATATAATGTCTCATCAATGTTCTTATAAGTACTGAGAATAAAATTACGATCTCCATCAAGTGTTCAAGGAAATGAATTCAGTAGTTAAAAAAAAGCTCGTCTTAGAGACCAGATTCCTAAGATGAGCTATTTGACTTATTTTCTTCAACATTAAAATTGGTTAGTTTATGTACATTTCTTAAACTGCTATGCATATGATCTTTAGAAAAAAACTTGTTTGAAATCATAGATATAGTATAGTATTATATTCACCAATAAAATTCAGAATGACCATCAAGGTAAAGACCAGAGTATAAACGACGTCCATTCTTCCAAGTAGTAAAAATACTGATTAATGCACTGATGGAGAATTTAGTTAACAGGGTATCTTAATAATAATCTGGCATCTTATCAGAGTATTTAAATATGGTATCTTAATCCTTACTTCATCGAGTATAGTATTCGAGCTTGCCTTTCTGAGATATTTATATTTCGTAATTCAGTGGAAGTAAAGAAATTTGGATTCCTCAACCAAGGCTAATTGGGGAACACTTAAACGATTTTTTCGAACAGCGCTTTGATAAAAATATGAGTTTCAACCACAAATATGTTCAAACTTTTGATTCTTATTGCTTTTGTTTTCTATTCATACTGCTAAAATAATAAGATTGTAATACTCAACCAGAAGCTTATTTTATTCAGAAAATTTTTAAAGAGAATTTTGTCGTATTCAGTTGTAAAAATTATTTTTGTAGTCTCCAAAAACCATCAACAACTCATTCAAAAAAGAAAAAAATATGGAACAAATAATAGTATTTGACAATAATTTATTTGTTCCCAAAATGGGATGCAGAAAAATGGTATTGAATATTTTTCTTAAGAAAACAAGCGTTCATTTGAGTGACATGATAGGCTGCGAGACCCTTTCTTGTAGGTGTATGTCACCTACTTCGACTAATTTTTTTTTAGTCACTTTCGAACCATAGTTGAAAAGTCTTTTTTATGACAATTAATACATTTTTATGCAACTAAATCTTTGTTTACATTTTCGCCATTTAAATGTTGGCGGCTAGTTATTGAAAGACTTCAGCGGGACACAAAAAACATCAATAAAAGTCAAAAGAAATCAAAAACCGAATACAGTTCAAATCATACAGGCTGTACAACTTCAAACCACTGAATCATACACCTGTCAAATATATGGTTTTCCGAAGAAAAGAAAGAGGCACGTAGTTTACTGTTTGAAAAAATGATTTTCCTAAAGTGATAAGTATTTAAAATTGAATAGATGTTTTACAAAAAAAGATAAGTTTTTATTCAAAACCTTTATAGCATTCGACCTACTCGAAAAAACGTACAGAATGTCTTCTTCATATAAACACAAATTTTGGAAAAATATTGGATATCAAAACATGGAATTTCGTTAATTTAATTATTTGGTCTACGGGGCACTTGCACCGCTTTCCTTGCTTATATTTGCCCGTGATGTATGGCGATGGTAACATTCATATATTCCAGCAAGAACGTTAGTACGATCCAATATTGCAACAACGTCACCATCGACTGACGATAGTACTATTTGTTCTTCTGTTGTCATGGGTCTATAGAAACTCTGTTCTACGAGCAGTCGAATTGATTTATCCTTTGGAAAAGCGTATCTTCGAAGCAAGTATAGCCAGTGCGGTTATTTAGAGAAATTAACCCAAATAAACTGAAGATGGTCATGTTCATATTTACGTCCGTCAGAAAGATCAACTGTGGTAGGTGGAGCTGTGTACCTGGAAGGAGGAGACCTGGATCTAGCACGGAGAGGAGGTTTGGCAAGAGAATATTGTCTTTCAGAAGAAGAAAAATTTCTCCGCCACGAGAAACACCATAAATAGGCTCACCAATAGGTAGACATTCGTACTGTGAACTCAACCCTGCATGCAAGAAGAAACAGAGGATTATATATTTGTTGAGTAGCGAAGACTATGCAAGCGTAGGTCATTTTAGTTTATTGGAACATGCCAAAACATTTATTTTTCAAACGTTAGCCAGTGGCGCACTGGACACCAAAAAGGGGTGGCACGGAAAGCATCCCTTCAGAGCTAACAGTGATAATTAAAAAAAGCACTCTCCAGTTGGTCTTAATGTGGCTTCCTCATCTCCGTCTGCAGCTTTTTCAAGCAGCGTTGTGCACAACGACAGGCCGGCGAACTCCTCCTCTGTCTTGAGGACACTGAGCCGCCCAAGGATGACAATTTTCTGCATCCATCTCGCAAGTAACTTGGCATATTTTTTAGCATGCGGGTATTGCTTTGAGGTTACAAACAAGTGATAGGCACGTATCTCCGAGAGCACTGATCACAAGGACCATTACTTTGACCAAATATTTTGGGTATAGTCGCGTAACTGCCTTTTAAGTTCTTGATACCTCTCCTATTCCTTCTTCTGGACAGTCATGTTGTCGTCGGCCAAAGCCGACAATTCGATCACAAATGTAGTTCGTTTTTCAAAGTCCTCGAGAACTAGAACGCTAGTGGCTGCAGCGTCTTTGCAAACGCTTCTGTCAATAAGCAGAATTTCTTAACCTGTGGTTCTCTGGGTTGGACAAGTCGCCTTCCTTTGTTAGAAGTATATTGCATTTTACCACCAGCGACTGCGGAATGGGCTTCTCTGATTTCAAGTATGGAGGTGAATATGCGGGCCGGCAGCGGAAAAATTCTTCGTGCCCTTTAGTGCTTTTTCAACCTTTTTGGCAGTGATTGATGGAAATTCCTCCTCAGACGTTATAATGTTGTCGCAAAGCTCCGGGAAGCGGATAATATTTTCAGTTTTCATCTTCAACTCTAGTGTTTCCGGGATCTTGTATACCTTTGAAGATCTTAAGATCACACTTTGGAAATTTAAATGAAGCTTGTGTTAAAGAAGTGGGCCAGGATTCATTTGAAGCAAGAACGACTCACTGACGTTTCCGAAAACCCTAAGCTCGTCGACACAAGCGCTATACGACACTTTGGCTATGGAAAGACTAAACCATAACTGGGCGTACCAAAGAGTAGCCTTCTGGACGTAACATCCATATAGGATGCTTTCTAATGTAGAGACAAACGGCTTATCCGACAGATTGGGTCTTCCGAACTGTCGGCCATGAATCAAGTACCTTAAGCGAGTATACTTGCCGTGCCAGTACTACTTTATTCATTTAAGGTGGTTCCATATATGATGGATGAGCTCAAAACCCCCAATTTCCTGTCATAGAAGGTTATGCACATAAACAAAAGCTTACACTTCAAGTCATCCTGATGTAAGCCGGGTTTTGGTAGTGTGTCCCCGATACAGGGGTGTTAGCGGGGAGGTCGAGAAGTATCGTGGCGGGTACTGTCTCGACGGATCTGGCCAATATAGGACGGGCGCTAGGTAGGCGCTAGACAGGTGCTGGACGGGCACTAGCTGCGGTCAGGATGAAGGTGGGAGCAGCTCGAATGGGCAAGTCTTGGTTGTTCCTCTTGAGGAAAGCGTCGAGGTTTTCCATGGATTTAGGTTCGTTCCTTCGGCTGCTCGGGAGAGACTGGTATATCCTCTTGGCACCTCGGGAGGAGAGGAGATACAGATACGCCTGCAATCCGTCCATGAAAATGGCGATCGTAAGTTGCCAGCTGCAGCTGCTGGGCGGGCCTTAGCCAGGCGCTAGACGGGCTCGTCTTGTCGGCAAGAGCAGTTCGTGAGAACTGGAATGTCTCCCAGTCTGGGGCCGCACAGAGAGGCCACGACAGACGAGTGGTTTTGGTAGGCCACCGTTCTGGCCCGAAGGCGGAGGGGCGCCACGTTCTGGGTCCAAAGACCTTTTTTTTTAATTTAGTATTTTAATTTATTGGCTTGTTGTAAGAAAAATCTCGATCAACTGTAGTGGACGCGGTGTCTGAGTCGGCACTCTACGACCAAGTTGGTGAGAGCGGTACAGGTCGCCAAGTGACAACATCTGCTCGTGCGCCGGCTTTTATGGGCGAACGCGCGAGACCTCGAGCGAAGAACGGGGCGGCTACTGGCCCGTTTATTGGCCGAGACTCCCGACACTGGAGTCACAACGGAGTGATGGGGAAACCGTACTCCATGCTGCCTCCCGCCCATCTCGCGCTTCGGGCAATTTTATAACAAATTTGAAAGTTTATTTTTGAATTTGAAATTATTTAAAAATAAGGATCCTAAAATAATTCACAGGCTAAAAATCACCTAATGGCCTAAAATGTAATCCTACCCAAAACACCATCATATTGGCGTAAGAAATGTGAATACACCTAATTCGCGGTTATTTTATGTTACTTACAAACTCTAAATTGAAGATTAACTCGAATTAAATGAAATCTACAATATTAGAAGTCTCCAGGGGGGGGAGCCGTTTCCCAAGAACTATTATAAAAAAAAATGCTGGGACTGATAAAAAGAAAACTCGTGTTGAGATCCCCTATTTTAGTTCAAGCGTTGGTTAGAAAGAGTAAGAGAATAGCGACGGCCGGCGTACCAATGAGTTTGTCTGCTATTGGCCCATTTGTCAGGGTCTCCTATTACCCGTGTCGTGATGATTTACTCAATGGGAGAAAGCAAGCTCGTTTTTGTAAACACCATTATAAAACGATAAGCCGGAAAATTTCCCTCTCTAGTTTTGCTTTGAAAATCGAGCTGGGATTTCACGTTACTAAATCGTTTTAGTCAGTGGTTGTCAATTTCAGGACTATTGGCATATAACGGTCCGTTCCGTGACTTTATTATTCCGTGACTTTATATTTAGTTCTAAGGTTTTAATAAATATCTATAAATACAAAAAAAGGAATGTTTCAATTGTAAAAAAGATATATTCTATTCTACTTTCAAAATAATTCTAATTTATTAAAAATAAATCACGCCTTATTTCCCAGAATTTAAAGAAATTTAATCACAGTTAAATTAACAGCGCTAGGTGGCCCAGGTAAATATCCAAAGTGATATTCCAATAAGCTAATCGGCAGAATAAATTTAAAACAACAGTACAGGGATAAACTTAGCAGTATACCTGAAAATTATAACTTACAGAGCCACTTTAAATTCTTACGACCGGAAGTAAGGAATTTAAATTACCGTGATTACCAACCCTTCACTCGTAACTCGGAGAAAGCTCTAAAAAAAGATACAACACAATTTTGAAATTACCTGGGGAATCTGAAGAACGCATCGAGATTGCCTGGAATGATGTATGATAATGGTACAAAATGAGATAAATCAGATAATATTTTTAACGTTCTAGCTTCCTATTTTGATAGTGTGTATAACCCAATATCACACACGCAGAATCAAACACATAAAATTGGATGGAAACAGACTCGCGTATGGCCTGTGTGTAAAACTGGTGATTCTGCGGATGTAAAAAATTACAGGCTTATTTCAATAATAAACAACTTTTTCAAGGCCTTCGAAACATTTCTTGCTAATTACGTGTAAAGCGTTTTCAAATCTGAACTTAATCAATACCAACACGGATACAATAGAGATAGATCTACTACCACTAATTTATCAATAGTGACCCAAATGGCGGCGGAAACTTTGGAGGAGGGGTTCCAGTTGGATATTATCTATCTAGGTATGTCCAAAACCTTTGACAAATACAATCATGTGATTTTAGTTTATAAGCTCGAAAAGTTGAAGCTTCAGGGTAGATGAGGTGTACCCTTCTAGTGCGGATTCATAACATATGTTACTATTAAAAGTTACGAGAATTTGTGCGAAAAGTAGTGAGCTTTTTTACACACCTGTGTCAAAAAAGTCTATACAACTAAAGTCGCCGATTTTCAGGATCTGCAAGCAGTTAAAGCTGTTTTGTGAATACAGCGGACATAAATCAGATATTATTGAGACACCGATAAGTCAAGTTACCATGATAGCAGAAGAATACAGTTTAGTAGCAAAAAACGATTAAGCCTTACCTTTAACAACCTTAGCAGGAAAATAAAATAAAACAGATAGAATTGTAATAAGTATGGACTCTGTATAATATAATTTTGGAAAAATTGTAAAAGGGAACAAAAAATCATGAGCTTTACAAAGAATATGGTTTGCAGTTCCACCATTTGAACCATCTTGAAAAACAAGCATAAAGTCTTGCAATATTTGAATGAACTTCAAAATATCCATGGCAATGCGAAAAAGAAGAAAATAGTCAGTGGTCCTGACCTTGAACTTCTTGATAAAATTGTCTATGTCTGGTTTTGTGAAAAACGGACTCTCGGAGAACCAATTTTGGGATTACTTTTGCAAGAAAAGGCACGGTTTTTTTACCAAAAACTTGAAGACAATGTTTATTTATCATATGTTCATAAATAAAAACGCCAGGCTAAGTTAAACATTTCAGAAGAAACTGCAACTTTCTAGCACTTAACTAAGAGAAAATAGTTATAAACAATAATCAATTGTTTAAACAACTTTCTTTGTTAAATTGCATTAATTAGTACCTCACTAACTGAAAAGTGGGATAAAAGTTAAATATCTATCTTAAGGTGTAAGGACAATTAATGACATACTATTAAGAAGATACAGAACGTACTATTAAGGACAGAAGGTGGAAAGTTTTTGAAAACACCGCGACTTTCTATCTCCATTTTAAGAGAAAATTGCTAAAAACAATGATGAATTGTTTACACAATTTATGTAAACATCTGATTATCAGTATAAAGTAGTATTTCATGTATCGGAAACAATTTGCAATTAAAAAAACCGCCAAAAAATCATAATTAGCGCAAAAAACTCGAAAACCCCAATTTTTCACTAATGGGGTTTTTATGGGACGCTATAAGACAGACTTACTAATTGTGAAGCACAATTAGTACCAGAATTAGTACAATTAGCACAATTGTGCTAATTGTGAAGAGAAATGTTGAGTTTCAACTCGATCAAGCTAATATTGAGGATTCTGAATAAAATTTACAAAAACGTTTTTTTTTCTCTTATCGGAAATACGTGTTAAACTTCATGGGGCTTGCGCCACCCATGAATATAATTTTTTTTTCAAGTGGATTAATTTTTGTGTGTATTCGCAAAAAATTTCCGGCACTCGCGCGCGCCATACTCTCAAAAATAGGGTGGCGGTAGAGGGGAAAAAATTCGCTCGCTCCTTTAGAGTCCTTTAGAGTCTAGGAGCAGCTGAAAGTTGATTCGCAAAATCTAGGCATGGTTAGCAGTCATATTTTCCAGATTTGTTGCTTTTACAACCAAAGAAAATTTTTAATCAAGATATGTGAAATATCTTTGACCACAGTCAGCCTTATTTTCGCCGAATATAGTTCTTTTTCAAGAGTAACTTATCTGTCACTATGGTCCACACGCTCTACTCTAAAACTCATCCAGAATAGATGTGAGGGACCTACTGGAATTTCATAAATTTCATCTTTGGTCAATGGGGTAGTCGAGCCGCTTTCCATGTTTATTTTTGCCCGTCGTCTAACTTGACTGAAAGATTTATATAGTCCACGAAGAACATCTCTTTGCTCCAATATAGCAAAGACGTCACCATCGATTGATGATAATACAATTTTTTCTTCTGTTGGCATGGGCATAAACAGACCGCGTCTTGAGATTAATTTAATTCGTTTCTCCGTCGGAAAAGTGTATGTTCGAAGCACGTAAGTCCGGTGCGGATTTTTATAGGAAGTAACCCGAATAAATTGAAGTTGGTTAAGTTCACATTCACTTCCGTCAGATAAGGTAACCGTGGCGTTTGCAGCTGTATACTGGCCATGAGGAGATATGGATCTGACACGAAGAGGAAGCTCGGCAGGAGAATGTTGTCTGTCAGAAGAAGATGCTTTGCTACGAGGAACGCCAGGAATAGGCTCACCATTAGGTAAACATTCGAATTGTAAACTTAACTCTGCAAGAAGAAACAGTGATTACATTTTTCTTAAGTCGAAATATTCCAGAACATAGGATTGAATACATGTCCAATGTCAATAAGATTTGATACAGTTTCAATTATAAACTGTTGATAGAATAATAAGTGATTTCTGAAGAGCTAGGATTTGATAGAAAGTTTTATCAAAATATGCTGATTTACTTTGATTTGTGAGATTCGTTTAATAGAATTAGTAAACATTTTTTGAAATCTGCTCATATAATTTGTTTCGTGAAGTTTGCTTGATGCAATTTTATAGTATTTTTATCAGATGTGCTTAAGTTTTATAACGTTTTTTTCATATATAATGTGTCATCAAGGTACTTACAATTACTAAAACGTGTTTAAATATAAAAACGTGTTTCAAATTATAGATATAGTATAGCATTATATTCACCAATAAAATTCAGAATGACCATCAAGGTAAAGACCAGAGTATAAACGATGTCCATTTTTCTGAATAGTAAAAATACTGATTAATGCGTTAAAGGAGAATTTAGTTAACAGGGTATCTTATTAATGATCTGGTATCTTATCAGAGTATATAAATATGGTATCTTAATCCTTATCTCATCAAGTATAGTCGTCGAGCTTGTCCTTCTGAGATATTCATCTTTATATTTCATAATTCAGTGGAAGTAAAGAAATTTGGTTTACTCAACCAAGGCCAATTGGGGAATAATTAAGCGATTTTTTCGAACAGCGCTTTGATGAAAATCTGAGTTTCAACCACAAATTTTTCCAAACTTTTAATTCTTATCGCTTTTGTTTTCTATTCATACTGCTAAAATAATAAGATTTTAGTATTCAACCAGAAGCTTATTTTATTCAGAAAATTTTTTAAGAGAATTTCGCCGCATTCAATTATAAAAATTATTTTTTCAGTCCCTAAAATCATGAACAACTCATTAGAAAAAGAAAAAATATGAAACAAATAATAGTATTTGACAATAATTTATTTGCTTCCAAAATTTGATGCAGAAAAATTGTATCTAATCTTCTTCTTGAGAAAACAAGCTTTGATTTGAGTGACATAATTGGCTGCGAAACCCTTTTTTGTAGGTGCATGTCACCTATTTCGACTACTTTTTTTTAGTCACTTCCGAATCATAGTTAACAAGTCTTTTTCATGAGAATTAATACATTTTTATGCAATTATATCTTTGTTTACATTTTTGCCATTCAAATTTCGGCGGCTAGTTATTGAAAGACTTCAGCGAGAGACAAAAAAAATTAGTAAAAGCCAAAAGAAATCAAAAACCGAATAGAGTTCAAATCATGCAGGCAGTTCAACTTTAAACCACTGAATCATACACCTCTTAAATATATTGTTTTTTTGAAGGAAAGAAAGAGGCACGTATTTTACTGTTTTGAAAAAAATGATTTTCCTGAAGTGATAAGTATTTAAAATTGAGTAGATGTTTAAAAAGAACACAAGTTTTTATTTAAAAGCTTTATAACGTTTGACCTACTTGAAGGACTAAAGTAAGTTTCATAGAGGCTAAATTATTTTTCTGGATCAGAAAACTTTCTTACGAAAAATAACCCAAATAACCTGAAGATGGTTAAGTTCATATTTACGTCCGTTAGAAAGAGCAACTGTGGTAGGTGGAGCTGTGTACCTGGCAGGAGGAGACCTGGATCTAGCACGAAGAGGAGGCACGGCAAGAGAATATTGTCTTCCAGAAGAAGAAGAAATTCCCCTGCCACGAGAAACGCCATGAATAGGCTCGCCAATAGGTAGACATTCGTACTGTGAACTCAACCCTGCATGCAAGAAGAAACAGAAGATTATATATTTGTTGAGTAGACTTGCATGTTGGTGGCGGTAGTGAGAACGTGTGCAGGGACAGTTGCAGAGAGGATTTTACGGAATTTGTGTGGAAGGTGTGAGTGGAGTGTGAGGGTGGAAGCCTAGGAGGTGAGTAGGGTGGTGTGGGGTGAATTGGGAAGATAAGAAGTAATTATCAGCGTAGGTGTGAGGTGGGATTTAGGTAGATGGAGAAAGTGAGGTTAGGTTGGCAAGGAGTCGTGGGAGTTTGTGGTCGGGAGTTTTGGACCTTCGAGGGGTCAAGGGTGGGTCTCGCTGGGTTCGGGGACGTTAAGGGAGAGAAAGGGGTGTCTGCAGGGGCTGTGACAAATAGAAAAAAAAGGGAAATAAAGGGAAAATTTGGCGGCGATTGTGCAGAGACATCTGTCGGCTGCGGAAGGTACTGCATGAAGAGGTCCCAGTTACCGGCGGAAGAGCGGGAGGTGAGCAGTGACAGTGGTGGCCGTGCTGCTAGTGAAATATTCCACAAGAGGAAATTTTCCACCGGCCACGACGAGCAACAGTGCGTGGTCTGGTGTCGAGCGGCGCGTCAGGGAGAGGGAGAAATCTGAACGGTGGGAACGGAGGAAGCGAGAAGGTAAGGGAGAGAGCGTTGAGCGCAAGTGACGGGTAGGATCTCTTGAAGAGGAAGAGAGACAGCCAAGAGAGTCCGGTGAAGAGCGAGGTTGAGGGCCTGTTTAAAAAAAGCGGTATAACACGTAGCCCCCCCCCCCCTCGAAAAATGGAGGGGAATTCGAAGAAGGAGGCTCTCGGGATGCTGGTAGGCAAGATCAGGGGGCTGCGGGAGGAGGTAAGGGGAACTAAGGAGCAGATGGAAGGCATGAGGGAGGACTTGAGAATTAGAGATGCAAAATGGGAAAAGGAGGTGAAAGAGCTGTGGAAGAGATTAAAAGGGTTAGAGGGGGAAAGGAAAGAGAAAGAAGTTAAAATAAAGCAGATGGAAGAGGAGATTATGGTGCGGAAGGAAAGGACCGAAAAAAGACTTGAGAAGGTGGAGGGCAGGACTTAAATGGAAGTATGAGACGGGGGTGGAGGGAGTGAGATTGAAGGTATTTGGGAGAGGTTAGAGAATATGATAGAAGAGAAAGTGGGTGAGTGTAGGAATGAAAAGGAGGAGAGGGCGGATAGGAAAAGGATAAGGACAATGGAGTTGAGAATGGAGTTGAGAATGGAGTTGAGAATGGAGAGAAAAGAGAAGGCAGACAGGAGAACTAATATCGTGATAAGAGGGTTGAAGCTAAAGAGCGGAGAAGAAAGGGAGGGCGTAGAAGCGCTGCTACAGAGCATAGGATGGGTTAAAGGCATGGTAGGGAAAATTAAGTTGGAGGGGAGAAAGTAGAAGAAATTGGCGGTTGTGGAGTTGGCGAGCTGGGAAGAAAAGTTGGGGTGAATGCCAAATAAGGCATTACCATCGTAATGCTGTACGACAGGGCTAGGAAGGAGAGGAAAGAAGGAAGACCAGCGAAGGTAGGATATCGGAAAATATGAGTAGACGAAAAAATGTGGGTGTGGGACGAGGAGAAAGAGGTGTTGAAGGAAGTGCAGGGGGATTTGTTTCGTCGCAAGTAGCGGGGTGGGGGTAATGCAGGGTAGAGGAGTAGTGAAGGTGCTGTACTGGACTGAATGGGATAGAATAGAAACAAAGCTGCCAAGGGGGTACAGGTGGGGACTCCAGGGGGCGGTCAGAGTGAAGAAGAAATGAAGTGCCAGTGGGGGAATTATAACTGGGGCTAGAAATGGATTAGAGAAAAAAGTTCATGGATAGGAAGAGGGGGAGGGAGTGCGAATGATGGATGTAAAAATGGGAGGGGTAACGTGTACGTTTGTGGCAGCGTTCAAGAAGGATGGGATGAAAATAATTAAAGAAAGGGTAGAAGACTTGCTAGGCGAAAGAGAGGAGGGTATGGTGGTACTGGGTGGGGACTTTAATGCGAGGATGGGGAGGGAAGGGAGACTTTACAGGTAAGGGTGATATACCTTGTGGTCATGATTATGCAAGGATGGGAGGAGACGGACAAATTCGCAGTAGAGAGGAGGGTGGAATCAGACCATCAGCGATTAAGACTGTGGATAAGAGGGGAGAGTGGCGGAAGGCAAGGTGGGGAAGAAGTCTCGATAGGGGAGAGGGTGACCTGGACAAGGGAGGCGATCGAGAAGTATCAGGAGCAGTTAGGAAAGGTGCGCTTTGAAGGGGATTTGGTGATAGAGATATGGGAGGATTTGAAAGAGAAGGTGAAAGGGTGTGTGCAAAAGGAGGTATTCAGAAAGAAGAAGAAAGGAATTGTGAAGCCGTGGTGGGATAGGGAATATAAAAAGATGAGAAGGAAGGTGAAGAGGAAAGTGGAGAGGAAGTGCAAGAAGTGGAAAGAGGGTAGTGCAAAAAGGGAGGAGTACGTAGAAATGAGGAAGGGGTTTAGATTGGAAGATAATAAATAGGTTTCGGAAGTGTAGAGTGGTGATAAGCGAGAAGATAGGAAGTGGGGAGTGGAGGGATTTTTTTTCAAGAATCATTTCAGGGCTCAGGTGGAAGGAAGAGGGATGGTGGGAGTAGAAGAACGGGGGAGGCAGAGATGGAGGAGTTGAATGACGATGAGATAGAGAAGCAGATAAGGAAGTTAAGAAGGTCAAAAACAGCAGGGATGGACGGAGTAGAAACGTAGCATGGCTGTTTAGTACACAAGAGGTTAGGGAGAGGTTGAAGAAGGTAGTGAAGAAAGTATGGAGGAGGGAGGGATTCCCGGGCAGGAGGAGAGAAGGATTAATAGTGTCACTGTATAAGAAAGAAGACAGGGATAGGCAGGAAAATTTAGGGGGATTACGCTAACGAAGACGGCGTATAAAGTATACGGGATGGTGGTGGCAGAGAGGCTGCGGAGGGATGTCGAGGGGAAAGGAATATTTCCGGAAACGCAGGCGGGCTTTAGGGCTGGTAGAAGTACTATCGAAAATATCTACGTTCTGCAGCACGTGGTGGATAGAGAATTAGCGAAGAAGGCGTCGAAAGTGTACGCGTTTTTGTGGATCTAAAAGTCACGTTTCCTTCGGTGGATAGGGGAGTGGAGAGAGGCCTGATCGGGAGGGGAAGGGAGATTTATGAAGAGACCAAAGATAAGGTGAGATAAGGGAGAGGTATTTTAGAACTAATGGACTGCAGATGGATGAAGTGAGCAGCATGCACGAGGAACTATGTGTGGATTATGCCAAGGGCGAGAGCGCAATATTTATGTGAGAAAGGAGAGTCAGGAAGTCAGGAGCTTATAAAGAAGATGAGATGTGGTTGCATGGAGAATTTCAATAGGTACTGGGTCTCTAGGGTGAAGAGGATGTGTGAACCGTGTGGGAAAGGGGATGCAAGAGTTGAGCACTGGTTGAAGGAGTGCGTAGAAGTGGAAAGAATTGGGATGAGCATGGAGGTATTGATGCTTAAAAGGAAGAAGAAAAGGGCAGTAGCATGGGTGAAGGGAGTGTTGGGTAAGATGGAGAAGAAGAGAAAGAAGGAGAAAGAGGAACGGAGAAGGAAAGGTTGTGAATAGGAGAGGAAGTAGATATAAGTAATCTGTAAATATTGTAAATTGTAGATAAGTGTTAGGTATTAGCCGCGGAAGCAGAGTTTGGCAATGCGAGGCAATGCGATGTAATGCGAAAAGTAGGGAAATGCGAGCGAGGCGAGGTAAAGCGAGGAAGGCAAGGCGATAAGAGCGTACAGTCTTCGATATAAGGTATGGATGGATGTTAGTTTTTCAATTGTTAGTTTTAAGAAAATTCCGTAAAAAATGGAAGTGTAAGCAAGTCAATTCTGTAAGGCCAGCAGGCTGAAAAATAAACGTTTATCTATCTATATTTGATAAGTAGAGAAGACTATGCAAGCGTAGGTCATTTTAGTTTATTGGAGCATGCCGAAACATTTACTTTCTAAACTTTAGCTAGTGGCGCACTGGACACCAAAAGGGGTGGCATAGAAAGAATCCTTTGGGCGCTAACAGTGATAATTAAAACAAACACTCTCCAGTTGGTCTTAATGTCGCTTCCTCATCTCCGTCTGCAGCTTCTTCAAGCAGCGTTGTGCACAACGACAGGCCGGTGAACTCCTCCTCTGTCGTGAGCACGCGGGTATGGCTTTGAGGTTACAAACAAGTGCTGGGCACGCACCTCCGAGAGCACCGATCACAAGGACAATTAATTTGACCGAATATTTTGTGTAAAGTCGCGTAACTGCCTTTTAAGGTAATGATACCTCTCCTTTCCCTTCTTCTGGACAGTGATGTTGTCGTCGGCCGAAGCCGAAAATTCAATCACAAATGTAGTTTGTTTTTTAAAGTCCTGGAGAACTAGAACGCTAGTGGCTGCAGAGTCTTTGCAAACGCTTATGTCAATAAGCAGGATTTCTTAACCTGTATTTCTCTGGGTTGGACAAGTCGCCTTCAATTGTTAGGAGTATATTGCATTCTAACACCAGTCACTGTGGAATGGGCTTCTCTGATTTTAAATATGAGGTGAATATGCGGGTCGGCAGCGGATATATTCTTCGAGCCCTTTAGTGCTTTTTCCACCTTTTTGGCAGTGATTGATGGAAATTCCTCCGCAGACGTTATAATGTTGTCGCAAAGCTCTTGGAAGCGGATAATATTTTCAGTGTGCATCTTCAACTCTAGTGTTTCCGGTATCTTGTATACCTCTTAAGATCTTACGAACACAATTAAGATCACACTTTGGAAATTTGAATGAACCTTGGGTTAAAAAAATGGGCCACGATTCATGTGACGCAAGAACGACTCACTGGCGTTTCCGAGAACCTTAAGCTCGTCGGCAGAAGCGCTATACAACACTCTGGCTGTGGAGAGACTAAACCATAAGTGGGCGTATCAGAGAGTAGCCTCCAGGATGTAACATTCATATAGCATGCTTTCTGATGTAGAGACAAACGGCTTATCCGACAGATTTGGTCTTCCGAAATGTCGGCCATGAATAAAGTATCTTAAGCGAGTATGCTTGCCGTGCCGGTACTACTTTATTCATTTCGGATTTTTCCATATATTATGGATGAGTTTAAAACCCGCAATTTCGGGTCATACAAGGTTATACACATAAACCAAAGCTTACACTTGATGTCGTCCGTTCAGTGGCTTTATTATTCCGTGACTTTATATTTATTTCTAAGGTTTTAATTAAGGGAATCTAAAGAACGCATCGAGATTTCCTGGAATGATGTACGATAATGGTACAAAATGAGATAAATCAGATAATATTGGTAACGCTCTTGCTTCCTATTTTAATAGTGCATATAACCCAATATCACACACGCAGAATCAAACAGATAAAATTGAATATCGAATAGGATATAAATTAAAGATGGATATGGTTGATTTAAGAACAGCTTGAAGCTCTCTGCCAAATAAAAACACATCTGGTATGGAGCTTTGGAGGAGGGGTTTCAGTAGGATGTTATATATCTAGATATGTCCAAAGCCTTTGAGAAATACAATCATGTGATTTTATTTGATAAGCTCGAAAATTTGAAACTTTCCAGTAATGTAATTTTGCTCATCAATTACCTACTATAAAATAGGTCATTGATTAGAGAGTTTCTCAGGGCTCAAGCTTAGGACCTACGTTGTCAAATATTCACCTGAATTACATAGGTAATAGTAGGAATTCAAAGAAACTATTGTATGCGGACGATGTAAAAATCATGCTAAAAATAAGAAATGTCAGAGAATGTTAATTTGTATTCCCAGGAAGAAAAGCTTAAATTGCTCACAATCCAAGAAAAAATCGATATTCTGGAAAAATTGGAAAAGGAAACAAAAAATCATGAGCTTTGCAAAGAATATGGTTTGCAGCTCCACTATTTCAACCATCTTGAAAAACAAGCATAAAATCTTGCAATATTTCAATGAACTTCAAAATACACATGACAATGCCAAAAAAAAGAAAACCGTCAGTGGTCCTGACCCTGAACTTCTTGATAAAGTTGTCTATGCGTGGTTTTTTGACAAACGGACTCTCAGAGAACCAATTTTGGAATTACTTTTGCAAAAAAAAAAGCACCGTTTTTTATCCAAAACATAAAGACAATGGAAAAATACTGGAAGAATCACTCGAATTTAAAGCTTGTAACGGCTAGTTGAGGAACTTCAAAGACAGCCACGGACTTCGTACACTTCAACTCGAAATGGAAAAAGCTTCAGCTAATGATAAGGGAAGTGAATCATCCATTACGTTTTTTAACGACTTTCGGCCCGATAACGTGTAGAACTATGAGAATGTGTACAACGCGGACGAGACAGGTTTGCAGTATCGAAGTTTGCCAAATCGCACTCTTGTTGTGGCAAATGAAAAAGAATTTTCGGGGCATAAGCCAATAATAAATCAAAAAAACTTCGCTGCTTCAAAAAAGGACAAACACTGCCTGTAGATTATATTAACCAGAAAAAAGGCGTGGATGACAAAAGGCATTTTTTTGTATTGGTTTCGCGAAATTTTCTTCAAAAACTGTCGAGTTAACTTTTTTTAGTATTGTTCTTCTATTGGACAACGCTCCCACGCATCCCCAGATTGAACAATTAAATGCGATCGGCAACAAGTGTAAGATTATATACCTTGTTCCCAACGTTACCAGCCTGATTCAGCCGATGGATCAGGGGGTGATATGAGCTGTGAAACGTCATCAAAAAACATGATTTTTGCGCGAACTATTAGCATGCCAGCATGTGCTTGATTGCATGGGATTGTCCGAAATGCATGGAGTTCTATCTCTACGAGTACGCTGAGGAATTCATGGACGAAGCTGATACCGAGCTTGATATCACGTAATAAACGCGGTTCCCTCCTCAAATGATGAACTGCTTCGCCTAGTGAATCAAGTTCCTGGAGGTAACGTGCTTTCTACGAACGATTTTCTGATTGGCTGAGTCACGAAGGAAATTTTCCTGTTTTTGAGAGAACCATTGATCAACAATTGTTACATTTATATGCCTCACTTCAGTGGCCAGTCCCGGGCAGAGAAGAAAGTCTGGATTCAAACGTGCAGGAAGCTGAAGAACTTGAAGAAACTGCTGATGAATCTGTTTGTCATCCGACACCAGACTTTATTCTCAAAGCAACCCAGAGCATTATTAACTGGACGCGGAAAACTATGGACCTCAAAGATGAAAAAAACTTGACATTGATAAAGGTTCGAGAACACGCACTTGATATGCTACTGGCTGAGAAAGTAACAAATCAGCAGGAATTAGAGTGAAAAAAAACGAGCGAAATAACTTTATAACTTTTCCACTAAATGACTGAATGCATGCTTAAACGGTTGTTTTTTTGCTATTTAGTTACTAAAAATCATATTTTATACATATTGTGACGTGGTATTGTATACCACGCCCGAATTGAATGAATATTCACGCCCAATCAATTCAAAACCAATTTCAAATTTAAAAATAAACTATACCTGGTCGAGCACAGACTTAATTCTTGAACTGTCATAGGACAGGAGTCTCGAGAGGGATGGCCTGTTGCCATAAACCAACCCCTCTAGGCCTAGGGCTTGCCACTCCGCTGATCCGAACCGTCACCATACTGGGGGAACGATTCTTAATTTTAAAATGCATCCACTAATGCCGTCAAACTCTTGTTTTATTTTTTGTTTACTAGGCACTCTCAGGGCCGCCTTTGCCGGCTGTCACGCCACAGAACACGACTACATCACGGCTATGCAGTCGTGACTGCACTCCACATCACACACACACACACACATTTCGACATTCACGACTAAGCAGTCGTGAAAGGACAATTGAAAGGACGGAGGACACACACCTAACACGTGGTAAATTGGGAGACTTACCACTGGCTGTTATGTTCTGAACTGTCACAACACTAGCAGCCGGTAATTTGGATCACCCACTATGTACAGTAGGTGCGCCGGACTAGTATCTGCGTCGCACCAGAAGCGCAGGTCAGTGAAGTAACTCGCCATTGACTATGGACTAAGCGAACGAGCGCAATAGGTAAAATAGCGAGTCACCGTAGGACACTCTAATACAGTGGTCGGCACGCTCTTGCCCAGGGCAGGCTACCCTGCCCGGGCTGCCCAACGACCTACTTTCTGGGCAGGTACCTGCGAGCTTGGGCAGACCGACCCTTTCCTCAGGGGTCCTTTGTTGGAAAGTAGAAAAAATTGACAAAATTTAAAAATCGTTAATTTTGTAATTAGCGATTTGAAAGTGATATTTTTGGAATCTGCGAATTTTTCCGATTTCAACGATATGTAATTTGTCTGTAAAGGTTGAAAATTTAAGAAGTATTTAGTATAAAATTGAATATTAAGCTAAAGTTTTTTGATATTAAACTCCTTCAAATTTTCAACTTTCTTAGGCAAGTAATATAGCATTGGAATCGGAAAAATTCGAAGATGCTGATTATGCTATTTTCAAATCTCTAGTTGAAAAATTAAAAGTTCTTAAATTTCTTTACTTTGAACTGCCTGTGGACAAAAGACCCTTGCTGGAGAAAGCTCACCCACACTGAGGTCCGTGAATAGAACGAAAAGTAGTAGAAAAAATTAAGCCGGGACGGGCCTGACCATACCTGAAAAGTGAGCAAAAAGTTTGCCGACCACTGCTCTAATATGAATGCGCCTTTACGCATCTTGGCTTATGGTAGTTGAGGGTCTGTGTACGCAACCCTTGGCCTACGCGCCCAAAACTGTAGTCCGCGTCGTCGGCGCTCACTCTGTGCTTGACTATAGTTTGATTTTGACGCGTTTCTGCTCGCTCTCCACCACTTCTCATGTGGAGTTGGAAATACTTGAGAAATTTTATTTTGAGGCCTAACCATTGACAAGGCAATAATCTGTCTGAGCGTGAAGCCTAATCCTTGAACAGAAATTATAAAAATAATTGGGCGTGAAGTCTGAATTAAGAGACGCTCTGGAAATAACCAGGCATGTCGTTCATTCTCGCCTTCAAGTGCCTTGATTAGTGTGTGGCCGGGGATCCAGTGTGGTGGGGACAGAGTGAAAAATTGAATAGCTAGTGAATGCTAACTACGAAAATATGGAGTGGCGGGTTGATGAGTTTTAAAATCGAAGGGCTTGGTTTTTCGGGAGTGAAATTCAAACATGTATGTTTTTCCAAACTGGTGGCGACCTTAGCTGACCTTTGGTGTCACGCTTGGACCACCATTATGGAAAATCGTTGTGACGGGAATCAACCACGTGATTTAAATGTAGTGGTACGTAATAATTGATCCGAAAGATAAGGGTGGTTTGATACGCGATTTAAAAGTAGTAATATTTAACAATTAATTCGAAAAATAATGTTAATTTGATACGTGATTGAAATGTCGTGGTATTTGATAAGCGATCGAAATATCTTCGTAGTTAATAATTGTTTAAACTCTTAGGGTACTAACAATAATCCTTAAATTCATGAACATCCGATCGTTCCAGAAAACCGGTGATAGGACAGTCACATAAGTGACGTAGGGCATAGGTATAAATTTCAAGTCTGTACGGGGTTGGTCATTTTCGACATCGATCATCCAAAATGACGGTGACCTTTCACAATCTTTCGTGTCACTCATGGACCGCCATAGTGGAGGGTCGTTGACTGCCAATTCAGGACTTGACTAGAATAAGTATATGGGTCTTATCTTCCCTTATAATAAATATTAAGTGTACTCGTTCTTTGCTTATTTTTACGGGATTAATAACTAATGTGAGGCATCGATGGCCGTCAATAAAGAGGAATATTCTGATTGTTACCCGTAAATCCTGGTAATAGTTTATCTTCACCTAATTTACTATCTTTGTTCAGGTATTTCCTAACCCCGCCCCTCTGTGTGGTGAGCTCGCGGGGAGAGGTGTGAAAGATAATTATGGATATTGGATTACTAAAGTAATTTTCTTTAGGACCAGTTTGGTCGTTTTAGGTTTTGATAGTAGTAAGCAGATGATTATAGAAAAATATATGTGTCAACGATATTTTTGAGTATTAGAGATCTTTTTCCAATGTTTAAAAACATCAATTTAAACATAAAAGCTATCTTCTACAAGAGAAAAGAACAAAGAATGGAATGATTAGGAGTTGTTTGGGGAACTAGGTATGTGAATGACTTGTAAACATTTTGTTTTAAATTAAAACAAGAAGTTTATTGCAAAGCGTAAAATAAAAATTTGGAATTGAATATATTTTTATATCAGCCCCCGTCCACCAAAACATAAACATGAAAAAAAGAGATTGTTTAAAATATGTTTTTCTCCAATGTTTATTTATCATGTGTTCATGAATAAGAAGGCAAAGCAAAGTTAAACATTTCAGAAGAAACTGCAAATTTCTAGTACTTAACTAAGAGAAAATAGTATTAAGGACAGAAGGTGGAATGTTTTTGAAAACACCGCAACTTTCTATTTCCATTCTCAAAGAAAATTGCTGAAAGCAATAATAAATTGTTCGAACAATTTAAGTGAACATGTGGTGAAGCACAATTAGTACAACAATCAGTACAATTAGCATAACTGTGTTAATTGTGAAGAGAAATGTTGAGTTTCAACTCGATTGACCTAATATTGAGGATTCTGAATAAAATTTACAAACACGCTTTTTTTTCTCATGGGAAATACGTGTTCAACTTAATGGGGCTTGCGCCATCCCTGAATATAATTTTTTTTCTGTGAATTGATTTTTGTGTGGATTCGAAAAAATTTCCGGCACTCGCGCGCGCCATACACTCGAATAGGGTGGGGGTAGGGGGGAAAAAATTCGCTCGCTCCTTTAGACTATGTAAAATATCTTTTACCACAGTCAGGTTTATTTTCGCCGAATATAGTTCTTTTTCAAGAGTAACTTATCCGTTAGTACGGTCCACACGCTATAGGCATGGGCCTAAACTGACCTTGTCCTGCGAATAATTTAACTCGTTTCTCCGCCGGAAAAGTGTATGTTCGAAGCACGTATGTCCGGTGCAGATTTCTAAAGGAGGTAACCCGAATAAATTGATGTTCGTGAAGTTCACATTCACTTCCGTCAGATAAGGTAACCGTGGCGGGTGGAGCTGTATTCTGGGCAGGAGGAGATCTGGACCGGGCAAGAAGAGGAAGCTCGGCAGGAGAATGTTGTCTGTCAGAAGAAGATGCTTCGCTACGAGGAACGCCAGGAATAAGCTCACCATTAGGTAAACAATCGAATTGTAAACTTAACTCTACAAGAAGAAACAGTGGATTAAATTTTGCTAAGTCTCAAGAGCTAGGATTTGACCGGAAGGTTTATCAAAATATGCTGATTTACTTTGATTTGTAAGATTCGTTTAATTGAATTAGTAAAGATTTTTTGAATCTGCTCATATAATTTGTTTCGCGAAGTTTGTTTCATGCAATTTTATAGTATTTTTATCAAATGTTCTTACGTTTTATAACTTTTTTTCATATATAATGTCTCATCAAGGTTCTTATAAGTACTGAGAATAAACTTACGATCTCCATCCAGTGTTCAAGGAAATTAATTCAGTAGTTAAAAAAAAGCTCGTCTTAGAGACCAGATTCCTGAGATGGGCTATTTGACTTATTTTCTTCAACATTAAAATTGGTTAGTTTATGTACATTTCTTAAACTGCTATGCATATGATCTTTAGAAAAAAACTTGCTTGAAATCATAGATATAGTATAGTATTATATTCACCAATAAAATTCAGAATGACCATCAAGGTAAAGACCAGAGTATAAACGACGTCCATTCTTCCAAGTAGTAAAAATACTGATTAATGCAATAATGGAGAATTTAGTTGACAGGGTATCTTAATAATAATCTGGTATCTTATCAGAGTATATAAGTATGGTATCTTAATCCTTACTTCATCGAGTATAGTCGTCGAGCTGGCCTTTCTGAGATATTTATATTTCATAATTCAGTGGAAGTAAAGAAATTTGGATTCCTCAACCAAGGCCAATTGGGGAATACTTGGGCGATTTTTTCGAACAGCGCTTTGATAAAAATCTGAGTTTCAACCAAAAATCTGTCCAAACTTTTGATTCTTATCGCTTTTGTTTTCTATTCATACTGCTAAAATAATAAGATTAAAATAGTCAACCAGAAGCTTATTTTATTCAGAAAATGTTTAAAGAGAATTTTGCCGCATTCAATTGTAAAAATTATTTTTCTAGTCCCCAAAAACCAGCAACGACTCATTCAAAGAACAAAAAAAATATGGAACAAATAATAGTATTGACAATAATTTATTTGTTCCCAAAATGAGATGCAGAAAAATTGTATATAATCTTCTTCTTGAGAAAACAAGCTTTCATTTGAGTCACATAATAGGCTGCGAGACCCTTTCTTGTAGGTGCATGTCACCTACGTCGACTAATTTTTATTTTAGTCACTTTGGAATCATAGTTAAAAAGTATTTTTTATGACAATTAATACATTATTATGCAATTAAATCTTTGTTTACATGTTTGCTATTCAAATTTCGGCGGCTAGTTACTAAAAGACTTCAGCGCGAGACAAAAGAAATAAATAAAAGGGCAAAGAAATCAAAAAACGAATAGAGTTCAAATCATACAGGCAGTGATCTTTCAGAACTTCAAACCACTGAATCATACACCTTTTAAATATATTGTTTTTTGAAGGGAAGAAACAAGCACGTATTTTACTGGCTTGGAAAAAATGATTTTCCTAAAGTGATAAGTATTTAAAATTGAGTAAATTTTTTTCAAAAAAATACAAGTTTTCATTTAAAACCTTTATAACGTTTGACCTACTCGAAGGACTTAAGTAAGTTTCATAGAGGCTAAATTATTTTTCTGGATCAGAAAACTTTTTTACGAAAAATTTCTTTTTTTTGCATTATAAAAAACATGACCTGTCCTGAAAAAAACGCACAGAATGTCTTCTTTATATAAACAAAAATTTTGGAAAAAATATTGGATAATATCAAAACATGTTTTTTTTTATCAAATTCAACTTTACGTTCTTGACTGAAGTTTGAAAACATGTAAATTGGATTTAATGGCAAAAACTGTAAAAAAAACTATTTATTTTATCCAGTATTTAAAACTAGTTTTTACCTATATAAAGCAGACATTTGGTACGTTTTTTTTCAGGACAGGTCATGTTTTTTATAATGCAAAAAAAAGAAATTTTTCGTAAAAAAGTAGCTTTTTCTTTTAAACCTTAATTCGTCTTGAAATATGCATTTGGTACCCAAAGTAATTTTGTATTGTAATAATAATTCTGGAGACCACAATTTTTAATATTTTTTAATTTCCAGTTAACAACGATGATATTTTTGAGATTTGCAGCTCTTACAACGAAACTAAATTTTTCAACGAGATACGAAAAATATCAAGAATTTTACGAGAATTAACGTGAGGGGTACGTGCGGGATCGATAACGTGAGTACAATCCAATATTGCAACGACTTCACCATCGACAGATGATACTACAATTTGTTCTTCTGTTGTCATGGCTCTAAAGAAACTCAGTTCTACGAGCAGTCGAATTGATTTATCCTTCGGAAAAGTGTATCTTCGAAGCAAGTATAGCCAGTGCGGTTATTTAGAGAAATTAACCCAAATAAACTTAAGATGGTTCAGTTCATATTTACGTCCGTCAGAAAGAGCAACTGTGGTGGGTAGTGAACTCAACTCTGCATGCAAGAAGAAACAGAGGATATATATTTGTTAAGTAGAGAAGACTTTGCAAGCGTAGGTCATTTTAGTTCATTGAAACATGCAAAAACTTTTATTTTTTGAACGTTAGCCAGTGGCACACTGGATACCAAAAGGGGTGGCACGAAAAGCATCCTTTGGGCGCTAACAGCGATAATAATAAAAAAACACTCTGTAGTTGGTCTTAATGTCGCTTTACCATCTTCGTCTACAGCTTGTTCAAGCAGCGTTGTTCACAACGACAGGCCAAGGAACTCCTCCTATGTCTTGAGGACACGGAGCCGCCCTGGGATGACAACTTTCCGCATCTATCTCGCAGGTAACTCGGCATATTTTTTAGCACGCGGATATGGCTTTGAGGTTACAAACAAGTGATAGGCACATACTTCCGAGAGCACCGATCACAAGGAGAATTACTTTGACCGAATATTTTGGGTGCATTCGCATAAATGCCTTTTAAGGTCTTGATACCTCTTCTTTTACTTCTTCTGTACAGTGATGTTGTCGTCGGCCGAAGCAGAAAATTCGATCACAAATATAGTTCGTTTTTCAAAGTCCTGGAGAACTAGAACGCTAGGGGCTGCAGAGTCTTTGCGAACGCTTCTGTCAATAAGCAGGATTTCTCAACCTGTAGTTCTCTTGGTTGGATAAGTCGCCTTCCTTTGTTGAGAGTATATTTCATTCTAACACCAGCCACTGCGGAATGGGCATCTCCGATTTTAAATATGAGGTGAATATGCGGGCCAGCAGCGGAAAAATTCGTTTTACCCTTTAGTGCCTTTTTCACCTTCTTGGCAGTGATTGATGGAAATTCTTCCTCAGACGTTATAATGTTGTCGCAAAGCTCCTGGAAGCAAATCATATTTTCAGTGTTCATCTTCAACTCTAGTGTTTCCGGGATCTTGTATACCTTTAAAGATCTTAAGATCACAATTAAGATCACACTTTGGAATTTAAATGAACCTTGGGGTAAAAAAATGGGCCAAGATTCATTTGAAGCAAGAACGACTCACTGGCGCTTTCGAGGACCCTGAGCTAGTCGACAGAAGCGCTTTACGAAACTTTGGCTTTGGAGAGACTAAACCACAACTGGGCGTACCAGAGAGTAGCCTTCAGGACGTAACATCCATATAGGCTGCTTTCTGATGTAGAGACAAACGGCTTATACGAAAGATTTGGTCTTCCGATCTGACGGCCATGAATAAAGTATATTAAGGGAGTATGCTTGCCGTGCCGGTACTACTTCATTCATTTAGGGTGGTTCCATATATGATGGATGAGCTCAAAACCCCTAATTTCGGGTCATACAAGGTTATGGACAGAAACAAAAGCTTACACTTTAAGTCGTCCGTTCAGTGACTTCGTTATTCCGTGACTTTATATTTATTTCTAAGGTTTCAATTAATATCTATAAATAAAATACAAGGAATGTTTGGATTGTGAAAAATATATATTCCATTCTACTTTTAAAATAATTCTAATTGATTAAAAATGAATCGCGCCTAATTTTATAGAATTTAAACAAATTTATTCACAGTTACATTAACAACGCTATGTGGCCCAAGTAAATATCCAAAATAATATTCCAATGAGCGAATCGGCAGAATAAATTTAAAACAAAAGTGCAGGGATAAACTTATTATTATACCTGGAAATTATAACTTACAGAGCAACTTTAACTTCTCACGACCGGAAGTAAGAAATTTGAATTACTGTGATTACCAACCCTTCACTCGTAACTCGGAGAAAGATTCAAAAAAAGATACAACACAATTTTGGAATTACCTGGGGAATCTAAAGAACGCATCGAGGTTGCCTCAAATGATGTACGGTAATGGTACAAAATGAGATAAATCAGATGATATTGTTAACGCTCTAGCTTCCTATTTCAATAGTGTATATAACCCAATATCACACACGCAGAATCAAACACATAAAAGTAAGGATCGAATAGGATATAAATTAAAGATGGATATGGTTGATTCAAAAACAGCTTGAAGCTCTCTGCCAAATAAAAAGACATCTGATACGGACCTAATACCTAGTTTTCTGATCAAAACTTGCGAAAATACATTAACGAATACTATGCTATACATATTTAATAAAGCTGTAGAATTAAGGACGTATCCTAACGCGTGAAAAGACACTAGAGTATGGCCTGTGTGTGAAACTGGTGATTCTGCGGATGTAAAAAATTACAGGCCTATTTCAATAATGAACAACTGCCCCGAAGCCTTCGAAACATTTCTTGCTGATTACGTATAAAGTGTTTTCAAATTTGAACTTAATCAATACCAACACGGATTCAATAGAGATAGATCTACTACGACTAATTTATCAATAGTGACCCAAATTGTGGCGCAAGCTTTGTAGGAGTGGTTTCAGTTGGATGTTATCTATCTAGATAAGTCCAAAGCCTTTGACAAATACAATCATGTGATTTTAGTTAATGAGCTTGAAGAGTTAAAACTTCCGGTAATGTAATTTTGCTCATCAATGACCTACTGCAAAATAGGAAGCACGTTGTACAGTATGCAGGTTGCACTTCAAATGCTTACACTCCAGCATCGGGAGTTCCTCAGGGCTCAAGACTAGGACATACGTTGTCAAATATTTATCTGAATTACACATGAAAAGCCTATTGTCAGTGTCTGCAGCCCATTAGATCTGGGTATAACTTTTGATACAAAACTTAGATTTCATATACATATGAAGTGTGTTGTCAAATCAGCAAATCTAATGCTCGAATTTATAATAAGATCCTGTAAACATTTCAGGGATGTTGACACTCTCACAGTACTCTTTAATGTATACGTATGATCTAGGCTGGAATACGCATCTACCATCTGGAGCTTCTTCATAAAAATATTAATAGAATCGCTAGAGAAAATGAATAATGAAGATTTCCAAAGATACTGGCTTTCAGGGTAAATGGGGTTTACCCTCCCAGGGGTGTCGATTAAGACGTTATGTGCAAGATTCTGCTCACAGAAAATTCAAGGAACACACTTTTTTCTGTCAGTAGTTTTCAGGCTAAAACTGATGAGGAGTCTACTAAACTCTCCGGATTCACTATATATGATACTATTCAAAGTAACGAAAATTTGTGCTAGAAGTAGTGGGCTTTTTTACACACGTGTGTCAAGAAAGTCTATACAACTCATTTCGCCGATTTTCAGGATCAATAAGCAATCAAATCTGTTTTGTGAATACAGCGGAGATCAATTAGATATGTTTGAGACACCGATGAATCAAGTTGCTATGATAGTGAAAGAATACAATTTAGCAGCGAGAAACGATTAGGCCTTACCAATAACGACCTTAGTAGGAAAATAAAATAAAACAAATGGAATTGTAATATGTATGGACTCTGTATAATTAATCCATAACTATGCTGTGAATGTGCCTAGTTCATTATGTATATATTCTACTAGCTTCTGAGAAGTTGCTAACTCAAAAGAAAATTGCAAACATATAGCTTGGTCTATTCCCAGAATCTAACCTACGTGTTGTTAACCGTATAAAAATAGAAGCTTTTGTTTTAAGTTTGTTGTAGGCCACTGGCCAAGTTGAGAACCCCGAAAATCAACACTCATCTGTGCGGCTTCCCACTTGAATTTTCGATAGAAAATTTGAGTGAAGGGCCTGTGACATGTGGTGTCAATATGCGATGTTTTTAAACGACGAGTTTGCTCACCATATGCGACTAACGTCCTTTCTCCTAGCTCTCTCCTGTCTCGTCAAGGCCGCCGGTAATGACCGAAATGTTTCCCAATAAGCCAAGAAACACGCGCTTGATCACGTTTCAACATCGAGTTACGCTCCGTTAACCGGCCGATTTCCTCGCTTAAGCGAGGCGCACACACATTTGCACAGCGCACAATGCATGACGCACAAGGTTCTCGACCAATCACAGGCCTCCATTCCAATTGCTGTGATTCGCTCACAGCATCGCACAAAAGGCGTCGAAAAGTTCGGAACTTTGAACTTTCTTCTGCCTTCCGCCTTCTGCAGCCTTCTTGTGTAATCTACAGCCGTTTATAGCAGACGATTTTCAATTTTGTAGCCTCAAATTTCTCGCGCATCGCGTCGTTTATTTGAAAGTGAAAGTTAATAAATTGAAGATAAAAAGTGGTGTCCAAAAACAGTACTGTTAGATAAACTTGAAACAATACATACAAATACTGACGCTAACATTTCACAGTTTAAGGTTACAAAACGCTGGTCGGCGACACCTGGCGCTAGCCTGCTAAAACCCCGTGCACAGGAAGCAACTCTGGGGATCCGTGTGCGTTGAAGCGTGTTCTCTTGTGCATTGTGCCTTGTGCTTATTCGCTGTGCAATTGTGTGTGCTCCTTGCTTTTGTCACGTACGCCATGCGTGTCTCTTTCTATCCTATGCGCGCCTTCTCTCTTCCGTTCTATTACCCTCCGTCTCTTTCCTACTCACTATCCTCTCACTCAGACACATTGGCCCGCGACTTAGAGGATCTCAACCTGTTAACAAAACTATCTCCGGAGTAAATAATCACAATCTCAATAAATAAACGAAAACAGAAAACGAGGGCAATTTGAACGGAAAATTACGCCTACCTTAAATTTGGATCAAGTAACGATGAATATTAAAAAACCCCCCCCCCCCCCCCCCGTCTTCTTACAGCTTACTCTAAAACATGGTTTAGGTCGACATATGTCTACATGGAAATCTATATACACATATATCAACTGTATTACAAAATAATAGTTAGAATCAGTTTTTATTCTCCTTAACTGTTTTATATCGATAATTAGTTTCAGAATCATTATTTTTTTTTTCAAATTGGGAAACAGGACGACTATTCGGGATATTTATTCCGTAAATTTTAGTAAATGAATTTGTGTAAATAAAAGTTATAAATAAAGAAACCCGAGAGTCGTCCTGATAGGTTTAGCCGCTTCCAGTTTGCGGGGAATTAGGGTTAAGTTAATTTTAAGTTAGCTTTACAAATATCAGAAATTTTTGTTAACAATAACTATTTTCAACTGTTAATTAAAGTTGTAGCAATTACGTTCATTTTTGGTTTAATATGGCCACCGGTATGCGAAGACTCGGGTAGTGGACCTGGCTGGCTTTTTTTTTAATTCAAATTAAATTTTTCAATTTTAATTAAGAGAAAGAACAATTGCCTAATATTTATAAATATTTTGCTGTTCATTTAAAATCAGTAATTATAAATCAAATATTCAAAACTAAACAAAAAACACTAAATTTTGAGCGTTATAATTTTAATTCTTCTATTTAAAAAAATTCATTTACATGTAAATTGTTGAATTTTGATGTGTAAGAAATCTTGAGCAGCCATTATTATTTCAGAAAAAATGCTAGTACGTTGGAAAGATACTGATAAGGTCTGAGCAGATTTCAAATTAGTTAGAAATTTGAAATGAATTCAAATAATTTAAATGAAGTGTTCACGTATACAGACAAATTTGGCTATTTGTACCGAAATTGTCGGTGCAAATAGCCCACGGCCTAATTCAATACAAAATATAGATTTGTGCAGATTTCGAACGAAAAATTCAGAACATTTTTAAGAATTGTGGAAGGCGTCAAAAAAATAAAAAACATTTTCTTAAGATTCTTACGAAAATGAAAAATGACTTTTTATTTTGAAAAATTGATTTTAAGAGAATATGTTCAAAGATTTTCAAAATTGTCAAAAATGAATCGGTAGGATTTTAAGGAAATATTTTTGCAGAATTAAAACAAAAATTAGAAAGAATTCGAATAATTTTAAGAGATATTTATAAGTACTGAAAAAATTTCAAAAATAATTGAAAAATTGAAAAAATGTAAAACAACATGTAGATGTTTCAAGACTTTGAAATAAAATTGCTAAGCTTTTGAAGTATTTTTAAATTAAAAAAAAAATAATTTAAAATGAAAATAAGGTAACTTCTGATTTAAGAAGGGTTCAGTTTATAACAGAAACTTAATCGTTCAATTTTTAATGTTCCTAGCTTAAAATTATTTAAAATTATTTGCAGCTCAGTTTTTTATTACTTGAAATGGAAAAAAATTTAGCTTTAGAATTGGAATCTTTTACTTTCATTGACGTGAAAAATGTTAAAGAACCGGGAAAAACCAAGGAAATGTCCGAGAATTTTTGTATGTGATTAAAACGGCCACCCTGTCAATGATTACGTGGGATGTGATTCTGGACTAAAAACCAGTTATTTTATATTTCCAGAAAGAATAGCGTGAATCGCTCACGATTCAAGAAAAAATCGATATTCCTGAAAAATTGTAAAAGGAAATAAAACATCATGAGCTGTGCAAAGAATATGGTTTGCCGTTCCACCCTTCCAACCATCTTGAAAACAAGCATAAAATCTTGCAATATTTCAATGAACTTCAACATACCCATGGCAATGCAAAAAAGAAGAAAAGCGTCAGTGGTCCTGACCTTGAACTTCTTGATAAAGTTGTCTATGCGTGGTTTTGTGAAAAACTGACTCTCAGAAAACCAATTTCTGAATTACTTTTGCAAGAAAAGGCACGGTTTTCTTACCAAAAACTTGAAGACAATGTTTATTTATCATATGTTCATAAATAAAAACGCCAGGCAAAGTTAAACATTTCAGAAGAAACTGCAACTTTCTAGCACTTAACTAAGAGAAAATAGTTATAAACAATAATCAATTGTTTAAACAACTTTCTTTGTTAAATTGTATTAATTATTACCTCACTAAGTGAAAAGTGGGCTGAAAGTTGAATATCTATCTTAAGGTCTAAGGACTATCAATGACATACATATTAAGAAGATACAGAAGGACAGAAGGTGGAAAGTTTTTGAAAACACCGCGACTTTCTATCTCCATTCTAAGAGAAAATTGCTAAAAACAATGATTTATTGTTTACGCAATTTATGTAAACATCTGATTATCAGTATAAAGTAGTATTTCATGTATCGGAAAAAATTAACATTACAAAAAACCGCCAGAAAATCATAATTAGCGCAAAAAACTCGAAAAACACAATTTAACACCATTGTACTAATTGCGAAGAGAAATGTTGAGTTTCAACTCGATTAAGCTAATATTGAGGATTCTGAATAAATATACAAAAACGTCTTTGCTTCTTATAGGAAATACGTGTTAAACTTCATGGGGCTTTTTAGACTTTAGGAGCAGCTGAAAGTTGATTCGCAAAATCTAGGCATGGTTAGCAGTAATCTTTTCGAGATCTGTTGCTTTTACAACCAAACAAAATTTTTAATCAGGATATGTTAAATATCTTTGAACACAGTCAGCCTTATTTTCGCCGAATATAGTTCTTTTTCAAAAGTAACTTATCTGTCACTATGGTCCACACGCTCTACTCTAAAACTCATCCAGAAAAGATGTGAGGCACCTACTGGAATTTCATAAATTTCATCTCTGGTCAATGGGGCAGTCGCGCCGCTTTCCATGTTTATTTTTGCACGTCGTCTAACTTGTGTGAAAGATTTATATAATCCAAGGAGAACATCTCTATGCTCCAATATAGCAAAGATGTCACCATCGATTGATGATAATACAATTTTTTCTTCTGTTGGCACGGGCCTAAACAGATTGCGTCCTGAGATTAATTTAATTCGTTTCTCCGCCGGAAAAGTGTATTTTCGAAGCACGTAAGTCCGATGCGGATTTTTATAGGAAGTAACCCGAATAAATTGAAGTTGGTTAAGTTCACATTCACTTCCGTCAGATAAGGTGACCGTGGCGGATGGAGCTGTATACTGGCCATGAGGAGATCTGGACCTGACACGAAGCGGAAGCTCGGCAGGCAAAAGTTGTCTGTCAGAAGTAGATGCTTCGCTACGAGGAACGCCAGGAATAGGCTCACCATTAGGTAAACATTCGAATTGTAAACTTAACTCTGCAAGAAGAAACAGTGGAGAACATTTTCCTTAAGTGGAAATATTCCAGAACATAGGATTGAATACATGTCCAATGTCAATAAAATTTGATAGAGTTTCAATTATAAACTGTTGATAGAAAAATAAGTGATTTCTGAAGAGCTAGGATTTGATAGAAAGGTTTATCAAAATATGCTGATTAACTTTGATTTGCGAGATTCGTTTAATTAAATTAGTAAAGATTTTTGGAAATCTGCTCATATAATTTGTTTCGTGAAGTTTGCTTGATGCAATTTTATAGTACTTTTATCAGATGTGCTTAAGTTTTATAACGTTTTTTTCATATATATAATGTGTCATCAAGGTACTTACAATTACTGAGAATAAAAGGACGATCTCTATCAAGTATTTGAGAAAATGATTTCAGTAGTTTAAAAAAAAGCTCATCTTAGCGACCGTATTCCTAAGACACGATATTTGGTTTATTTTTTTCGACATTAAAATTTGTTAGTTTATGATCATTTTTTAGACTTGTATGCATATGATCTTTAGAAAAAAACGTGTTTCAAATTATAGATATAGTATAGTATTATATTCACCAATAAAATTCAGAATGACCATCAAGGTAAAGACCACAGTATAAACGATGTCCATTTTTCTGAATAGTAAAAATACTGATTAATGCGTTAATGGAGAATTTAGTTAACAGGGTATCTTATTAATAATCTGGTATCTTATCAGAGTATATAAATATGGTATCTTAATCCTTATCTCATCAAGTATAGTCGTCGAGCTTCTCTTTCTAAGATATTCATATTTATATTTCATAATTCAGTGGAAGTAAAGAAATTTGGTTTCCTCAACCAAGGCCAATTGGGGAATAATTAAACGATTTTTTCGAACAGCGCTTTGATGAAAATCTGAGTTTCCACCACAAATTTGTCCAAACTTTTAATTCTTATCGCTTTTGTTTTCTATTCATACTGCTGAAATAATAAGATTGTAATATTCAACCAGAAGCTTATTTTATTCAGAAAATTTTCCAAGAGAATTTTACCGCATTCAATTATAAAAATTATTTTTGTAGTCCCCAAAATCATGAAGAACTAATTAAAACAAGAAAAAGATATCAAACAAATAATGATATTTGCCAATAATTTATTTGTTTCCAAAATTGGATGCAGAAAAATGTATAATCTTCTTCTTGAGAAAACAAGCTTTCATTTTAGTGACATAACAGGCTGCGAAACCCTTTTTGGTAGGTGCATGTCACCTACTTTGACTAATTTTTTTTTAGTCAGTTTCGAATCATAGTTGAAAAGTCTATTTTATGACAATTAATACGTTTTTATGCAATTAAATCTTTGTTTGCATTTTTGCCATTTAAAATTCGGCGGCTAGTTATTGAAAGACTTCAGCGAGAGACAAAAAAAAATCATTAAAAGTCAAAAGAAATCAAAAACCCAATAAAGTTCAAATCATACAGGCAGTACAACTTTAAACCACTGAATCATACACCTCTTAAGTATATTGTTTTTCGAAGGAAAGAAAGTAGCACGTAATTTATTGATAAAAAATTGATTAGTTGATAATTGATTAATTAAGTAAAGAATTAATTAATTGAAAATTAATTGATTAAGTAAAAATTGGTTAATCGAAAATTAATTATTTAATTAACTAAAAATTGATTAATTGAAAATTAACTAATTAAGTAAGGATTGATTGATTGAAAATTAATTAATTGAGTGAAATATAATTGGTTGAATAAGGATTGATGAATGGAATTAAAAATCCACCAATCGAGTAAAAATGTATGCTGAACAGTAGAATCTGTTGTGATTAGGCAAAAGTTTGAGCACTGGTCGTGAGTTTGGCTCGTGGTCCGATTGGTAAATTAAAATTTATAGAAATGTTTGGTCAAGATGCAAGCAAAAATTAAAATAGTTAATTGCCCAGTTAACGCGTTGATAGATTTTGGAGTGGCCGATAATTATATTGGAGCCTAAGCATTCGGCTTAGCTGAACTGGCATGTAAACCAGTAACTTGCCCGGGAATTGAATTTTTGGAGCCTGGTTTTGGGGTTACAAAAATTATTGAGGGTCATTGCATACTTCCGGTACATTTCAATGATCTGAATAAAGAAGTTGAATTTAAAATTATTTCGAATTTGAGAAATCGCTGCATCTTGGGAATAAGCTTTGTAGAACAATTTAATGTTGTCGTTGGGTACAACTAAGTAGAATCAGAGTACGAGCGAAGCTGGAAAGAAGCCATAGCGATTTTGATGATTCATCGCTGGGACTTCTAAAAACATTGCTTAAATAGGCGTAATAAAATAGAAAAGGCCTGAACCTCAATAATAATAGGAAGAAATGGTCTGATGTGAGAATAATATTGTGTCTTGTCATAATTCACATGGGGAACTGATTTACTTGTCTCGAGATTACAATCGAAGAAAAGCGACCCTTTGAGAATATTTAAGTGTATTTAACATTTACTAAGAAAATAGGGGGTATGGATGAGGATGAATTAAGAGACTGGTTGGATAATAGGGAGCACAGTGTACTGGGCTCTGCCCCAGTGTTAAGGGATAAAGTCATTAGGCTCCTACAAATAGAGGCGGGCATGTCGTGTATCCGTTGGTCCAGTGAGGACAATAAAGAGGATAACAAATTCTTCAAACAAACCCGACTGGAATTATTATACAGCTTAGAGACACTGTGGATACAGCCGGGGATTCCGCGGAAATTTTTGAAAGATTTTAGGAAACCACTCTCAGCCTGGTAATGAGGCCTGATTTTTGGAAAGACGTCGCGACTCCTAGTACCCGTCCTTTGATTGCAGAGAGTAGCGGTTATAGTTCGGTGAAGACTAGCGCACTAACCTCCCACCACCTAACACCTAGTCCACTACTCCATGACAATTATTCCCCTATAGTGGAAGTAGCTAGTCTCACTTGAAGCAATGTTACGGCGACAGTCAGTGGCAGTAGCACCCTGCTTTTTACTACGGTCGGGTCCACTACGAAAAATGTTAGTTCTGGTTCTAGGTACCGAATGTCGTCTCGGGAACAGGAGTCCACGTGTGACTCACGTATTCGGACGGACCGGGCCGATATTGGGCGTGCACGAGAAGAAGTAACCACCTCACGTATGTTAGGGGCGGTACCGAAAACTCGGGAGCCCGGACGAGTAGTAGTGGACACCATGGGGAATAATCACAACGATTGTGATCAGGGTGAATTCAATGGCACACATAACAAGGGAGTCAATGCAGGTTGACCGGCCATCGAATGACTCGGGTGTACCGCGGACTAGACCGGAACAGTTTTCACACTATAGTTGGGCCCATAGGCCATTGGTTTCGGGTTTTGCGAATACACTCATCTACCAAGAAGGTGTGAAAACCCCTCCAACTTCAAATGGCACCCCTATTTACAGTGCAATAGCTGCAACAGGGAGTTGCTATCCAAACCAATCATTTCAACAGTTTGCTCAAAGTATGCCTCACGGGTCGTATGGCTCGCGCCAACAGGAATAGGACGGGGCAGGTCGCGAAGTAGTTAGTTGGTAAAGCCCAGAGAACCGTACCCCTATGCCAATGCGGAATAAAACCTTGGGCTCTATAGTGAAGAATTGGGGCATTAAATATCCTAGGGATAAACGCATCAGCGTCCAAAGTTGTCTGGCTAAAGTCCAGAATGGACAGGAGGTGTGTTACCTCACTGGCGAGGAAATGCTGACGGCGATGCCATCGCTGCTGAATGACCTGCCGGCCGAATAGTTCAGTATGAATCGATGGGCGTGGCCTACTTGGGAAGGATCCAAAGCTGCCTTTCGTGCCCAGTTTGGTAATATGAATTACCAATGGAAACTGGACGATCAGGTGGCTAAGCGATACCAAGGAAAGGATGAATTAACATCCAATTATCCCATCTGCATCCAAGGCTTATATCTACGGTTCTCCAGGCCCGTTACGCTACAAGAGCAGATGGATAGGGCGTACACTACTAAGAAGCCTACTTAGAAGGCAGACTTGTTCTCCCCGGAGTTTGCCTACACTCTAATTAGGAAAATTTCGGGCGGAAGTTCCGTGAGAAAGGCCAGCTCTGAGTCATCGATAGAAAGACTAGCAAAAGTTCTTCTTGAATTAGTAACGGTCCGAGATAGTAAGAACTCAACAAACAATAAGAATAAATCAACTTCGGATGGGCCCAATGAAGGTAAGGATCCTCCTGGAGATAAAGATTCAAAGGCGGATAGGCAGGCGGAGAGGCAGGTCTTCCGATGGGAATCGCAAGCCCATGATCCAAACCCAAACAGGAACCATCCTGTTTCAATTGTAACGGGAAGGATCATCATTGGAAGAAATATCCAACTAGGTGGCATACATTCTGCCACAACTGCGGAAAGGCGGATCAAGTCAAAACTACTTGTGATCCAGCCTATTGCCAGGGAAACTAGTAAGGGAGAGCATGCTATGGGTCGATGCTACTCCCTTTTTCCCTAAGCTGACTCGTTCTGACTGTTAACCGTAAATCCTGTTAATAAATTATTTTCAACTAATTTACTATCCTTCCTCAGGTATTTCCTAACCCCGCCCCTCTCTGTGTTGAGCTAGCTGGGAGAGGTGTGAAAAATAATTATGGATATTGAATTATTAAAGTAATTTTCTTTAGGACCATTTTGGTCGTTTTCGGTTTTCATGGTATAAACGATCTGGCGCCCTTCAGGCAATAGAATAAAATGTATTTTACAAGGTCAATTGTGGGAATAATGAAGAAGGTCAATAAGCCACTAGTAAACTTGAACGAAGTGGCCAATAAACTAACAAATTCAACAGTTACCCAAATTAACTTATTAAAAACAAGATTATAATATGTATACGCTAAATCTAATATATTTTTATATCTATAAAAATTGGACCTCGATGACCTGTGAAAGATATAACTGCGATAGTCGTAAGCAGATAATTATAGAAAAATATATGTGTCAACGATATTTTTAAGTATCACAGCTGCAAAAGAGACAATAACAAATAATGGAATGATTAGGAGTTGGTTGGGGAACTAGGTATGTAAATGACTTGTAAAAATTTTGTTTTAAATTACAACAAGAAGTTTATTGCAAAGCGTAAAATAAAAATTTGGAATTGAATATATTTTTATATCAGCCCCCGTCCACCAAAATATATACATGAAAAAAAGAGTTTATTTATCATGTGTTCATGAATAAGAAGGCAAAGCAAAGTAAAACATTTCAGAAGAAACTGCAACTTTCTAGTACTTAACTAAGAGAAAATAGGATTAAGGACAGAAGGTGGAAAGTTTTTGAAAACACCGCGACTTTCTATTTCCATTCTCAAAGAAAATTGCTAAAAAAAAATAATGAATTGTTCGAACAATTTATGTAAACATCTGGATTAGTATAAAGTAGTATTTCATGTATCAGAAACAAATTGCATTTAAAAAACCGCTAGAAAATCATAATTAGCGCAAAAAACTCGCAAAAACCCATTTTTTACTAATTTGGTTTTTATGGGACCCTATAGAACAGCCTTTCTAATTGTGAAGCACAATTAGTTCAACAATCAGTACAGTTATCACAGCTGTGCTGATTGTTAAGAGAAAGGTTGAGTTTCAACTCGATTAAGCTAATATTGAGGATTCTGAATACAATTTACAAAAACGTTTTTTTTTTCTTATGGCAAATACGTGTTAAACTTCATGGGGCTTGCGCCACCCCTGAATATGATTTTTTTTTTTACGTGGATTGATTTTTGTGTGGATTCGCAAAAATGTCCGGCCATACACTCGAATAGGGTGGCGGTAGAGGGGAAAAAATTCGCTCGCTCCTTTAGAGTCGGGACGCTCGTATCTTTGGAGTTGGAGTGTAGACAAATGATCCACTTGATTTTTTCTCAACCTCACCGACATTTTTTAAACTTTACGAGCAGCTGAAAGTTGATTCGCAAAATCTAGGCATGGTCAACAGTCATATTTTCGAGATTAGTTTCTCTTGCAACCAAACAAAATTTTTACTCACGCTATGTGAAATATCTTTTAACACAGTCGGGATTATTTTCGCCGAATATACTTCATTTTCAAAAGTAACTTATCCGTCAGTATGGTCCATGCGCTCTACTCTATAACTCATCCAGAATAGATGTGAGGAACTTACTGGAATTTCATAAATTTCATCTCTGCTCAATGGGACAGTCACGCCGCTTTCGATGTTTATTTTTGCCCGTCGTGTAACTTGATTAAAAGATTTATATAATCCAAGAAGAAACTCTCTATGCTCCAATATAGCAAAGGCGTCACCATCTATTGATGTTAATACAATTTTTTCTCCTGTTGGCATGGGCCTAAACTGACCTTGTCCTGCGAATAATTTAACTCGTTTCTCCGCCGGGAAAGTGTATGTTCGAAGCACGTATATCCGGTGCAGATTTCTAAAGGAAGTAACCCGAATAAATTGAAGTTGGTGAAGTTCACATTTACTTCCGTCAGATAAGGTAACCGTGTCGGGTGGAGCTGTATACTGGGCAGGAGGAGATCTGGACCTGGCACGAAGAGAAAGCACGGCAGGAGAATGTTGTCTGTGTGAAGAAGATGCGTCGCTACGAGGAACGCCAGGAATAGGCTCACCATTAGGTAAACAATCGAATTCTAAACTTAACTCTGCAAGAATAAACAGTGGATTACATTTTTCTTAAGCCGAAATATTCCAGAACATAGGATTGAATACATGTACAATGTCAATAAGATTTGATAGAGTGTCAATTATAAACTGTTGATAGAAAAATAAGTGATTTCTGAAGAGCTAGGATTTAATAGAAAGGTTTAGCAAAATATGCTGCTTTACTTTGATTTTTAAGATTCGTTTGATTGAATTTGTAAAGATTTTTTGAAATCTGCTCATATAATTTGTTTCGTGAAGTTTGTTTGATGCAATTTTATAGTATTTTTATCAAGTGTGTTTACGTTTTATAACTTTTTTTATATATAATGTCTCATCAAGGTACAGTTTAAAAAAAAGCTCGTCTTAGCAATCGGATTCCTAAGATGGGATATTTGACTTCTTTTTTTCAACATTAAAATTTGTTAGTTTATGATAATTTTTTAGACTTGTATGCATATGATCTTTAGAAAAAAACGTGTTCCAGATTATAGATATAGTATAGTATTATATTCACCAACAAAATTCAGGATGACCATCAAGGTGAAGACCAGAGTATAAACGATGTCCATTTTTCTGAATAGTAAAAATACTGATTAATGCGGTAATGGAGAATTTAGTTAACAGGGTATCTTATTAATAATCTGGTATCTTATCAAAGTATATAAATATGGTATCTTATTCCTTATCTCATCGTGTATAGTCTTCGAGCTTGTCTATCTGAGATATTCATATTTATATTTCATAATTCAGTGAAAGTAAAGAAATTTGGTTTCCTCAACCGAGGCCAATTGGAGAATAATTAAGAGATTTTTCTGAACAGGACTTTGATAAAGATCTGAGTTTCAACCACAAATTTGTCAACACTTTTGATTCTTATCGCTTTGGTTTTCTGTTCATACTGCTAAAATAATGAGATTATAATATTATAATATTGATGAACAACTCATTCACAAAAGAAAAAAATATAAAACGAATAATTGTATTTAACAATAATTTATTTATTTCCAAAATTGGATGCAAAAAAATTGTATAGAATCTTCTTCTTGAGAAAACAAGCTTTCATTTGAGTGACATGATAGGTTGTGAGAAAAACTTTAGCGAGAGACAAAAAAAATCAATGAAAGTCAAAAGAAATCAACAACCGAATACAGTTCAAATCAAATATTGTTTTCCTCGTATTTGAAATTGTGTAGATGTTTTTCAAAAAAATTTAAGCTTTTATTTAAAACCTTCATAACGTTTGACCTACTCAAAGGACATAAGTAAGTTTCATAGAGGCTAAATTATTTTTCTGGATCAGAAAAATTTCGTACGAAATATTTGTTTTTTGGCATTTATCGAACAAAAATAAAGAGAGAATCGACAATATGCTTAAAAACAAAGTTTTATGATAATTTATATCGTTGTCGAGAACAGGAGGAAAATTAAACTTGAAATAAAAATCTCATGGCAACAAACACTACTTATCCTGAAAAAACGTACAGAATGTCTTCTTTATATAAAGAAGATTTTTGGAAAAATATTGGATATTAAAAAAAAAATTTCTTTTATCAAATTCAACTTTACGTTCTTGGCTGAAGTTTAAAGCACGTGAATTGAATTTAATGGCAAAAACTGTAAATAAACTATTTATTTTATCCAGCTTTTAAAAGTAGTTTTTACCTAGATACAAAGAAGACATTTTGTAAGTTTTATACACTTCTTAGTGGCTCGAGCTTTATCAGTGCACTAAGCTTTTTCTTCTAAACCTTGACTCGTCTTGAAATATTCATTCGAACCCGAAGTAATTTTTTATTGTAAGAATAATTCTGGAGATCAAAATTTTTAATATTTTTAAATTTTCAGTTAACAACAATGATATTTTCGAGGTTTGTAACTCTTACAACGAAACAACATTTTTAAACGAGATACGAAAAATATCGAGAATTTTTCGAGAATTTACGTGATGGGCCCACTAGAATTTCAATGATTTCATCTGTGGTCTATGGGGCATTCGCGCTGTGGAGCCCTGGTGGCAGGAGACCTGGATCTAGCACGAAGCGGAGGCTTGGCAAGAGAATGTTGTCTTTCAGAAGGAGAAAATTTTCCGTCACTTCGACAGATTTGGTCTTCAAATCTGTCGGCGTTGAACAAGGTATCTTAGAATAACATGCTTGCCATCCCGGTTCTACTCTACTCGTTTGGAATGATTAATGGACGAAGAACGAGCTTATGGCCCTTGATGTCACCACACGTCAGATAATGCATATGCATAAAAGCTTGCATATCAATTCGTTAGTTCCGGGATTAGACATTTCACGCCGTCAATGCGGACGCGCAATTCTAAATCTCCAGTGTCTTCATAACCGAATTGTTCTAAGTACAGCTAACATCGTAACCACGAGATGATTGGCGAAGGAACGTTCCTTTACAAAGCCGCGGAGCAAGCGGCCGAGACCCTTGGCCTGAATTTTAACATCAGAAATGAGGAAAGTGCATTACACCATCTAGATGCTTCACTTCTAAAAGCCGAAGTGAAGAAAGCAGAGGTTAGGAAATTTCACCAACAGCTACTCTACAAGAAAATGCACGGAAACTTTCACAGAAATGTAGAAAAACAGTCCTTGACGAAGGAGCAAACTTTGGCTTTCCTCAAATCATCAGGGCTTAATTCAGGTACAGAGGGTTTTATTTTCGCATGCCAGGACGGTGTCATTTCCACCTTAGCATACCGTGAGCGCATTTTCTGCACACGCTGAGTACCTAGAACACATAATATCCAGGTGTCCCACTCACGCGGGAACCACGTATCTCTACAGACATAATGCGGCCCTAAGAGTGCTTCATTACCATCTTTGTCGCTCTTACGGTGTTGTTCGCGACCCTGCCCGGCCAAACGCTCCAAACGAGATAGAGTCAATTGTCCCAAACGAGAAGTGCCAAATCTTCTGGAACTTCGATTTTCGGGCAGCAGTCTGCGTTGCGCACTAGAGGCCTGACATTGTTCTCCAAGACTTCGAGAAATGAACTATATTCGTGATCGATTTCTCGGCTCCGTCCGAATACATCACTGCGAAGGAGAAAGAAAATGGGAGAGGTATCAATACCTTAAAAGAGAGCGGCAACGACTGTACCAAAAATATTCAGTGTAAGTAACAGTCCTTGTGATAGGTGATCTCGGAAGTGCGAAACTATCACTGGTTCGTAATCATGAAGCCATACCCGCGTGCCAAAAATATGCCAAGGCACTTGCGAGATGGATGCAGAAAGCTGTCATCCGTGGGTCGTTTCGTGTCCTGAAGACACACGAGGGTTTCGCCGGCCTGACGTTGTGATTTTGTCGTTCCCTGTGACCACCCATCTCATGGTTGTAAGACGTGGCCATAAGTGTGATGTACCGCGGTTCTACTGGGGGCTATTGACATTTTTTTTATATGGCAGTTGCTCACAGTGGCATTATGTTTTTGGATTTACGTTCTTCCGGGGTGAGCCGGACAACCAGAAGAGCACTAGGTACTGAAGGTGTTCATGACGGGCTTTTTAGCTATCATAGGGATTATATTGGCCTAATATCTGGCGTCGGTATGCTAAAGTGCAAATGACACCATCTTGGTACGCCAAACTGAAACTGTGCAAACCCGACTTCAATCCGGGTGATTCAGCGGAAGTAAACGTTAGCTTAATCGACATTAACTGATCCTTCACATCTCTGTTGAAGATCCTGTATTTTGCTCACCGCTGAAATTGAAGTAGAGATTAATTGTGTCCGAAGCATTACCCGCAGCTTTGAACAGAAATTCTACATTGCCTATGTTGTCGTGCGTCCTGTCCATTTTAGAGAAAGGATCTCCTCCATTTGCGACTATATGCGCAGCATCCAGAATGATCCATTTGTAGAGCAACACATTATTCAACAGAGAAGCTATTGCATCCTTCCAGCAGCTACTTCGGAGTGGGCTTTTCGGACTTCGCAATTGCCATCTATGAAAATAACACCGGCTCCCAGTAGAACTGCGGTAAATCATACCTATGACTATATCTTACGTTCGTGAGATGGGTGGACACACGGTACAACAAAATCACAACGATAGGCCGGCGAACTTCTCGTCTTTCTTGAGGACACGAAGCCACCAGAGGTGGCATCTCCCTTTGAGGTTACAAATAAGTGATAGTTACGCACCTCCGAGAGCACGGATCTTTATGTAGGAATGAACCTTTAAGATTTTCAACAGACAGATGACAATTGTATTAGAGGCCGAATAAAAAGCTTTTGGGTACTCAATCCAGGCTGCCGACAAGCCGCGCTGGGGGCTGCATCGTCTTTGCACCTGTCAATGAGCAGGATTTCCTAACCTTAAGTTCTCGGGGTTGGACAAGCCGCCTTTTTTAGTTTGGAGTATATTGCTTTCTTATACCAGCCACTGCGGAATGGGTCTCCAATTTTATATATGTGGTGAAGATGCGTGCCAAAGTTGGTACGCAAACGAAAACTTCTTTCACCAGAAGCTTCTGATACCATCTGGTCCTGCAGCAGAACACATCTCTCGAAAAGTCTCCATCTTGTCGGACTTGGGTGAATTTTTGACAGAAACAGGGAGATAGCTGAAGAGGCGCGATGGGTCAGCGGAAAACTGTTGATTCTCCCTGACTCGCCCCTCCCTCTTCTGTATTCTCCTTCTTGCGTCAGGTAACACACGTATTTCGTCAACAATGTGCTGCTTGATTGTCAGTAGCTTATATCAGATGTTATGTAGTCGACCACACACTGAACACGCGACACATTCTGATGTGCCAGTCCAATCTTCTTGTTCAGTTGATGTAAGCGTCTTTTGGTCTCTTGATCCATCGTCGGCTTTAGCCTTCGAATGTCATCAGCCAAAGCTCTGAACAATTGATGGCCCAGGGCTCGGACTTCTGCGAGATATCCTCAGAAAGGGAAGCATTCATTTCAGCTTGATCTAAGGGCTCAGCAGGAACCTGGATGTTGATGCTTCTTCTGGTTCTGAAAACGCTATTATCTCACAGGTAGTGCCTACTTTCCGCAGTCCGTCTTAATGTCGCGTGCTCTTTTTCGTCTGGGCCTAGTTGATGCAGTGGTTGCGGAAGCGTTTTCCGTTATCATCCAGTTTTCGAGAGGTGGGCAGCTTGATTTTGCAAAGACTGATGCGGAACGTTCTGCATCTCTGAGCAACTTGTCAGGCCCTGAACAGTCAGGCTGTCTGTTAGAAAGTTTGAAGGTTCATCCACACATGGTGAGGTGCATAAAGAGACTAATGCCAATTTTGAAAACTAGACTTACTATCTCATCTAGAAAAAATCATGTGACCACTAACAGCATCAGTTTTCAGAGAGGCCGCTTTCAGTCGACACTAATTGGCATTATCTCTCGCACTTCGCGTTTCCTAAGGGTACTCCTGCATAAAACCTGGTCTTACTGGTGTTTCCGAAAACACTGATCTTGTCGACAGAACCGCTATATGACACTTTGGCGCTGGAGAGACTAAGTCATAACTGGCTGTACCAGAGAGTAACCTTTAGGACGTAACATCCATGTTAGATGCTCTCTGATGTAGATACAAACGTCTTATCAGGCAGATTTGTTCTTCCAAAATGTCGGCAAGGAACAAAAAAGTAGGCAACGGAGCATTTCTGTACAAAAAACATATGACTTTTCTACCATGAATCTTGAATCCAAAAGGACAATTTTTGAACAAAACTGTTACATTTTTGACCAGACAAGATAACTTCACCAAAATAGATCAATTTTAAATCTACAGAGATGCACGTTCAATTATTAAAAATTACAAGTTTTTATTTAAAACTTTTATAGTTTCAAAATTCCGACTGAAAAAAACCTTTAATTTGAATTTGATTTTACGTAAGTACTAACATAGTTACATTTTCAACAAGATAACTAAATTTTCAACCAAACTGTAGAATTCTGAAAAAACAAGTAATGAATTCCGAACTCAAAATATAATAGTAGGCTTTCCAACCAAAACAAAATTAACTTCGAGCCAAAAATAGTTGGATTTTTCTTCTTCGGTCCTATATATTTCAGTTCACATTCAAGCGAGAAAACGAGAAAAGGGGGAAGTTTCTTGGAAACAGAGGGAAAAGTAATTCTTTAAAAAGTGAGAAAAGAGGAGAATAGGCAAAAGAGTGACTAGTCTGAAATTATATGAAAGTGATTTTTAAACTTATTTATTTTATTTATCTATACAGTTGCCGGGCCATATTTCCTACTATTCGCAATTGTCGAAATTTGTCATCACCCGAAAAATTGGTAATGTTGTTTAGTGACAACACAAACATCTTTCTCGCACATTTTTACAGTTTAAGTTTTACAGATCTTTATCTGTAAAACTTTTATATTTAAAATAAAAAAATAAAAATAAAAAAATAATAAAAAGACATTTCGAGCTATTCCTTAGGTCTGATGAATGGTAAAAGAACGTCTGGAAAAAGCAACCATCTCAGAGAAAACGCGTGTTAACATAACGGAGCGCCTTTCTTGGATAATTGTATGTGAGATACTAAAAGCTGTACGTATTTTGTGCTTTTGATTCTTTTGTTAAAGTAAGACAGTCCTTTTGAGTTCTTTCTATACTCTGAAGAAACCTCAAAGGCACATCCAGAAAGAAGCAACCATTTCCGAGTAAACCCTCATGAAATGGATGAACAGCCTTAAATAAAAAATTTGTCATAAATAAAAAAAGGATCGTCGATTGAACTGTTGAAAAATCAAATTGTAATTATAAAAAGTAAGATAATTCTGAAAATAGTACATCAAACTTTTCTTGGAAACGGCATTGGAGCTTCATGTAGCCGAAAATTGATTATTCATATTTCGTAGTGCCCCAACTATTAATTAAATTTGAATCATTATTTTACACACATTAGTATTTTAAATTAATGATTATCTACTTGAGGAAAACAGAGTCCGCTTTTGTACTGCTCACCACAGAATGTAGGTCAGAGTCTAGGACTAGACTTGGCCATACGATTGCAATTTCTTTTTGAGTTAGAAACTTTTCAGGAGTTATTATATTGTAAATCATGAAATCTAATTCGGCAATAAAAATAAACTTATAATTGAATTGTTCTAAATTGTGTAAAATAAGGCGCATATTTTTTTGTAATCAATTGAAAATAAAATTGGAGTTGGAAAGAATTGATACATTCCTTTGTATAGATACTGTTGCTAGTTTTTAGAATTTGAATATTCCTTGTTCTGTATTTACACATGCAAACTAAAGCCTTAAAAATAAATTATAGCATATTTTTCAACTTGAACGTATTATTATTTTATGAGATTGTGAATCTATGAAGATTATTTGTTGTATTACTCTCAACTCTTGTGAAATTCAATTAGAAATAACCGTTTCTACTGAATATATTATGACAAAAAAAAAACACGGGTCCACTTCCGAAAAGTGTATACCTCTGATTTCGCAGATAATAGTTTTTTTATACTAACTTATCCGTCACTTGTGACTTCGTATACTCTACTCTGAACTTCTGCCATACTGGATGTAAGGGGCCTACTGGAACTTCATTCATTTCATCTTTTGTCAATGGGGCAGTCGCACCGCTATGCATGTTTATTTTTGTCCGTCGTATTTGTTGATTGTAACATTTATATATTCCAGCAAGAACATCACTACTCTCCAAAATAGCAACGCCATCACCACCGATTGATGATAATACAATTTGTTCTACTATCGGCATGGGCCTAAAAATACCCCGTCCCGCGGTTAATTTAATTCGCTTCTCCGCCGGAAAAGTGTATCTTCGAAATACGTATGGTTGGTTCGGATATCTGATCGAAATAACCTGAATAAATTGAAGTTGGTTAAGTTCATATTCACGTCCGTCAGAAGAAGCAATTGTGGTAGGTAGAGATGTGTGCCTGGCAGAAGAAGACCTGGATCTGGAACGAGGAGGAGGCTCATCAGGAAAGTGTTGTCTCTCGTAAAAAGGAGATGCTCCGGCGCGAGGAACGCCAGGAATAGGCTCACCATTAGGTAAACATTCGAATTGTAAACCTAACTCTGCAAGAAAAGACAGAGGATTACATTTTTCTTAAGTCGGAAAGACTATGCAAAAGTAGGTCATTTAAGTTTTGAAAAATGCAATACCATTTGTTCTCTAAACTTTAGCCAGTAACGCACTGGACACCAAAGGGGGTAGCACGGAAAGCATCCTGTGGGTGCTACGAGTGATAATTTCAACAAAAACAAGCAAAACTCTGTCCGATGTGTAATCACAATTTTATCGTGCATGGCTCACAAGGATCACTGCACCTAGGACGAGTGTATGCTAAGTCCCATGCTCGTGCTCGGCTTATTTCACAGTACAATGCTTATAAATTATTACTTGCAAAATATTACTGATATATCGTAATCTCTACTTTCGAAGAGATTCCCAAATTTGCTGTGATGAAAATGACATTGTTGACTATTCAAGGAATGAGCTTCCAAACGAAAGATAAAAAAGACAAACGGTCGGTTTCTTTGGTTTGGTTAGTACAGGTTGGGTTAATTGGGTTCGTTATGTTGCTTATGTTTTGTTTTGGTTGGATTTGGTATTTTAGTTACGTTCGTTTGAGTTGAATTGGGTCTCTTAGTGTCTTTGATTTTGGTTGTTTGGTTATGCTGCTTACTTTCGTTCAAGTTGGGTTGAATGTGTTTCTGACGTTCGTTTCGACTAGATGTGTTGGTTACGTTCTTTTCGGTTCGCTTTGTTGTTTGCGTTCATTTGATTTTGTTGTGTTGGTTGCTTGCATTTGAGTTATTCGTAATGGTTGCATTCGTTTGGGTTAGCGTTGTTGGTTGCGTTAGTTTGGATTGATCTGGTTGTGCTGTTTACGTTTGCCAACCAACCCAAACGAACGTAACTAAGAAACCAAATCAAACCCAAGCGAACGCAAACAACATAACGAACCTAAACCAACCAACCCGCACAAACTAAATCAAACAAACCGACCGTTTGTCTTTTTTATCTTCCGTTTGGAAGAGCATTCCTTGAATAGTAAACAGGGACATTTTTCGCCATTGCATCGCCATCTGTTGCAAATTGAAAGAAAATTTAAAAAGAAAACATATATTTTCAAATGGAGAATCAGATTCTGCAATAAAAAATATAGTTTTCCTTTTGAAATTTTAAAGTTACCCACCTCCCGCCCCCAGGGGGTGAGGTATGGGGTAAATTTTTGCGTAATCGCTTTTCCCCCTCGAAAATAAAGAGTTTTTATCGCGGACATTTTTTCTAAAAAACTGTTGATAGAAAAATACACGATTTCTGAAGAGCTAGAATTTGGCAGAAAGGTCTATCAAATATTATGATTTATTTTGATTTGTAAGATTCGTTTAATTACATTAGGTAAGATTTTTCAAAACCTGCTTATATCATTTGTTTCGCGAAGTTTACTTGAAGTAATTTTATAGTATTTCCATCAAATGTGCTTATAAAATTTTATTTTATATTTACTTCTCCATTAGGGTGACCAGAAAAAAACACTTTTGGTTTTCTTAGGAGTGAAGGGCCCATCGTGTTTGAAGTTCTTATGTAATCAACATGGGCAAACTCAACTTTTTTTTCATTTACGATTTTAACCACGAAGTTATCCACTTTTTAATTTGAACTTTTAATATGTTCTTTTTGAGGTTCTCAGAATCCACATAAAAACATTTTTTCAATGAAAAATTCATAAAAAACATTAATTACGGTTGATTGAAAAGTGCCATTTTCACTGTTTTCTACTGTTTTCAAAGCCTAATAACGGCCCTAATAATATATATCTTATACGGAAATTTTAACAATATTTTCTTCGAAGGTTGAAGATCACATTTTCTGAAAAAGCAGATCAGGAAAAATATGAATAAGCCTGCAATAATGAAAACAAATCTGAGTACATTTTTGAAATTTGACAGATCTACGACTTAAGCTGTTTAATTTTCGGGGCGGAGCGCTCATCAGCTCGGCCATAAAAGTCGATCTCAGTGGGTCTTGACACCATAAACTCATAAAGCAGATCCTTTCTCGGCAAGCTTTCTTTAGTCATATTTACCTTTTTCAGAGAAGTGAATAATAATAATTCAGGGGACGCTCACTAATCCTGTTATAAAGTCACATCAATGAAAAGAGCTGAGGTTGCACCTTTACGATCCTTTACGAACTTTCAAAGACGATGGGCCACCTCTAAATATTGTTTAAAATTTAAAAAAAAATCTGGCTTCTACAATCGCATAAACTACCATTATTTGCCCTTCACTTCTAAGAAAACCAAAAGTCTTTTTTTCTGGTCACCCTATTCTCCATAGATTGCGCTCTATATCAATTGATTCTTGTTCTCAGGTGAATCATATTTGGAATTTTACAAATTATATGAATTTCTGTTTCTGTTCACCTTTCTTACAACTAATTCTGATAATTGGCCTTATTTAATGCACATTTTACGTTTCATAACGTATTTTGCATATGTAATGTGTCATCAAGGTACTTATCTGTTCAATAAATATACTCAGAATAAAATTACGATCTATATCACGTATTCAAGAAAATTATTTGTGTAGTTCAAGGAGAGCTTGTCTTATAGACCGGATTCCTAAGAAGGGCTATTTGGCTTTTTTTTCAACATTAAAAATTTTCAGTTTATGCTCATTTTTTGAACATGTACGCATATGAACTTTAAAAAAACGTGTTTGAAATTATAGGCATAGGATAGTATTATATTCACCAATAAAATTCATGATGCCCATCAAGGTAAAGGACAGAGTATAAATGATATCCATTTTTCCGAAAAGTAAAAATACTGGTTAATGCGTTAATGAAGAATTTAGTTAACAGGGTATCAAATTTATATTCTATTATTTTATCGCAGTATATAGAAATGTTATCTAAATCAGTATTTGATGGCGTATAGGCGTCGAGGTTGTCCTTCTGAAATATTCATATTTATATTTCATAAATCAGTACAAGCGAAGAAATTTCGTTATCTCAAACCAGGCACTTTTGATTCTTATCGCTTCATTCTTATCGCTTCTATCTTTCATTCATACTGAAAAAATAATAAGATTATAAATTAGATTAAGATATTTTTTGCCGCATTCAGTTATAAAAATAATTTTTTAGTCCCTAAACGCATAAACAACTCATTTGAAAAAGGAAAAAATATGAAACAAATAATAGTATTTGTCAATCATTTATTCATTTTCAAAATCAGATGCAGCAAAATTGTACAGAATCTTCTTTTTGAGAAAACCAGCTCATATTCAATATAATTCAATAATTTTTATAAATTTGGTAGAAAGTCACGAAGTCTTTTTCTTTTCATTCTCCTTAGCCATGATACACTTGTCAACTGTTTCTGAAAATTCGATAAGGAACATCCCTTGTTTCTCGAAGTCACGGAGAACCATGTGAGGACTCGAGTGCGCGACAAAAACAATTTTGAATAATATTTATTTCTAGTATATCCGGCACTTCTTATTCTCGACAATTTGTTCGATTTTCCTAGGAGCGTTTGGCAAAAAGGTATCGGGGCTAATACCAAAAGAGTGAAAAATATGGTAAGAAAGCACTCACAGTGCCGCATTATGTCTTTGGATTTACGTCGTTTCGGCGCGAGTTGCACAACCAAAAGAGCACTAGGTACTCAGGGTGTTCATTACGCGCTTTGTAGCTATCATAGGGAGTATATTGGCCTACAATCTGGCGACGGTATGCCAAGTACAAATGACCCCGTCTTGGCACGGCAAACTGAAACCGTGCAAGCCCGATTTCAATCCGGGTGATTTAGCGAAAGCAAACGTTAGCTCGACCGACATCAACTGATCCTTTACATCTCTGTTGAAGATCCTGCACATCTTCTTTGTCGGGGAGCTGTTGGTGGAAGGTTTTTTTATGTTATTTCTGTATCTGGGCTCAAGGAGTAAGTTCTCTAGATGGGTAATGTTTGATGTATTTTGCTCACCGCTGATATTAAAGTCGAGGCTAAGTGTTTCCGAAGCATTCTCCGCAACTTCGAACAGAAATGCTTCATTGCCTATTTCTTCGTGCTTCCTGACCATTTTAGAAAGAGCATCTCCTACATTTGCGACTACATGCGCAGCATCCAGAATGATCCCTTTGTAGAGCAACTGGTTATTTAGCAGACAAGCTATTACATCCTTCCAGCAGCTACATCGGAAAGGGCTTTTCCGACTTCGCTACTGCCATCTATGAAAACAACACCGGCTCCCAGTATAAATGCGGTAAACCATACCTATGACCATATCTCACGTTCGTGAAATGGGTGGACACAGGGCACATCAAAATCACAACGATAGGCTGGAGAAATTCTCGTGTGTCTTAAGGACACGAAGACAGCCGAGGATGACAACTGTCTACATCCATCTCGCTTTGAAGTTACATACAAGAGATAGTTGCGCACCTCCGAAAGCATCGATCTTTCTGTGTGAATGAACCTTCAATCTTTTCAACATACAGATGATAATTGTATAGGAGACCGAATAAAAAGCTTTCGGGTACTCAATCCAGGCTATCGACAAGCCGCGCTAGGAGCTGCAGCGTATTTGCAGACGCACCTGTCAATGAGCAGGATTTCTCAGCCTTTAGTTCTTGGGGCTGGACAAGCCGCATTTCTCAGTTTGGAGTATATTGCGTTTTAATACCATCCACTGCGGAATGGGCGTCTCTGACTTCAAATATGAGGTGAAGATGCGTGCCAGATGTTGGTACGTAAACGTTAACTTCTTCCACCAAAAGTCTCTCATACAATCTGGTCCTGCAGCGGCATACCTCCTCCAAAAGTCTGTACCTTGTTGGGCTTGGGTGAATTTTTGACAGAAACGGGGAGATCGCTGAAGAGGCGTGATGTGTCAGCGAAACACGGTTGATTCTCAATGATTGTCAGTAGCTTTGCCTTCTTCATTGTGTGATAATAGGTTCCCAGTTCGTTGGCGAACTTTTGAACTTTTTTTTGCTTTTTTTTTTGTCTTTTGATCCATTATCGGTAAACAGCCAAAACTGTCGCTGCATAATAAACTGAACAATTGATGGCCCAGGAGTCGGACTTCTGCGAGATATCCAAAGAAAGGGAAGCATCAATTTCAGCCAGATTAGTCGTCTGCGCCTACTTGATGCAGCGGTTGCGGAAGCCTTTTGCGTTTTTATCAAGTTTTCGACAGGTGGGCAGCTTCATTTTGCAAAGACTGATGCAAAACATTCTGCATCTCTGGGTGTTTCTGACACCGCAGAGTATAAATACGTGGCAGAAAGCCGCCGTGAATAGAGATAATTCTGGCATCTCAGTAGTCCAGCAAGTAATCCTTATGTTGACTCGTTCACTCAATGTGAACTAGCATTACCGAATAAGTGAGAATACTATTAAGAGGCATGAAAAACTACTTTGCTGCTAGACGAGATACTATTGAGAGCTTCTGGTGGAAAAAGTTTCTTCAAACACACCACGATCTGACTTGTATTTTCACCTCATACATACATAAATAGATTAGCAGTTCGAACTCGAAAGTTCATTGCCTCACTACCCGATTCGGGTAGTGTTTCTAGGTGGATATTTACTACCAATGTGGGCCCACCACATCCACGACGGGCCAACAGCATGCAGTATTCCTGAACGGTCACCCATCCAAGTACTAACCGCGCCCAACAATGCTTAACTTCAGTGATCTTACGAGAACTGGTGTTTTCAGCGTGGTATCGCCGTTGGTATCACCTCATATCTAAATTAACAAGTTAATTAAATTCTTAACCAAACTGTAGAATTTTGAACAAGAAGAGATGAATTCTTAACCAAAAATATAATAGCAGACTTTCCAACCAAAAAAAAATTAACTTCAAGCCAAAAATAGTTGAATTTTCTCATTCGGTTCTATATATACCAGTTCACATTTATGCGGAAAAACGAGAAAAGGGGGAAGTTTCTTGAGAACAGGGGGAAAAGAATTCTTAAAAAAATGGAAAAAGAGGACAATAGGGAAAAGAATTTCAAGTCTGAAATTATATGAAAGGGATTTTGAAACTTATAAGCTTATCATTTATCTATAAAGTTGCAGGGGCATCTTTCCTACAATTCGCAAACTTTCTGAAATTTCGTCATCAGGAAACATACTAAACGTTATCTATGTTCGTAACTTTACATCATCCGAACCTTAAAATTGGTAATGTTATTTATGGATGGCCCCGAATGAATATGATTTAAAATTTAGTATTTGAACGGTTTCGAAGGGTAGCTTTTATCAAGACCTTCTTGAAAAAATGTATATGAGATACTAAAAGCTGTACATATTGTGTGCTTTTGATTCTTTTGTTAAAGTAAGACAGTCCTTTCGAGTTGTTTCTACACTCTGTAGAAACCTCATAGGCAGATCCAGAAAGAAGCAATCATTTCCAAGAAATCCCTCATGAAATGGATGAAAAACCCCTCAATAAAAAATTCATCATAAATAAGAAAAGATCGTCGATAGAAATGTTAAAAATCAAATTGTGATTACAAAAAGTAGAATAATTCTGAAAATAGTAAATTAATCAAGTTTTCTTTAAGAACGGCATTGGAGCTTCATGTAGGGGAGACCACCCTAAAGTAGATAATGAGCCTACAGTATATAATCATTTATTAAAAGCACAAATGAGCACCTCAGAGCAAAAGGAAGCCTCCGCAGAGTCGAGAGGAAAAGCGAGACAATTATCGTTGCGCTCTCTTACTCTTCAGGCATTCTGCGTAAGAGTTTCTCTTTCTAACGGTACTTGTCTCGTTTTTCCTCACGGCTCTGCGGAGTCTTTCTTTTGCTCTGACGTGCTCAAATATTCCGAAAATAATTATGCATTATTATAATATATTAACATGTGTAGTGCCCCAACTATTAATTAAATTTAAATAATTATTGTACACACATTAGTATTCTAAATTAATCATTATCTACTGTAGGGTGGTCTTCTCTATGAATTCAGTCAAAGTTTTATCAGTGTACTAAGCTCTTTCTTTTAAACTTTGATTCGTGTACATGTGTTCATTCAAAGCAGAGATAATTTTTCATTGTTATAATAATTCTGGAGACCACCATTTTTAATATTTTTTTATTTTCGAAGTTAGGGCCCATTCGTGAATAGACAAACAGGTAACAGGTTCCTTTTTTAAACTAACTTATCCGTCACTGTGGCTTCATATGCTCTACTCTAAACTTCTGCCATACTGGATGTAAGGGGCCTACTGAAATTTCAATTATTTCATCTCTGGTCAATGAGGCAGTCGCACCGCTATGCATGTTTATTTTTGTCCGTCGGTTTTGGTGATTGTAAGATTTATATATTCCACCAAGAACATCACTACTCTCCAAAATAGCTACGACATCACCATCGATTGATGATAATACAATTATTTCTTCTGTTGGCACGGGCCTAAACTGACCCCGTCCTGCGTTTAATTTAATAAGTTTGTCCGCCGGAAAACTGTATTTTCGAAGCACGTATCGCCGGTGTGGATGTTTTAAGGAAGTAAACCGAATAAATTGAAGTTGGTTAAGATCATAATCACTTCCGTCAGATAAGGTAACCGTGGCGGGTGGACCTGTATACTGGGCAGGAGGAGATCTACACCTGGCACGAAGAGGAAGCTCGGCAGGAGAATGTTTTCTGTCAGAAGAAGAAGATGCTTCACTACGAGGAACGCCAGGAATAGGCTCACCATTAGGTAAACATTCGAATTGCAAACTTAACGCTGCAAGAAGAAACAGAGGATTGCATTTTTAATAGGTCGGAAAGAATATGCAAAAGTAGGTAATTTGAGTTTACTGAAAATTGCAATACCATTTGTTCTTTAAAATTTAGCCAGTGGCGCACTGGACACCAATGGGGGTAGCACAGGAAGCATTCTTTGGGTGCTAAGAGTGATAATTACAACGAAAACAAACAAAGCTCTACCCGATGTGTAGTCACAATCTCATCGTGCATGGCTCAGAAGCATGACTGCACCTAGGACGCGTGTATGCCAAGCCCCATGCTCGTGCTCGGCTTAGTTCAGATTACAATGCAGATACAAAAGATTACTTGCAAAATATTACTAATAATATGTAATAATAATATATTATATATATTTTTTTTTAACTTTTTCTCGGGTGAACCCGGTTTTTCGTCATAGCCACGGACTAAGTCAAGTGACTGATGAGATGAGGATGTTGAAAGTTATTTTAATACGATGTTTGAAATCATTTGCGATGATGTTGTAGGTACAAAATTAGGAGCATGGTGTAGTTTGCAGTTTTTCTTTACCGCTGTTATCCTTACACAGCGGCCGTGAGTGTTGGAGGTGACAACAGTTGCCTATGGATGCTTTCTTAGAGCTACCATGCCATATATTATAATTACTTTTTATTATTATTTTATTATTTTTATTTTTTATTTTGTTATATGTGAGAAGTTGTAGGCTCCGGAAGCTACGATCATGGTTCTTTAAAGTAACCAATCCCGACGCAACTGGAACGTGTACGTCATCCGCTTCTGCTCCTTCTGTCCTAGAAGGTAAGCAAGAGCGGGAAATTTACGCGAGATAACATCAGACAACACTGTTCCTTGGAGTCAGGTATCTAGCCGCGGATGATCTTACGCGGCAGACGGGACAGTTGGAGATGAAGTTTCACCTCTGGATACATTTTTAGAGCTACCAATCTATTTTTTTATTATTAATTATTATTATCGATTAGCGATTTGAACTCGAAAGTTCATTGCCTCATCTACCCGAAAGAACTAGGACTTTTAGATCATCCTTAACATTTTTCTCCCATCTGATTCTCGGTCTGCCTAGAGGTCTCTTACTAATCGGTTTCCCTCTTAAAACTTGCGCCACTGTTCTTTCATTGTCCATTCTTGCTACATGCCCCGCCCATCTTAATTTAAGCGCTTTCATTACTCTATTAATATTTGCTGACCCGTAGAGAGCGTGCAGCTCATCATTATGCAGTTTCCTCCATTCACCAGTCTCTTTGTCCCTCTTTGGACCATAGATTTTTCTAAGTACTTTATTTTCAAAAACACTAAACCTGTTTTCCTCTTCTTTCGTCAGCGCCCACGTTTCACACCCGTACATAACGACCGGCATTATTATTGTTTTGTAAATTCTTACCTTGATGTTTCTCGATAGCAATCGCGATTTTAGTAGTGTGTTTGCTGCATAATAGCACCCATTGCCAGCGTGCAGCCGTGCGTTGATTTCCGTTTTAATATTATTTTTGCTAGTTATAATAGACCCGAGGTATTTAAACTCGTTAACCCTTTCGAATTTTATATTTCCGGCCATAAGATCCCCGCCTACATTACTTTGTTCGGATCTGACGACGGTCATATATCTTGTCTTCGATTCGCTAACTTCCAAACCAATATCTTTGGCTTTTGTGATCAAGATTTCTGCGTTTTTAGCTACGATTCCTTTATCATCCCCTAGAAAGTCGAGATCATCCGCATACCTAAGAATTTGTATTATCCCATTGAGGGTAGCACCGGTCGGATTCACTTGTACTTGTCTGACCACGTATTCTAAAACTAAGTTGAAAAGGACGCACGAAAGTGCATCGCCCTGTTTCAGGCCATCGCAGATCGAAAACTCTTTCAAAAACTTCCATTTGCACGTATTCTGCCCCTACTGCCGCTTAAGCAAATTTCGATAAGTCTAACTAATTTTCTTGGTACACCCAAGAACTCTAAGATCCAGTACGTTCGTGCGCGTATAATAGAGTCGTAAGCTTTTTTGAAATCGACAAATAGCTGATGCACTACTTCATTAAATTCCCATTTCTTTTCTAACAGTTGTCTAATTGTAAACATTTGATCGCTTGTAGATCGGTTTTGGCGGAATCCACACTGGTAATCCCCAATGATTTCCTCGGCAAAAGGAGTTAGTCTACTTAAGATTACATTGGACAGGATCTTATAACACGAAGGCACAAGTGAAATTCCCCGATAATTGTTACAATTCGGTTTATCGTCTTTTTTAAAGATAGGAATAATAATAGAGGTATTCCATTCCTTCGGCATGCGTTCTGTTTTCCAACCTGCGCGTATTAATTTACAAATTTGCCTTGTGAGGCAAGGACCTCCATTTTTTATCAGTTCTGACAGTAGGTCGTCGATGCCCGCGGCCGTTTTCGTCCCTCATTACTTCCGTTCTACTTTGAAAGCCTTTCCTTATGAAAATTGATTCCCCTGTACATCTCACACGGGTTATTTTGTTTATTATGCGTTTCTATTGCTAGTATTTTATTTTTTTCGCACTCCCTTTTCTTGGATTTATAAAGCCTATTTGTACTTTTACTAATCTCGAGATACTTCTTATGTGTTTGATCGCACTTATTTTGTAAACTAATTAGTTTGGCCTTCCGACGTTTTTCAAACCAAAGTTTGCACTCTTCGTCAAACCATGGTTTGCTTTTGGTTACTTGCTTTAAACCTATAGTAAGTTTCGCGGCTGTCTTTATCGCCTTTTTCGTATTGCTCCACAGGGTTTCCGGGTCCTCCTCGTGATTATTGTTATCGTCTCTCTGTTCTTGGAGAACGTCGAAACTATTAGAAATCTCAACTTGATAATTTAATATTTCTGTTGGTGTCTTAAACTTATCTATATTGAAACGAACTGTTGGCTCTGTGCGGCTTGTTTTCTTACTTAACGCTAGCCTAGATCTTAGTTTTACCATCACGAGAAAGTGGTCTGAATTTAAATCCGCTCCCCTGTACGATCTTATATCGAGAATGTTTATATGACGTCTTCTGTTAATTAGAACGTGATCAATCTGATTGCGAGTGTTACCATCTGGTGATGTCCAGGTGGTCTTATGTATATTTTTATGCTTGAAAAATATGCTTTTGACAACGAGGTTCTTTGAAGCTGCAAAGTTTATTACTCTAGTCCCGTTATCATTACTGACGTCATGCAAACTTTTCGACCCTATTGTAGGCCTATACATCGGTTCTTTTCCAATTTTCGCGTTGAAATCTCCCAGTACTATTTTTGCGTCATACGTTGAGAACTTGTCAAAAACCTGTTCGATTGTTTCGTAAAAAAGATCCTTAGTATCTTCATCTTTGTCCTCGGTGGGGCAGTGCACGTTGATCAACACCTGTTTGCTGAAATTACCCTTCAGTACAATGTATGATAACCGATCGTTCATGAATTGAATGTCGATAACCGCTTGCGAAATTCGTTTATTAATGAGAATACCGGTTCCCAGTCCGTACCCCTTAGCTCCCCCATAGTGAAAAGTATAATTATCGCGTTCAGAGTTCCCGCCCTTAGACATTTTATGGTAGTTTTTCGTTGTTGCAAGTTAGCCATGATAATTTCGTGGAAATCCGCACGTTAGGATCCTATGGGGACGGCGACTGACACTTGCGGCCGCTAGGGTCGCTAGTGCGCGGGTTTTTGGCTTATTTTTTTCAACATTAAAATTTGTCAGTTTGTTAAAATTTTTTTAAACATGTACGCACATGAACTTTGGAAAAACATGTTTAAAATTATAGGTATAGGATAGTATTATATTCACCTATAAAATTCATGATGCCCATCAAGGTAATGACCAGAGTATAAACGGTGCCCATTTTTCAAATAGTAAGAATACTAATTAATGCGTAAATGAATAATTAGGTTAACAGGGTATTGAATTCATATTCTGGTATTTCATCGGAGTATATAGAAATGGTATCTTAAACCTTTGTCTGATTTATATTTCATAAATCAGTACAAGGTAAGAAATTTCGTTATCTCAACCGAGGCACTTTTGATTTTTATCGCTTCATTCTTATCGCTTCTATTTTTCATTCATACTGCTAAAATAATGCGATTATTATACAAACCTAGAATCTTATTTTCTTCAGAAAATCGCTCAAAATAATTTTGCCGAATTCAATTATGAAAATAATTTTTTTAGTCCCTTCAGTACAATGTATGATAACCGATCGTTCATGAATTGAATGTCGATAACCGCTTGCGAAATTCGTTTATTAATGAGAAAACCGGTTCCCAGTCCGTACCCCTTAGCTCCCCCATAGTGAAAAGTATAATTATCCTTAGAAATTGACGCGAAATTGCCCGCCCAGCAGGTTTCTTGAAGTGCTATTAAGTCAGTATCTTATTTGTTTGCTATCTCAATGAGTTCGCTAAATCCGCCAATATTTAGACTACGCGCGTTCAGAGTTCCCGCCCTTAGACATTTTATGGTAGTTTTTCGTTGTTGCAAGTTAGCCATAATAATTTCGTGGAAATCCGCACGTTAGGATCCTATGGGGACGGCGACTGACACTTGCGGCCGCTAGGGTCGCTAGTGCGCATGGAGATACACAAGACGACAGTTCCACCGGTGATAACGTCTGCTATTCGAATTATATCAGTCTTCATAACGCAGCGTTGAGGTTTTAGCTTGAAGCACTATTTTCGAAATACCAGATGTGCATATGGTATTTGGGTGTAAAAATAAAGGACCAAATCGCTTTCCAAGTAACGAGAAACTAAGGAAACTGTACATAGTGCCTTGTGCCTGCGTACAAGGTATATCTCCACTCACCGTGCTGCCCCCTAAGCTGAGCTTGACAAATCGCCGTCCCCATTCCGATCGTAGGTGAGTACACCGTCCCAGATGTGATAACCCCCATACCTCTCTGGGTCTAAGTATGGGAGCTTTCCGACTTTGACAAGGACCGTGTCAACTTGTCGTCAGACACATTACAGTTTCATCCTCGTAACCTAATATCCCCCTGCAAGGCAGCGCGCCTACTGGCATCAATACCTCTTTGGCCCTGTGCAGGCGAATCGTTCCACACATCCCTTGCGGGCAGTGTCATCGCTGCGGTGTCCAATGGGGCAGCAGGATTTTTCCCTTACAAGATTTTTAGTTTTGGTTCGGTTAGAGTTTCTAGGTGTTTACTCGCTGCACCTCGGCTTGCCAGAACCCACCCATTGCGTATGAACATGAATGGGTGAGTCCCCCCAAGCCATGGTTGTCGTGTACCTATTTTCTACCAGTGCTGAGCTCACCACACTCACGACTGGTTCCTATCAACTGTCCGCGACTGCTTATTCTTGTATTCGCAGTTAACCTTAAGGGCTGTTCAGCCTTATGGGCCGTTCCTCTATCCGCAACCTGAGGACGCGCTACGTAGTGGTGACAGGAAACCCACTAAGCAGTTATTTTTACTATTATAATCATTAAAAATAATAATTACTTAATATTATTAAGTTGACTATTTAACGAATGCGCTTCCAAAAGAAAGATAAAAAAGAAAAACGGTCGGTTTGTTTTGTTTGGTTAGTACGGTTTGGGTTTATTAGGTTTGTTATGTTGCTTATGCTCGTTTTGGTTGGATTTGGCATCTTAGTTACGTTCGTTTGCGTTGAATTGGGTCTCTTAGTTTCTTAGGCTTTGGTGGTTTGGTTATGCTATTTACGTTCGTTTGGGTTAGTGTTGTTGGTTATGTTAGTTTGGGTTGAT
>CAKNYM010051994.1:0-28190 GCA_932195095.1 Andricus curvator
GAAGATGTCGTTTTTATTAGGTTCTATCCTAAGTTTCTAAATTATTAGTTTCTGATATTTAGAGACACTGTTTCGAATTCGCAGTGAGTAGCAAGCCAAGGTGGCGATTCTGCGGACAATTTAAAATTCCCGGTCATTTCCCGGTCAAGTTTTTCAATTTTCCTGGTCAAATAGAATATTATTTCCCGCAAAACGCAAACATTAAAATTCATGACGTTCATTTTAAAAATCTTTCAATATAATAGAGCAAAACATTGCAAAATAAATGAATTTTGAAAAAATACTCAACTTTTCCACTAAAAAATATCAATTTTTTCAAGGAATCTGTATTATCACCAGAGAATAACGAAAAAATTTAACGTCTTTTCAGACTAGATAGAGTTATGAATTAAAAATTATTTTTTATTACATTTTTGTCTGAAAAAAGATCTCCTTACGCTCCGCTGGGAATCGAACCACAGCACTTCCGATTGCCGGCCGGGTGCATTCCCATTAAGCTACTAGAGAGATCGAGAGAATGAACTTTTTTTAGAAAATACACGCATTATTTTGCTAGGTGATACAAAACCAATTTTTTCAAGGAATCTGAAAAGACGTTAAAAATTTCTGTTATTCTCTGATGATAATACAGATTCCTTGAAAAAATTTGATTTGTATCACCTAGCAAAATAATGCGTGGATTTTCTGAAAAAAGTTCATTATCTCGATCTCTCTAGTAGCTTAATGGGAAAGCACCCGACCGGCAATCGGAAGTTCGGTAGTTCGATTCCCCGCCGAGTGAAAGGAGATGATCTTTTTTTAGAAAAAAGTTAATAAAAAATATCAGTTTTTTACCAAAAATTGAATAGTTAAACTCTCAGTAGAGAAAAATAATATTCAACACAAAAAAAACTGATTTTCAACAAAATAGTTCAATTTCCAACCAAAAAGATGAATTTTCAAACAAGAGGATTAATTTTCAAATAAAAATATTAATTTTCTACCAAAAAAATACAATTTTTCAACAAAAAAAATGCATTTTTAACGAAATAGTTTAATTTTGAACTAAAAAAATAATAATTTTCAACCGAAAATCGAATAGTAACATTTTGAGTTAAAAAATGATTTTAAACCAATTATAAGAGTTTGCAACTAAAACAATGAATCTTCAACTGAAATAGTTGAATTTTCAAAAAAAAAAATTAATTTTTACTAAAAAAAATTAATTGTCAACCAAAACACAAATAATTAAATTTCATGTGGAAAAAATTAATGTTTAACCATACAGATGAATTTTCAACTACAACTATGGAATTTTCAATTGGAATAAGTTAAATTTTCAGTTAAAAAATTACTTTCAACAAAAAAACTAACTTTCAACAAAAAAAACTACCTTTAAGAAAATAATCAGATTTTCAAACAAAGTGATGAATTTTCAAATAAAATTGTGAATACTCAAATAGAATAGTTGAATTATAAACCAAAAAGATGAATTTTTACTTGGAATGATGAATCTATAATTAGAATAATTGAATTTTTTACCAAAAAGATTAATTTTCAACCAAGAAGATCAATTTTCACAAAAAGACGAATTTTCAACTAAAAAAGATAATTTTGCAACCAAAAATTGAATAATTAAATTTTTAGTCAGAAATGAATGTACAACCAAAGAGACGAATTTTTAACTAAAATTATGGAATATTCAACTGGAATAATAGTTAAAGTTTCAGTTTAAAAAAATGCAACTAGAAAACATCCAAAGAAAAAACGAGTTTTCAATCAAACAACTTATTTTTCAATCAAGGAAATGAATTTTTAATTAAAATGATGAATCTTCAAACAAAAAAAGTTAATTTGTAACAAAAGAGAGTTCAACTTTCAACCAAATAATTTTATTTCCAACCTAAAAGACGAATTTTTAACTAAAATGATAAATATTTAACTAGAATACTTTAACTTTAACCGAAAAAAAATTCAAACAAGAAGATTAACTTTCAAAGAAAAAGATAATTTTCTACTAAAAATTGTTCAATTTTGAACTAGAAAAGTTAAATTTTCAACTAAAAATGAAACAGTTAAATTTACAGTTAAATAAATTAATTTTCAACTTTCAAATTGTGACGAATTCTGACTTGGAAGAGGGATTTTTTCAAATTCCTTTCTTCTAAATTCGAATTATAATTCTTTAAAAAAATTCCCGTGCCATGTAAAAAATTCCTTGTTCCAAGTGAAATTATATTTCTTGAATTTTGCTACGATCAGAAGTATATTTTCGGTTTTTTAATTAAATTCCCGGTCATTTTCCGGTTTCGGGAAGTGCGGAAATGAGGAGAGGAAGAGTAGTGTAAGTGAGGATAAATGAGGAACGGGGAAGTAGGGGAAATGAAGAGAGGGGACGTGAGGGGAGAGGAAGTAGGGAGAATGAGGGAAGAGGAGGTAGGGTAAGTGAGTGGAGGGGTAGTAGGGGAAATGAGAGGGTAGGGTACGTAAGGTGGGTAGGGTTAATGAGGAGGAATTAGATGAGAAGTGATGGGAAAAGAGGGGAGGGGAAGTATAAGAACTTAGAGGAGGGGAGGGAAATTAGGATAAGTGAGGGAAAGTGAGGGAAAGGAAAGTAGGGGAAATTATGGGAAAAGTAAGGAAAAATGAGGGAAGGGCTAGTAGGGTAGTGCGGATGAGTAGGGAAGGGGAAGTGAGGAATAGGGAAGGGAAGTGTGGGAAGGGCAGTGCTAGCTGGGGAAGTGAGGAGAGGGGAAATAGAGAAGAAAGAAATTGGAGTTTCCCAAGGAGGGTAAGTGATAAAGAAATGAGAGGAAAAGTAGAGAAAGTGAGGGGAAATGAGGAGGAGAGTAGTGTAAGTGAGGATATATGAGGAACGGGGAAGTGGGGTAAATGAGGAGAGGATATTAGGTAGAATGAGAGAAGAGGAGGTAGGTTAAAGTGAGTGCAGGGGTAGTAGATAAGAAGTAGGGGAAGTGACGGAAAATGAGAGGAGAGGAAATATAAGAATTGAGAGAAGGGGAAGGAAATTAGGGTAAGTCAGGAAGAGTAAGGGAAGGGAAACTAGCGGAAATTATGGGAGAAGTAAAGAGAAATGAGGGAAAGGCTAGTAGGGTAGTGCGGTTGAGCAGGAGAAGCGAGGAAAGGGGAAGGAAAGTGGAGAAAGCGAAGTGCTAACTCGGGAAATACGGAGTGGGGTAAATAGAGGAAGAAATTGGTGAAGAGAAGGGAAGCGAAGGTTGAATCAGCCTGAATTTGTTTCTTACATCAGAGATGGCCATGTCCTTCATCAATATCAATGGGAAAGGATTGATTGCTGATTTCGCTGCTTCCATGGCGCTGTAAAGTCTGTTTGTAGTATTCCTCAGGAACATGATGGTATTCCTTAGTTCCTGGTCTCTGTTTTGGAGTTTCGTCATTTGGCAAATTTTCTTCTCTTCAATTTCATTCAGGAGCGTGTGTTGTCTTCCGTCAAAACCCATCCTCAACAGCTTCACGAGATTTAGCACATCTTCTGTCGCCTGTTTTGCTCGCAACTCCAGTGTATTGGCTGCAACCTGCAAAAAATACAATGAATTCATCAAGACTAATTGCTATCTACCTACTTGCTCTATCCCCACTACCATATCCATACTAACAAATATCCCTACTACTACTATCCCCACTACCACTATCCCCACTATCACTATCCCTACTACCAAATATCCCCTCACGCAGCTGAGGGACCTCCAGACTTCTATCGCCGACCCTTGCCAGCGAGTTTCCTACATCCTTTATACCTAATGAGGAATAAAATACGGAACGTATCATTTTTTAATTTTACAATTAGTAAAGGTAATTAAGTTGCAAATGAGAAATTTCTAACAGTGCATTTTTTCTAATTTTCAACTTATTAAGGCAAGTAACATATCGTTGGAATCGCCAAAAATCGTAGATTTTAAATATAATATTTCTAAATTATAAATTTCAAAATTAAAAAATGTTACGTTTCGTATTTTATTCTTCATTAAGTACAAAGGAACCCTGCAGGCAAGGGTCGGTTTGGAAATTCATCTCATTTGGTGAAATTTTGTTGATTTTTGCAGATTTCGAAGAAAGAAGCATTTTAAGGATTTTCAAACGTTTGAAGTGAATAAAACAATTTTCCTAAGATTTCTAGGAAAATTTTAAATGATTTTTTATTATAGAAAAGTGAAAAAATTTCAAAACATTTAAAATTACAATTACTTTGATTTCGCAAGATTTTAACAAAAGTTTAGAAAAAATTTAAATCATTTTAAAAGATAGTTACAAGTTTTAAGAATATTTAAAAAATAATTAAAAATTTTAAAAGATATAAGGATATTCAAAGGGTTCAAAATAATTAAAAAATTTGCAAGATTCCTGACAAAATGTAGAATGGTTTTTTATTTTGAAAAATCAGCTTTAAGAGAATATTTACAAAGATTTCAAAAATTTCAAATTTTTTTTTAAATTGTCAAAAAAGGATCTGTAAGATTGTAAGGCATTTTTTTTATTTTCGTTGATTTTTGCAGATTTCGAACAAAAAAATTGAAAGGTTTCAAGAGGCTAAACAAATTTTCTGAAGATTCCCAGGAAAATTTTAAATGATTTTTTATTTTGAAAAACTAATTTTAAGAGAAAATTAAAATAGATTTCCAAAATGGTCGAAAAGAAATCTAGAAGACTTTAAAGCAATTATTTTTATTTCCCAGGATTTAAAAAACAGTTCAGGAAAAATGTAAATTATTATAAAATACAGTCAAAAGTTTTGAAAAAATTTCAAATGTAATTTTCAATTTTTTAAAAATTTTTTAAATTTAAGCCAATTTTAGATTTTTATAGACTTTGAAATCAAACTTTTTGAGGATTTTGAAAGGTTTCAAAATAAGGAAAAAATTTTTTGTAAGATTCCTGAAAAAATGTAGAATGGTTTTTTATTTTGAAAAATTAACTTTAGGAGAATATTTACAAAGATTTAAAAAAATTTGAAGATTTTTGAAATTTCCAAAAAAAGATCTGGAAGATTCTAAGCCCTTAGAATCTAAGGCAATTTTTAATAATTTTTTTATAACAATCATCAATTTAATTCCTAGCAAAATATTTTGATGGAATATTAATATTACTTTATGTCCAAGAAGATTTAATGAAAAACAAACTTTTTCTAGAAAAAAACAGTTCAATTGGGTCATTTGTTTAATAATTTATTTATAACAATGATCAATTCAATGACTAGCAAAATATCTTGATGGAGTAGCAATATTAGCATTTTTCTAGCAAGATTTAATGTAAAAAATAATTTCTTCTAGGAAAAACCATTCAATTGGAACATTTGTTTAATCATTTGTTTATAACAATCTTCAATTTATTGCTAGTAAAATATCTTGACAGAATATGTAGGAAAAACTGTACAATTAGGAAATATGTTTATATTCTATTTATTATGAAAACAAAACTGAATAATTGTTGATAAAATATTGTTTATAACAATAGGAATTGTTGACTCATTGTGATAATTCATTACTTTATATCGATCTAGCAGCCAATCTAATAAATTTTAGATAAAAAAAATAATATTTTCAACAGTTAAGCACCACAACGTATAATTTGTTTATAATAATTAAGTTAAATATTTAAAGAATTATTCTTGTTATGTTGGTGCAGATGTAATGATATAATTATATATTATTTTATATAATATATATTGTATAATATAGGTTATCGGCAGTGTAGGAGCCATTACCAGAAGTAAATTTTTTTCAGATTACGAAAAAAGAAGCATTTTAAGAATTTTTAAACGTTTCAAGTAAATAAAAATTGTTTTTTCGATTCCTAGGAAAATTTCAAATCTGATGGTTCCAAGTTAATAGCAATATGTAATTCTGTACTGGCACCCACTGTGCTGTACGACGAACTTTTCGTTGATTTTTTCAAATTACGAAAAAAGAAGCATTTTAAGAATTTTTAAACGTTTCAAGTAAATAAAAATTGTTTTTTTGATTCCTATGAAAATTTCAAATCTAATGTTTCCAAATTAAAAGCAATATATAATTCTGTATCTGCACCCACTGTGCTGTACGACGAACTTTTCGTTGATTTTCTCAAATTACGAAAAAACAAGCATTTTAAGAATTTTTTAACATTTCAAGGGAATAAAAATGGTTTTTTCGATTCCTAGGAAAATTTCAAATCTGATGATTTCAAATTAATAGCAATATATAATTCTGTACCTGCACCCACTGTGCTTTACGACGAAATTTTCTTTGATTTTTTTTCAGATTACGAAAAAAGAAGCATTTTAAACATTTTAAAACGTTTCAAGTGAATTAAAAATTTCAAAATAATACCAATATATAATTCGATTTTTGTTCAGGTGACAAAGAAAGAAGCATTTTAAGAATTTTTAAACATTTCAAGTGAATAAAAACTTGTTTTTTCGATTCCTAGGAAAATTTCAAATCTGATGGTTTCAAATTAATAGCAATGTATAATTATGTACCTGCACCCACTGTGCTGCACGTCGAAATTTCCGTTGATATTTTCAAATTATGAAAAAAGAAGCATTTTTGGAATTTTCAAACGTTTCAAGTGAATAGAAATTGTTTTCTCGATTCCTAGGAAAATTTCAAATCTGATGGTTTCAAATTAATAGCAATATATAATTCTGTAACTCCACCCACTGTGCTGTACGAAGAACTTTTCGTTGATTTTTTTTCAGATTACGCAAAAAGAAGCATTTGAAGAATTTTTAAACATTCCAAGTGAATAACAAATTTTTTTTTTATTCCTAGGAAAATTTCAAATCTGATGGTTTCAAACTGACAGCAATATATAATTCTATACCTGCACCCACTGTGCTGTACGATGAAGTTTTCATTTATTTCTTCAGATTACGAAAAAGAAGCATTTTTAGAATTTTCAAACGTTTCAAGTGAATAAAAAATTGTTCTTACGATTCCTAGGAAAATTTCAAATGTAATGGTTTCAAATTATTAGCAATATATAATTTTGTACTGGCACCCACTGTGCTATACGCCGAAATTTTCGTTGATTTTTTCACATTTCGAAAAAGAAGCATTTTAAGAATTTTGAAACGTTTCAAGAGAATCAAAAATTTCAAATTAATAGCAATATATAATTCTGTACCTACACCCACTGTGTTGTACGACGAAATTTTCTTTGCTTTTTTCAAATTACGAAAAAAGAAGCATTTTAAGAATTTTTAAACGTTTCAAGTGAATAAAAAATCGTTCTTACAATTCCTAGGAAAATTTCAAATCTGATAGTTTCAAATTAATAGCAATATATAATTCTGTACAGGCACCCACTGTGCTGTACGACGAAATTTCCGTTTATTTTTTTTCAGGCTTCGAAAAAAGAAGCATTTTAAGAATTTTCAAACGTTTCAAGTAAATTAAAAATTGTTTTTTCGATTCCTAGGAAAATTTCAAATCTGATGATCTCAAATTGATAGAAATATATAATTCTGTACCTGCACCCACTGTGCTGTACGACGAAATTTCCGTTGATTTTTATTCAGATGACGAAAAATGAAGCATTTTAAGAATTTTCAAATGTTTCAAGTGAATAAAAATAGTTTTTTTAATTCCTAGGAAAATTTCAAATCTAATGGTCTCAAATTGATAGCAATATATAATTTTGTACTGGCACCCACTGTGCTGTATGACGAAATTTTCGTTGAGTTTTTCACATTTCGAAAAAAGAAGCATTTTAAGAATTTTCAAACGTTTCAAGTGAATAAAAAATAGTTTTTTTCTATTCCTAGGAAAATTTCAGATCTGATGGTCTCAAGTTGATATCAATATATAATTCTGTACCTGCACCCACTGTGCTGTACGATGAACTTTTCGTCGATTTTTGTCAGATTACGAAAAAAGAAGCATTTTAAGAATTTTAAAACGTTTCAAGTGAATAAAAATTGTTTTTTCGATTCCTAGGAAAATTTCAAAAATCTGATGGTTTAAAATTTATAACAATATATAATTCTGTACTGGCATCAACTGTGCTGTACGAAGGACTTTTCGTTGATTTTTTTCAGATTAGGCAAAAAGAAGCATTTTAAGAATTTTTAAACATTCCAAGTGAATTAAAAATTTCAAATTAATAGCAATATATAATTCTGTACCTGCAACCACTGTGCCGTACGATGAAATGTCCGTTAATTTTTCTCAGATTACGAAAAAAGAAGCATTTTAAGAATTTTTAAACATTCAAGTGATCAAAAATTGTTTTTTCGATTCCTAGGAAAATTTCAAATCCTAGAGTCCCAAATTAATAGCAATATATAATTCTGCACTTGTACCGACTGTCCTGTACGACGAAATTTTCTTTCATTTTTTCACATTTCGAAAAAAGAAGCATTTTCAGAATTTTTAAACGCTTCCAGTGAATAAAAAATTGTTTTTTCGATTCCTAGGAAAATTTCAAATCTGATGGTTTCAAATTAATAGCAATATATAATTTTGTACTGGCACCCACTGTGCTGTACGACGAACTTTTCGCTGATTTTTCAAATTACGAAAAAAGAAGCATTTTAAGAATTTTTAAACGTTTCAAGTGAATAAAAATTGTTTTTTCGATTCCTAGGAAAATTTCAAATCTGATGGTTTCAAATTAATATAGCAATATATAATTCTGTACTGGCACCCACTGTGCTGTACGATGAAGTTTTCGTCGATTTTTTTCAGATTACGAAAAAAGAAGCATTTTAAGAATTTTTAAACGTTTCAATTGAATAAAAATTGTTCATACGATTCCTAGGAAAATTTCAAATGTAATGGTTTCAAATTAATAGCAATATATAATTTTGTACTGACACCCATTGTGCTGTACGACGAAATTTTCGTTGATTTTTTCACATTTCGAAAAAAGAAGCATTTGAAGAATTTTCAAACGTTTCAAGTGAATAAAAAATAGTTTTTTCGATTCCTAGGAAAATTTCAAATGAATAGCAATATATAATTTTGTACCTGCACCCACTGTGCTTTACGACGAAATTTTCGTTGATTTTTTCACATTTCGAAAAAAGAAGCATTTTAAGAATTTTAAAACGTTTCAAGTGAATTAAAAATTTCAAAATGATACCAATATATAATTCTGTACCTGCACCCACTGTGCTGTACGTCGAAATTTTCGTTGATTTTTTTCAGATGACGAAAAAAGAAGCATTTTAAGAATTTTTAAACATTTCAAGTGAATAAAAACTTGCTTTTTCGATTCCTAGGAAAATTTCAAATCTGATGGTTTCAAATTGATAGAAATATATAATTCTGTTCTGGCACCCACTGTGCTGTACGTCGAAATTTCCGTTGATTTTTTTCAGATGAAAAAAGAATAATTTTAAGAATTTTAAAATGTTTCAAGTGAATGAAAATTGTTTTTTCGATTCCTAGAAAAATTTCAAATCTGATGGTTTCAAATTAATAGCAATATATAATTTTGTACCTGCACCCACTGTGCTGTACGATGAAGTTTTCGTCGATTTTTTTCAGATTACGAAAAAAGAAGCATTTTAAGAATTTTCAAACGTTTCAAGTGAATCAAAAATAGTTTTTTTCTGTACCTAGGAAATTTTCAAATCTGATGGTCTCAAATTGATAGCAATATATAATTCTGTACCTGCACCCACTGTGCTGTACGATGAATTTTTCGTCGATTTTTGTCAGATTACGAAAAAAGAAGCATTTTAAGAATTTTAAAACGTTTCAAGTGAATAAAAAATAGTTTTTTCGATTACTAGGAAAATTTCAAATCTGATGGTTTCAAAGTGATAGCAATATATAATTCTGTACCTACACCCACTGTCCTGTACGACAAACTTTTCGTTGATTTTTTCATATTTCGAAAAAAGAAGCATTTTAAGACTTTTAAAACGTTTCAAGTGAATTAAAAATTTCAAATTAATACCAATATATAATTCTGTACCTGCACCCACTGTGCTGTACGACGAAATTTCCATTAATTTTTCTCAGATTACGAAAAAAGAAGCATTTTAAGAATTTTTAAACATTCAAGTGATCAAAAATGGTTTTTTCGATTCCTAGGAAAATTTCAAATCCTAGAGTCCCAAATTAATAGCAATATATAATTCTGCACTGGTACCGACTGTGCTGTACGACGAAATTTTCTTTGATTTTTTCACATTTCGAAAAAGAAGCATTTTTAGAATTTTCAAACGTTTCAAGTGAATAAAAATTGTTCTTACGATTCCTAGGAAAATTTCAAATATAATGGTTTCAAATTAATAGCAATATATAATTCTGTACCTGCACCCACTGTGCTGTACAACGAACTTTTCGTTTATTTTTGTAGATTACGAAAAAGAAGCATTTTAGGAATGTTTAAACGTTTCAAGTGAATAAAAATTGTTCTTACGATTCCTAGGGAAATTTCAAATCTGATGTTTTTTTTTTTAAATGATTAAAAACAATAATATAATATAATTTTTTTTTCATCACTCACCGATAAATCATCCATTTCTTTGTTAAGAGCTTTGATGTTGTTCAAGGCTTCAGAGTAGACCAGATTCGCCTGCATCTCAACCTTTTCAATAGCTTCGTCAAGATTTTCTAATTCGTGAGCACCATGGTTCCTCATATCGCAGCCTCCACAAATAGTTTTACAACAAGTTTGACAATAATAATACTGAGCACAGGGATGACAATCACAAACGACCCTCGTCAATCTTGGAGAACGACTTTGCAAAGGAGGACTTTGCGTTCCAGTTGATGTGGATAGAGACCTCATGCGTTCAGGCGTCAGAAGGTTGTTGAATACCTGCAACTGCTATTTAATTATTTTTTTGAATTTTTTAATTAAATTTAAATATTAAATTTTTAGAGCAATCAGATATTTTGGGTACTCTCAATTTTATGATGGCTATTCAAATCTTAAAATTCTAACTTCAGGGTTGCTACAGAAGTCCGGTTTCACGATCACATGACTTATTTTCTGGGTTTCAAGTTCTACTTTTGAAAAAATTCCAGGTCAAATTTTTAAGAAATCTAGTCAATTCTATTCAATTTCAATGTATTCTACTGGTCGTAAAATAATTTAACAACAATTTTTTGTGGAATTATTAATCAACGCAAACACTGGTGATAAAAATGTTTACGACAAAGTACAACGTTTTCTGAAAACGTTTTTACACAAGAAATGTAGTAAATAATAAATAGATTTTGTAATAGTTCGGCATAGAAAACTCAAATTTTTTTGTTGAAGATTCCTTTCATTTTTGGTTGAAAATTATCTGTTTTAGTTGAAAATTTGTTAAGTTTCAGAAAATTAATCTTCTTGGTCAAACACTCATCTTTTTGGTTTAAATTTTTTTTTTTTTTGAAGATTAATCATTTTAGTAGACAATTCATCTTTTTGGTTGAAAATTTAACTATTTTGTTGAAAATTCCTTTTTTTTTTGTATAAGAATTAATTTTTAACTGAAAATGTAACTAATAGATTTTTGGTTGAAAATGCAATGTTTTTGTTGAAAATTAGTATTTTTTGGTACAAAATTAAACCTCCTGGTTAAAAATTCATCGTATATTATTATTTTGTTTTAGAAAATTAATCTTCTTGGTAAAAAACTTATCATTTCGGTGGAAAATTAAACTATTGAGTTGAATGTTGAACTCTTTTGTTGATAATTCTTCTTTTTTTTTTTTAATTAATCATTTTAGTTGAAAATGTAACTATTTTGTTAAAAATTATTCTGTTTGGTTATGAATTCAACTATTTTGTTGAAAACGCTTCTTTTTTGTTCAAATTCAACTGCTTTTTTATTTCAAATTAAAATAGGTTTTGGTTGAAATATCAACTATTACACGTTTCGTTCAGAATTCGTCTTTTTTGGTTGAAAATTAACTACTTGTTTCAAAGTTAAACTACTTTGTAAACAAAAATTTTTCAGGTTCAAAATTCATCATTTTAGTTGAAAATTGAACAATTTGATAGAAAATTAACTTATTTGTTGAAAATTCATATATTTGGTTAACAATTGAACTATTATTTTGATAATTCAACTGTTTGCTATAAAATTAACTTTTTTGTTGAAAAATCATATTTTTTGTTGTAAATTCAACTGTTTTGTAGAAAATTCGTCTTTTTGGCTTAAAAATTCCAAAATTTGTTAGAGAATTAACTTTTTTTGAAAATTCATATATTTGGTTAAAAATTCAACTATATTGGTAGAAAATTGATCTATTTTGTCAAAAATTAAACTATTATTTCGAAATTTTAACTGTTTGATAGAAAATTAACTTTTTTGTTGAAAATTCAAATATATTGATAGACAATTTATCTACTTGGTTAAAAATGAAACCATTATTTTGAAAATTCAACAATTTGGTAGAAAATTAACTTTTTTATTGAACATTTATATATTTAGTCAAAAATTAAACTATTATTTTGAAAATTCAACTGTTTTGATTGAATATTAACTTTCCTGTGAAAACATCATATTTTCGGATTGAAAAATCGGAAAAATTCATTTCTTTGGTTGAAAATTTACTTATTTGGTCAAAAATTGATCTTTTTTTGTTGAAAATTAATTTTTTTACCTGAGAATCTGATAAATCGATTTTGGGTTGTAAAATTATCTTTTTTAGTTGAAAATTCATTTATCTTGATTGAATATAAGCTTTCTGGTTGAAAATTCTTTTTCGATTAGAAAGTCAACTGTTTTCCACAAAAAATCGACTTTTGTTGAAAATTTGTCTTTTTAGGTAGAAAATTAATCTTTGTGATCAAAAATGAATGTTTTTGGGTTAAAAAAAAACCTTTTTTGCTGAAAATTAATTTTTTTTCTTATTTAAAAGTTAATTCTTTTTGAAGAAAATTAAAATATTTTATTTTTAATGGAATCTTATTTCCTTATGGTTGAAAATTCATTGATTTAATTGAAAATTCGACAATGTTCTTCAAAATGAATCTTTTTCGTTGAAACATAAACTATTTTGTTGAAAATTCATTTATTTTGTTGAAAATTTATCTTTTTTGGTGGAGCATTAATCTTCTTGGTTGAAATGAATCGTTTTGTTTGAAAAATAAACTATTTTGTTGAAGATTCATTTTTTTTCTTAGTTCAAAATTAATTTTTTAATCGAAAATTCAACTATTTCATTTTTGGTGAAAACTGATCTTTTTCAATTGAAAATTCATCTATTTTGTTGAAAATTCGTCTTTCTTGGTAAAAATGTAATCCTCTTGTTAAAAATTTATCCTTTTTGGTTAAAAATGCAAGTATTTGTTGAGAATTCGTCTTTTTTGGTTGTAATGTCGATTATTTGACTTAAAGTTGAACGACTTTGTAAAAAATAATTTTTTCATTAAGGATTCATAATCATAGTTGAAAATTCAACTATTTGCTTTTGAATGAACGTTTATGTTAAAATTTCTATTGTTTTATAGAAAATTCATCTCTTTGGTTTAAAAATTTCATAATTTGTTAAAAAAATCATATTTTTAGGTTGAACAATCAACTTTTTTGTGGATAATTTGTCTTTTTGGCTTCGAAATTAAATAATTTTGTTGAAAATTCATGTATCTTATTTAAAATTTCTTCTTTTTGGTAGAAAATTAATTTTCTTGGTCGTAAATTCATCTTTTTGGTTGAAAATTCATCTTTTTGATTGAAAATTCGTTTTTGTTTTTCAAAGTTATTTTTTTTTCTGAGTTTTCATCTGAAAGTTTAACTATTTTATTTTTGGTTGAATCTTTAGCCTGTATATTTTATAAGTTGAAAATTCAACTATTTGGCAGAAAATTCGTCTTTTTGGGTAGAAAATTAATCTTTTTTCTTGAAAATTCTACTGTTTGGTATAAAATTCATATATTTTGTTAAAAAGTCGTCTTTTTGGGTAGAAAATTATTCTTATTTGTTGAAATTTCAATTTTTTGTTTGAAAATTCAATTTTTTGTTTTAAAATTCAACTATCTTGTTAAAAATTAATTTTTCTTAATTGAAAATGATATTTTTTGTTAAAAATTCATCTTTCATGGTAGAAAAGTCATATTTCTTGGTTGAAAATGATTTTTTTCGATGAAAATTCAACTCTTCTAAAAAATATGTCTTGAAAATTAAAATATTTGATGGAATTTCAATCTTTTTTGTTTGAAAATTCGACTATTTGATTGAAAATGCATCTTTGTATGCTGGAAATTCAACTATTTGGTTAGAAATTCAACTATTTTGTTAGAAATCTAATTATTTTTGGAAAATTCAACTATGTCTTTGAGTCATCATTTTTTATCAAAAATTCAACTATGATGTTAAAAATGCATATCCCTTTGGATTGAAAATTGATCTTTTATGGTAGAAAAGTCATCCTTCTTGGTTTAAAAATTATCTTTCAAAAAAAGAAACTTGGTTATCCGATGTTTGGGTCAATGCCCAAAGATAGATGATTCTACGGCTGGTGCGAATAACAAGAATCCAGTCATTTTTTCCAGTTTCCATGACTTTTCCAGGCCTACAAGGTCTTCCATGTTTTGTAGCAACCCTGAATTTTAAAAACTGAAGAACTGACGAATTTTAATTTACTTACCATGAATCTAGAAGCACAATATTCGCATTCGGCGGATATTGTACAGGTACATTCGTTAAATGGACTGTAGAGACGAGATCGACACCGTTGAAATTGGTCTCCATTGATGACTTCCAATACTCTGGGATAAATTGAAGAAAACGAATCTGGTGAGTGAGGAGATTCGAGGGGCGACGTTTGGATGTAGGATTGTGGTGATAGGATGCATGGGGATGGAGTACTTCTTGCCGTATCCATAATGTCACTCATCGAGCTTTTACTGCTTCTTGTCTTTGGCTTTGTGCGATTGTAATTAGTCGATTTCGTCCTGAATCCCTGAGAAAGAAAATCCTAAAGTTATTTAGGATTAAATTATTATTAGCATTTAAATATTTAGGATTTTTATGTGCTAAACAGGGCAGGCTTCGGACTCACTTTAGCGATCAAGAATAGTGTTTAGGGTGGTCCAAAAAAATATTTTTCTCTTTTTTTGAAGTCTCACTTCCATCATTTTGTGTCTTTTGTTAAAAAAAAAATTTTCCTAATTTTTTTAGATTTTTATAAAAAAGTTTAGGGGTACGGCACGATCTTTAAAGTACCCTCAAGTCTTAAAAATGCAGTAAGTCCTTGAATTTTAAAAATAATCGTAAAAACTTTACAGCGATGATGTAAAACTATCATGTGAGCAGTACAAAGCCTGAAAAAAAATTTTTAAATTAAAATTTACCCCCAACTTTGCCAAAATTCACCCCTAAGACACTAAAAAGTAATTTTGATGTGTCTTTTCTGAATTTTATGAAAGTCAAATGAAAATTTAAGTGTCAAATTATATAAAAAATTTTTTTATACAAATATGAAAAATACTGCCCTTACAATAAACATTTTTTCCCTTTTCACCCATAATAAGCTATGAAGAATTACATTTTCTTTCTTTGAAACTGATTATTAAAAATATTTAATATAAATTTCTTTATATTGATAGAAAAAGTTTTAAAGAAAGAAAATGTAATTTTTTATGGATTATTAAGGGTGAAAAGGGGAAAAATGTTTATTTTAATTACACTATTTTTCATGTTTGTATAATAAATTTTTTTATATAATTTTCCAGTTAAATTTCAATTTACTTTCATAAAATTCAGAAAAGACACTTAAAAAGTACTTTTAGTGTCTTCGGGGGTGAGTTTTGGCAAAGTTGGGGGTAAATTAAATCTTTAAAAGTTTTTACGATTCTTTTTAAAATTCATGGACTTACTGAATTTTTAACACTTTGGGGTACTTTAAAGACCGTGTCCTACCTCTAAACATTTTTTTGAAAATCTAAAAAAATTGTGAAATATTTTTTTTCACAAAAAGACACAAAAAATTAATTTTTTTGGACCACCCTAATGTAAATAGTGTCAAAAATTAAGAAAAATAGTGTAAAAATAGGGTCATAAAATTTTTCAAGTATTAAAAATGAACTTCAATGTTTATTTAAAATTTTATTATTCATTCTAATAAGCTTTAAGCCCTTTTTCTCATTTTTCCACTTAATTGAAAAATCAAAATTTAACTATTTTATTGAACATTCATCTTTTTGGTTATTTGCTTCAAAATTGAACTATTTTGTTGAAAATTCAATAATTTTGTTAGTCATACTTCTCGGTTGAAAATTCAACTGTTTTGTTGAAAAGACATCTTTTTTTGTAAAAATTTAATCTTTTTGGGTTAAAAATACAACTGGTTGAAACTTATATTCTATCAGTTGAAAATTAACTTTTTTTGTTGATAATTTACATTTTCGGGTTGAAAATTGCACTGTTTTGTAAAAAATTCGTATTTTCAATTTGAAAATTCAACAATTTGGTAGACAATTTAGGTATATTTGGTTGAAAATTTATTAATTTTGTTGAAAGTTCATCTTTTTAGGTTCAAAATGAAAATCCTTATTTGAAAGCTGACCCTCTTTCTTGAAAGCTAATTTTTTTTATTACAGATTCATATTTTAGTTAAAAATTCATTTTTTTGTTGAAATTTTTTTTTTTTTAATGTCAATCTAACTATTTTGTTAAAAATTTTAAGTTGAAAATTTATTCTATTTGTTGAATATTCCCCCTTTTTGGTAGAAAATAATCTTTTTGATTGAAAATTCAACTATTTGGTTAAAAATGTATGTAATTTGTCGAAAATTCGTAAATTCAGTAAAAAATTAACCTTCTTTGTTGACAATTCATATTTTTTGGTAGAAAATTAATCTTCATAATTGAAAATTCATCTTTTAGGTTAAAAATTTAACTATTTGGTTGAAAATTCAATTGTTTTGTTGCACTACTTTCTTAAAATTAAATTTTTTTGGTTGAAGATTCATATTTCAGTTAAAGTTGCTTTTATTTTTGTTTAAAATTAATTTTTGAAATAAAAATTTAACAATTTAGTAAAAAAAAGACTATGCTGTTACAAATTCAAACTATTTTGTACAAAAATAGTTTCTTTATTGCAAACTTATTCTTCTCAATAAAAATTTAACCACTCAATTTTTGAAAAAAAATATAAACTGAACATTAATTAAATAAAATTCAAATTAACATCGTATCCACTGTTCAAATTATTTAATTGAAAATTTATGTAATTTGTTGAAGATTCGTCTTTTTTGGTAGAAAATTAATCTTTTTGATTGAAAATTCAACTAGTTGGTTAAAAATTTATGTATTTGTTGAGAATTCATCTTTTTTGGTACGTGGTTCAAAATTTCAGAAAAAAACTTTAAAAAATTTATGCATCGTTCAAAAAAAGTGTCAAATAGTCTCAACAGTGTGGTGAGTCTGAAGCCTGACAGGACCTAAAATGTTGCGCAGTCAAAACCATTTTTTGTAGTCTATAATTAGAAAAAAATTTGTTAAAATTTTTTTTTTAATCCTAAAAATTTGAGTCCATACAACCATTATATTTTTGACTAAGAATTCACCTTTTTTGATGAAAAAACTTTATTATTTATTTGCACATTTCATTATTTTGTTGAAAATTCAGCGATTTTTTTATTCATGCTTTTTGCATGAAAATTCAACTGTTTTGTTAAAAATGCATTATTTTAGTTGAAAATTCTTCTTCTTTTCTTGGCTGCTTGACTGAAAATTACATTTTTTTACAATCGGTTTTCACTTTTTTCGCTTCAAAATTCAAAAATTTGGTTAACATTTTTTTCTTGTCTCAATTAAAATTCTTTTCTGGTGTAACATTCAACTCTTCTATTGAAAATTCGTCCTTTTTGTTAAAAATTCAAATATTTTGGTCAAAAATTCAACCATTGGGTTGAAAATTAATTTTTTTTGTCGAAAATTGGTCTTTTTCGCTCAAAAATTTGGCAAATTGGTTAGTCTTCGTTTTTGGATGAAAATTCAAATCTTTCTTAAAAAATCGTCTTTTTGGTAGAAAATTCATCTTTTTAGTTTAGAAATTCATATTTTCTAGTTGAAAATTCAAATGTTTTTCCTTGGAAAATTTATTTTTGTTGTTGAAGATTCATCACTTTAGTTGAAAATTCCTTTTTTTTAAATTATATTTAATTATTATTTAACTATTCCATTTCTAATTGAATTTTTTTTTTAGTTAAAAATTCAACTATTTGGTTCAATTCAACTGTTTACTATTAAAAATTAAAATCTTTTTTGGTCAATATATCTACTATCACATTTTTCATTGAGAATGCATATTTTTTATTGAAAATTCAACTATTTAATTCCAAAATAACTTTGTTGTTGTAAATTTATATTTTCCAAACAAAAATTCAACTTTTTGGTAAAACATTCGTCTTCTTGGCTTAAAAATTCAAAAATATTTTCCTGCTATACGGAAAAATCTTTCTTGGATGAAAATTCAACTAATTTTATTGAAAAAAACCTTTTTTTTTAATTCATATTTTTGGGTTGCAAATTCAAGAGTTTTGTAGAAAATTCATCTTTTTGGTTTGAAAATTCATCTGTTTAAGTAAAATTTTTTTTTACTAAAAATGCAACTGGTTAGATAAAAATGATCTTTTTTGTCGAAAATCCACATTTTTTGGTTGAAAATTAAACAATTTTATTCACATTTTTTTTATTCGTGACTGAAAAATCTTTCTTGGTTGAAAATTCCACTCTTTTGTTGTATTAAACTATTTTTTATTAAAAATTAAAATCTTTTTTTGCTGATACACCAACTATTACATTTTTTTGATAATATTCATCTTTTTAAATTAAAAATTCAACTATCTGGTTGAAAATTAACTTTTTTGTTGAAAATTCGTATTTTTCGGTTGAAAATTCAACTGTTTTGTAGAAAATTCATCTTTTTGACTTAAATATTCAAAAAAAATTCTTTCTATACTAGAAATCTTGGTTGAAAATTTCACTCTTTTGTTGAAAATTCTTGTTTTTCGTGGAAAATGAATCGTCTCGGTTAGAAGTTCATTTTTTTTATTGAAAATTCAATCATTTGGTTAAAAATCCATCTATTTTGTTGAAAATTTATTATTGGCCAATGAAGCCTGTTATCGATACAATTGATTTTTTTTGCTTTTTACTGTAAATGGGGGAAGGTTTGAAATGAAAAGTTGTGTAATCCGAAATTTGAAACATTTTAGGCCCTGGTGGTAAAAGTTCATAGAAAAATTCTATTTCAATTTTACCTTAAAAAATGAGAAACTTACCTTGTTGAAAGAATTGTCGCCTCTTTGGCCCATGGCCAGGCTTTTCTACTGAGTGGAGTTCCCCAACTGAAACAAACAAAAAATACAAACGTATAAATATCAATGCAAAATTAGAATATACCATTTTTTAAATAACCTGTTTTGCCAAATATTTATTTTAAAACTAATTTATTCGGCAGGGAAACATTGGGGTTCTTATTATTGAATGAAGAATTTTTTTAAATTAAAAATTTGGTACCTTCCTCTCAATTTATTTTTTCAATTAAAAAATAAAAATATTAAGATCATAAATCAGTATTTAAAACTGATTGACTGCTTACTATTAACTCTTTATCTAAAAATTTTTTTAAACATATTTTTTATTTTCTAACGTATTTGAACTCTGATTCAACAATGGGACTTGTTTTAAACAAATTAAAATTATTGGCATCAAATATCTAGGAATCATTAGTCCAATATAATTTATTTTCTCCCACTAATTCCCTGAATAATATAATTGTACATTTCCTCTAATATAAAAAGTAATTAAAAGCTTTAAATACTCATATTGGACACAAAAAAAATTAATAAAAAGGTTATTTCAGGTTATTTGTGACATTTATAAACAATTGGAAAGTTTCGGTTGGTGGATGACCATTGGTGCCACCTAGATTCAAATACAAGAGTAATTTTATTTTTAAAAATTATTTAGGGAAGATTGTAATTTAATAAGTTTTGGTTCTTTTTTTAACTAAAATTCAGCATTTTGAATTTAGCTAATTAAACTGTTCCAAGGCAGCTGAAATTAAAAAAAAAATTTAATAAGAAAAAGATAGAGTCATGAATTTCTTTAAATATTAAATCGAAATTTTTTTTTTAATTTGAAATCTTAATCTATTGATATTGAATTGAATTCGCAGACAATTTATTTATTTATTTATTTACTTTGTCAAAAATTACTTTTTTTTTAGATACATAATTTTGTTTAAAAACGTATCTTTAACTTGGTTAAAAATTTAACTATTCTGTTGAAATTGAACTGCTTTGTCAAAAATTCATTATTTTAGTCAAAAATTCTTATCCCTTTGGTTGAAAAGTGAACTATTTTGTTAAAAATTCGTCTTTTTAAAAGAAAATTAATCTTCTTGGTTGCAAATTCATCTTTTTCATTTGAAAATAAACTATTTGGATAAAAATTGATGCATTTTATTGAAAATTCGTCTTTTGGGTCAAATATTAATCTTCTTGGTTGAAAATCAATCTTTTTTGTCTGAGAATTACACTACTTGTTCAAAAATGCATTTTTTGTTGAAGATTCAACATTTTTGTTGAAAATTCATCTCTTTGGTTAAAAGTTGAAGTAGTTTGTCAAAATATATATTTTTTTAAATCATGTACTTTTGTTGAAAATTCTTCTTTTTTGGTAGAAAATGATTATTTTTTTATTGAAAATTGAATTACTTTTTTAACAATTATCTTTTTGTTTGAAAATTCATCATTTTACTTGAATATTCGTATCTTTTTCGTTGAAAACCGAATATTTAACCCAAAAAATTAATTTTCCACCAAAAAAGACAAATTTTCAACAAAGTACATCAATTTCCATCCAAAGAGATAAATTTCAAACTAAAGAAATAAATTTTAAAAAAAATTTTTTTTTACAAAGAAGTTCAATTTTTAACCAAATGATTGAAATTTCAAACAAAAAAGATGAATTTTTAACCAGAAGGATTAATTTTCTACAAAAAAGGATGAATGTTCAACAAAATACATGAATTTTCATCCAGAGAGGAATTTTAAACTGCAATAATAAATCTTTATAAAAAAAAAATCAATTTTTGACAAAGAAGTTCAAGTTTTAACCAAATAATTGAAATTTCAATAAAAAAGATTAATTTTTAAACAGGAAGATTAATTTTCTACTAAAAAGGATGAATTTTCAACAAAATGAATTAATTTTCAGCCAAAAAGTTGAATTTGAAACGCAAAAGATGAATGTTCAACTAAAACGATGAATCTTTAGCAAAAAAAAAAATAATTTTTGAAGAAGACTTCTTGAACTAAAATACAAATTATCAAAAAATAGGATAGTTACATTTTCAGTTTAAAAACGAATTTTCAACAAAATAGTTTAATTTTCATCCAAAGAGATATGTTAACTTACAATAATATATTTTCAACCAAAAAATGAATTTATGACAAAGAAGATAAATTTTTGATCAAATAATTGAATTTTCAATGAAAAAAGAATTTTTTATCAGATAAGATTATTTTTCGACCAAATAAAAAACGAATTTTTAATCTTAAAAAGTAAAAATGTTCAACCAAAAATGGAATAACTACACTTTCAGATAAAAAGAAATTAATAAAAAAAAACAATTTACAACAAAATAGTTGAATTTTCAAATAAATAGTTTAATTTTTAACCAGTTTAATTTTCTACCAAAGTAGATAAAATTTCAACCAACATTGTGAATTTTCAACAAAAAAGTTAATTTTCAAATAAACGAAAATATGAGTTTTCGAAAAAAAAAATTAATTTGTGACCAAATAGTTGAATTTTCAAATAAAATAATGAATCTTCGATAAAAAAATGTATTTTCCACGAAATATGTAATATTTCATATTTAAACCAAAAAAGACAGCAGTTGCATTTTTATCCAAAAAGGATGAATTTTCAACCAAGACGATTAATTTTTAAAAAAAAAAGACGAATTTTTAACAAAATACACGAATTTTCAACCCGAAAAGATCAATTTTCAATTGAAAATATAAGTTTTTAACAAAAAATGGAAATGTTACATTTTCAGTGAAGAAAATTAATTCTCAAACAACAAAAAAAAAACAATTTCTTAGCAAAATAGTTAAATTTTCAACAAAAGAGATGAATTCATTTTATTGATGAATCTTCATGAAAGAAAATGAATTTTCAAGAAAAGATATCAACATTCAACCAAAAGGTTGCATTTTCAAAAAAAGTAGATTTTTTACGCCAGAACATTAATTTTCTAAAAAAGATATGAATTATTAACAAAACACAATTTTCAACCAAGAACTTGAATTTTCACTAAAAAAGATTAATTTCGAGCTAAAAACGATACGGACCTAATTTGTTAAGTTAATCAGATAGATCAATAGACCAATCCACGCATCTCGAAGACGCCAACAATTACATCAAATGCAGTACTATTATTTTCCCAATATGAAAATAAAAATCCTTTTATAAACAAGAAAAATGATTTTGTTAAAAATTTTTAAAACGATATTGGTAGGTTATGAAAGGTTCTTAATTTGGGCAATCGATGCGTCTTGAAGACGCGAACAAAGATATCATATATTTTTATTGTATTCCCAATATTAAAAATTTTTCCTCATATAAACAAGATAAACAATATATTTCTAAAATTTATAAATCGGTCTTGCTAGAATCATAAGAGGTCATAGAAGGTTCATCAATACGTCATTTTACGTGTCTCTAAGACGCGAACAAATATTTCAGATAGTAGTATCTCTAATAGGAATACAATTTTTCTTATGTAAACGGAACACACATTTTTTTTTTAAGTTCATAAATCGGTGCTAGTGGGTCATAAAAGGTTCAACAATAGGTCAATCAATGCGTCTCAAGGACGCGAACAAATACACTACATATAGTATTGGCGTATTTTGAATTTTAAAAAAGTTTTCCTCATAAAGAGAATAAAACTTTGGTTTTAATTTCATAAATCGTTACTGGTAGGCCATAAGAGTTTCAACAATATGTCAATCGATGCGTCTCAAGGACGCGAACAAATACAGCATATATAGTATTGGCGTATTTTGAATATCAAGAAACTTTTCCCCTATAAACAGAATAAACCATTTTTCTTTTAAACTTCATAAATCGGTACTGTTAGGCCATAAAAGGTTCAACAATAGGTCGATCGATGCGTCTCAAAGACGCGAACAAATACGCTAGGTTTTTGAGATATGGTGGACAGAAAAAAGTTACACACACATACTGACATTTAAAAAATGGTATCTTCAAACTCCTGGGGTCGAATTATATCGAAAAGGGTCAAAAAATTATATTCGAAAATTTAGGATCAGATTACAAACCTCCCTTTATGGGGAAGCTGAAAATAGCGTCACCTAATATTTTGGACGCTCCCTAAGCATCCGGCATTGGAGAGAAAAATAAAATTCTTGCAGAACTTTCGAGAAGTTTCGACAGCTCGAAAACATGAACCTGCGTTATTTTGGACAGAGACTGGTGGTCGGGGTCGGGATCGGGCCCAAATGCCTGAAAATGAAGGGCCCGATCACGTGGGGCTTTCCTGCACGGGTGGTTTCCTGGAAACACGGTCTTCCTCTAAGCTAGTTTCTATATAAGTACAAGAAGAGACCGACCAGCCGATCCCGGGTTCGGTTCCGTATTTATCTGCTCGACAAATGTTCCAGAAGAGCAGGTTTTGCCCGAGGTTTTGCCCCCGGAAAATGCATCTTGCAACAATCGCGAGGACCCTTTCTGCAGACCCAACGAAGCCTCAATGGCTCAAATAAAGAAAATGTATTTCAAAGTAAAGGTTCGTTGAGATTGTCTGCCCTGACCTGTCCAACCGTGGATCATGACAAAGGCTGCAGGCAACGACCAAATTGTTTTCTTTTTGCACGAGAACAATATTTCAGGCCATTCTTCCCATTCTTAAGCAAATCTATAAAGGGGCTTGGCAATTTCCTATTGGAAGAGTTTCTGTTACTTCGGGAGATTTGATTACCTTTTTTGAAAATATTCCTTATTTTAAGAATTGTATATCAAATTTTTGGAAATGCATGGTCTATCCTAGAGTCCTAGACCTTGCGCCCTAGTTAACTAAACACTAAACTGAAGTTTCGACAACTTATTTTTTTCCGTGTGCTATTTTGAAAACAATGAGACTAATTTAGATTTTTCTTTGTTCCAAGTTTCCCTTTCTGGATATAGTCCTAGACCTTGCGCCCTAGTTACTAAACATTAAACTGAGGTTTCGACAACTTATTTTTTCCGTGTGCTATTTTGAAAACAATGAGACTAATCTAGATTTTGTTGTTGTTCCAAGTTTCCCTTTCTGGATATAGTCCTAGACCTTGCGCCCTAGTTAACTAAACACTAAACTGAAGTTTCGACAACTTATTTTTTCCGTGTGCTATTTTGAAAACAATGAGACTAATCTAGATTTTTTTTCAAAGTTTGCCTTTCTGGATATAGTCCTAGACCTTGCGCCCTAGCTAATTAAACACTAAACTGAAATTTCGACAACTTATTTTTTCCGTGTGCTTGACACTTTTTTTTAGAGATTTCATTATTTTGCTACTATTTTGAAAACGATGAGACTGATCTAGATTTTTTTGTTCCAAGTTTCCCTTTCTAAATATCAAATAATGAAAGAACCGTTCGTTATAATGTAAATAACTGAATCACTGCATTTTTTTTTTTGGTAACAATTTCTGTACGGTTTCATTTTAGTAAATACTTCAGTAAAAGCATCTACTAAGTGGAGCTACTTTGTTACAATTCAACTATTTTTTAAACATTTTTCAAATTATTTTTTTAACTGAAAATTTGTTTGGTTGAAAATTTAAAAGGACTTCAACAAATTTCATAAAAATTAAAAAAATTTCAAGGATTTAAAATATTTCAAGGAATTTTTGAAGCTCTTAAACATAAGAGTTAATTAAAGGGATTTAATGTTATTTCAAAATTTTAAAATTTTTTCAAATGGTTTTTTCATCTGAAAATTTAACTATTCCATGTTTGGTTGAAAATTTCTGTAGTTGAAAATTCATGTATTTTATTAAAAATTAATCTTTTTTGGTAGAAAATTAATCTTTTTTGGTAGAAAATTAATCTTTTTGGTTCAAAATTATTTTTTTGAATTGAAAATTTACCTATATCATGTTTGTTTGAACACTAATCTTCTTCAGTTGAAAATTCAACTATTTGTTTGAAATTTCTGTATTTTGTTGAAACTATGTCTTTTGTGGTAGAATATTAATCACTGACTAATTTAGTAAATTAGTCACTGACTAATTTACCTTTTTGGTTGAAAATTCAACTATTAAGTTAAAAATTCCAATGAAAATTATAATATTTGGTTGAAAATTCATGTATTTTGTTAAAAATTCTTCTTTTTTGGTAGAAAATTAGTTTTTTGATTGAAAATTAATTTTTCTTTTGTTGAAAGCTAGTGTTTTGATTGAAAACTAATTTTTTTAACTAAATTTCTTGTCGAACCTTTTTTTTTATAGACATTTAATTTTTTTGGTAGAAAATTCATTTGTTTGGTTGAAAATTTAACTATTTCGTTGAAAATTTCTCTATTTTGTAGAAATTTTTTTTCCAGCAATATAACCTTTTTAGTTGAAAAGTCAACTATTAGGTTGAAAATTCCATTAAAAATTAAAATATTTGGTTGAAAATCCATATATTTTATTAAAAATTAATCTTTTTTGGTAGAAAATTAATCTTTTTGGTTTCAAATTATTCTTTTAAATTGAAAATTACATTTTTGCTGAAAATTTAACTATATCATGTTTGTTTGAACACTAATCTTCTTCAGTTGAAAATTTAAGTATTTGTTTAAAATTTCTGTATTTTGTTGAAACTATGTCTTTTGTGGTAGAATATTAATCTTCTCGGTGACTAATTTACCTTTTTGGTTGAAAATTCAACTACGGTTAAAAATTCCATTAATAATTAAAATATTTGGTTGAAAATGCATGTATTTTGATAAAATTTTTGTTTTTTTTTTGGTAGAAGATTAGTTGTTTTTTTTTAGTTAATTTTTCTTTGGTTAAAAATTAGTGTTTTGATTGAAAATTAATCTTTTTAACTAAAAACTTAAATAAATTTTTTGTCGAAACTTTTTTTTTATAGACATTTAATTTTTTTGGTGGAAAATTTATTTTATTTGGTTAAAAAATAATTTCTCTAACTTAAAATTAAACTATTCTATTTTTGGTTCAAAATTTATTATTTTATTTAAAAATTTATCTATTTTGTTGAAAAATTGTCTTTCTTTTGTAGACATTTTTTTGTTAGCAATATTAGCTTTTTTCTTGAAAATTCAACTATTAGGTTGAAAATTCCAATAAAAATATTTGGTTTGAAATTCTTTTTTTTGTTTGTTATAAAAAATATTCTTTTTTGGTAGAAAATTAATTCTTCCAACTAAAAATTTAACTTCAATTTTTTGTTAAAACTTATCTCCTAACTTAAAATTAAACTATTCTATTTTTTGTTGAAACTTTGTCTTTTTTTTGTTAGCAATATAACCCTTTTGGTTGAAAATTTATTTGGTTAAAAATTTAACAAATTTTGTTGAAAATTCTTTTTTTTTACGTTAAAAATGATTTTTTGATTAAAAATGTATTTTTATGTGTATTTATCTTTATGACTTTTTAAAATGAAGAATAGTTGCACTCAAACAAAAAAGACGAATTTTCAACATTATAAACCAAAAATGGTGAATGTTCAAGCAAGGAAAATTACTTTTTACCAAATAGACCAATTTTCAATAAAATACATTTTTCAAACCAAATAGTTGAATTTTCAACTAAAAAATAACAATTTTCAATAAAAAATATCAAATTTCATTTAAAAATATCAAATTTCAATTATAAATATAAATTTACAACTAAAAATTTAAGTTTTATTTCCAGTAAAAAAAAATAATTCTCAACAACAAAAAAGGAAATTTCAACAAAATAATTTAATTTTCAATCAAAGAGATGAATTTTTGACTAAAATTATGAATCTTTATTTTAAAAACTACTTTTTAAACAAAGTAGTTCAACTTTCAAGCTAGTAGTTGAATTTTCAACAAAATAGTTAAATTCTTAACCAAACCAAAATTAATTTTCAACCAAACAGGTGCAATTTTAACCAAAAAAAAAAATAAAGATAAAATTTTAACCAAAATAGTTGAATTTTCAACCTAAAACGACAAATATTTTCAACAAAATAGTTGAATTTTCGATTAAAATAATTTTCAAGCAAATAGTAGAATATTTAACCAAACAAGCTGGATTCTGAACCAAAAATATAATAGTAAAATTTTTAACAAAAAGTAAATTGTCAAACAAATAGTTCATCTTTCAACCAAAAAAGATTTTTCATTATAAAAAGAAAAAATTGTTAAATTTTTAATCCAAAAAGAGGAATGGCCTACAAAACAGTTGAATTTTCAAACGGAAAATATGAATTTTCAACCATGAGAGTTAATTGTTAACTCAATTGTTGAATTTTATACCAAAAAATGAATTTTTAACAAAGTTCAACTTATAACAAGTAGTAGAATTCTCAATAAAAAAATATGAAGTCTCAACGAAACATGTGATATTTGATGTATCAATAAAGAAAGTTTTTAATTTTAAATAAGAAACACTTGAATTCAACCAAATTATTGATCTTTTAATTAAAAACAAAGTTTTTAAAAATAGAATAATTAAATATAAATTAATTCTCATCCAAGACAAAAATTAATTTTCAACTAAAGTGATGAATCTTCAATCAACAACAAAAATTAATTTTTTGTCAACGTAGTTGAATTTTCAACCCAAAGAAGACGCTTTTTCGACAAAATAGTTCATTTTTCGACCAAAAAAGGTGACTTTTGAACAAAATAGCTGAATTTCCAACCAAATTGTAATACTTTTAACCAAATAAGATAAATTCGAAACCAAAAATAGAAAATTAGACTTTCCAACCGAAAAGAATTAATTTTTAACCAAAAATAGTTGAATTTTCTTATTGAGTTTTATTATTTCAGTTTGAATTCAAGCGAAAAAATGAGAAAAAGGGGAAGTTTCATGAAAACGGGGAAAAAAAGTAATTATTCAAAAAATGGGCAAAGAGGGGAATAGGGGGAAGAGTGTAAAGTCTACACTCCTATTATGAAAAAATTTGTATTATCCAGTATGTACTCCTATGACCTATCCAATGTGTATCAGTCTCCCCTACCCAAAAAAAAAATATGACTGACAATAGCAATTGAGTTTGAAATATTTAT